>JAHSPW020000011.1:8837500-9358666 GCA_019985065.2 Arctostaphylos glauca | reverse complement strand
CCTCGTCAATACACTACATGAAAAGGTAAATAACACACAAATTAAAATTCTTATACAAAACTCAAACTAAGTCACAACATTCCAAAAATTACAATCCATGATCAATTCCTCCAAAAGTCAATAATTTGAACAATTCAATTACAAAATCGAGCGTGGTCCCTACAAGCATAATATTTAATTATTTTATTTTGTCACCTTCTTTTTTATTATTTTATTTTCAATTATTTTTTAATAAGAGTTAGGTACATTGGTCCTTTGGTCCATAATTTGAGTATTTTAACTTTGTAGAATGATTTATTGATGCAGATTGTTAATAGTTTTTTGTCGTAACTCTATAAAGTGGCGATACAGATCTCTGTTAATTTTATTTGAATGATAATACAATGATAGGGTTGATTAGTTTTATTGTTACTAATTGTTTCTATACATTGGAAGAAAATATCTCGAATGATGGTATTGTATTCTCTTATGAATTTGTTTTAATTTTGTTTGGTAATTGTAGTATTTCTTCTTGTGAAAATGAAAAAATGAACAATAAAAAAAAATTGAAAATAGCCATACACAATTTGGGTATGGGGCAGGAGAATTCATTTTTCATCTTGTACGAGTGGATGGAGGTCCGATTGAAGAGAAGATTGAATTCTTCTTTCTACTTTATTTGTTTATTTATTTATTTTCAGCAAAAGACAGAGAGATGGCTTCTTGAATTGGAACAAAAACCTAATCGAGTTAGGATCCTCTGGCCATTTTTAAGTATTAATGTTATTATTTTTTTTATTTTTGTAAATTTTTATTAAATTCGCAGCAATTTTTTTAATTAATCATTCAGTTTGACAAAATGAATTTAAAAATTAAAAAAATATGAGCAAAAGTCTCAAAATTTTTACTAAAAATAAAAAAGGTTGGAAAAAGAAAGTTTTCCACTATTTTTAGTGTCTCTATGGTTATTTTATTTGGATTTTTTGTTATTTAGATTTATATTCTTACACTTTTTCAATTTTGACGAATAAGAAGAATAAAAAATTGTATAAAAATTACAAAATATCAAATGATTTAGTTCAACTCAGCTAGTTTTTTTTTTCTCAACAAAAAAGAAATTTATTAATCTCTAAACAAGTTACAAAGATCAACTAGAAAGACATCACACGCATCTGTTGCTAAAACAAGATAAAGTTGGGATTGGGTTTACGAAGTTTGACTTATGACTTGTTTGTCATCAAACTTGTTATGTACGGAATTCAATTTACTTGTTCAAGTCGTGAGAGCCCAAAGAACAACGTTCACGACAGGATAGGTCAATAACCTTAAAACCTAACATACGAATTTACGATAATTGATAGTGTAAATGTAGAACAGTAGTGAATCAACTCAAAAAAATTCTCTCTAGGAAAGAGAGAAATATTTGGGCTCAAAGGTAATCATATTATACTTAATTAAACATCTAAGAAATTACGTAAAATAAATGTGTATAGCGAATTGTGTATGTATTAATCGAATCCACAACCATAAATATGTACACAATTAGGCTATTTTGAAAACACCAAATACGCATAAACTATGCTTAACCAACGTGGCAACTGATTATCCAAATCATGCTCTATAATGGGGAGTCAAATCTCGTGTTGTCCCAATAATAAAAAATGACATAAATTATTAATTTAATCTTATTATAACCGTTAAATATGTAGTCAAATTGAGAATAGATTTGATGTCAATTATTTTGCTTCAAATTTAGCTTGACTAGCGAATTGCTTTTGAGTGTTTAAGCTTTACATATAAGGTTTTTAAAAAAATAAAAGTCAAAATTTGACATTATACTTGGAGAAAAGTTTCTTGATATCAAATTTACAAAAGTCAAATTACCACGTAAATTTTTAAATAAATTTGGTACCTTTAAAATTGAAGTCTGATTTTTTTCCTTTTGAAATCCAATCTCAATTCAACTATGCCTACCATATTAAAATGAAATTTATAAAACGAGCCTAAAAGTGAAGTTCAAGTTTGAGTCGTTTAGTTGACGAATCGAATTTCAGCAAATTCATACTAAAGTGTTCATTGAACAATTCGTGAAAGGCGCGAAAGGCTCAGTTTATTTACAACTCTTCAAGAATATGTATTAGCTACCAATCTTACTTATTAATCTCCTATTTAAGAACATTAAAAAAAAAAAAATCATGCTGCGTATTCAATCCTTTTTAAGAAAATCATGCTGCCTTCGACCCCATGATTTGAGGGATTAATTGCGTATTTCAAAAAGAAACATTAAATTCGTTTCCCTCCTATTTTATAATTTACCATATTTATAAAATAAAGAGAATTAGTCAATTTAGATCCTAATGAAAATGTTCTTTACCATGAACTTTTAGCCGATAGATCATTAAAAAATTCAAAAAATATTTTAAATATTAACATTTAGACACAAGTTCATACCTATCTGTTTTTGAATGTCTGTATATCTAGTATTGATTTAAAAATTATCCCCAAAATACTAAAATTATCCTAAAATGTTTGACGATTTGGAAGAACCACTCTTACTCCAAAAGTAGTAGTAACAGAGTTTGTGGGAGGAGTAGTGCTGTGTACACAGATCCGGCACGTGGAGTCCTTAATAATTCAAGGGTCCCACGTGCATTCGATGGACACAGACATCTGTGTCCGGATCTGTGTACACAAGTCACTTTCTCTTGTGGGAGTGTTTGTAAAAATATATATTCAAAAATGCTAAAGACACACCACTTTTGCACATCGCTTTCACACATCATTCAAAACTATGTAATTTTGTGTTAAAAAAACCATATTTGTTTTTGACCCATATTGCTGAAAACATATTTGGATCTTCCTTAACATAAAACGACGTAATTTTAAGTGATGTTTAAAAATAAGGTGTTAAAATGAGTGTTATGTAGCACTCTTAATATATATTTGTGTCCGAATCTATGTACACAAGTCACTTTCTCTTGTGGGAGTGTTTGTAAAAATATTTTCCGGCTTGCGCATTATCGTTCCCACTGGCGCCACCAATTTGGACTGAGACCCACATACAGAGCGCGAGACACATGTTGAGGGAGAGAAAATTGTATTTTTTTTTCTAGTCTTTGCCTACCAGCCTTGACTCCCGTTTTATATTCGGCAATTCTATTTTATTTATATATTATATAATCCTCCGATCAAGACCTCCTCCAAAGTGTCTTATACCAGTTTCTCATTTGAGAAACAGAAACAAGTCTCTTACTGGTACAGATCCATATGTTCGTTTCCTATAAGTTGAAGTTGAAAAGTTCTGCTGTCTTTTAGGTCTATCATTTGAGGATTTTGTAGATTCCCCTATTATAAATCCACACAGTTACACAAGTACAAGAAAACCCACTTCAGGAACTGAAGAAAACCCCACTTCAATTCATTTCTCATGAGATGAGATTGCACAGATTAAATTAGAGAATTGAGCAAAACCCACTTCAATTCGAATCACTTTACATACGTTGAACAGGTAAAAGGTTGAAGCAGGGTTTTGGGTTGCCGGAGAAATGGCGGCGCCGTTTGTGCCCGACGATTTGGCTCGGTCGATGAGCAGTCGCCGGAGCTGGAGGTCGACGAGCATAAGGGACGTGTGGCAGGGGCCGCAAGACGTGTTCCAGAGGAACAGCACGCGGCGGTCGCAGATGGTGGACGAGGAGGAGGAGCTGAAATGGGCGGCGATCGAGCGGCTGCCAACGTACGATCGGATGAGGAAAGGAATGTTGAAGCAGGTGATGAGCAACGGAAGGGTAATGCAGAACGAGGTGGATGTTACTAATCTTGGGGTTCAGGACAAGAAACAGCTGATGGAGAGTATTTTGAAAGTTGTTGAAGATGATAATGAGAGGTTCCTCGAGAGGCTGCGCGCTCGAACCGACAGGTCAATCTCAATCTCTCTCTCTCTCGCGCGCGCTAATTTATTATGAAAGAAATAAACTGTTTGGTTGGTGAAAAAATGGAGGAAAAAAAAGCGGAAACTCTGAATCATAGCCAAGATATCCTTCCCGTTTTGTATTACTCCAAATCTATTGCCGACTGGTTTTGGAGGACCAATCCCATTTGAAGTCTTTGCGAACTGCTCTATTAGAATTGATAGCACCCAAGAAATTTCGAACATGAGACGTGTGAGAGCATATTTCTAAGTCTCACGCCTTGACCACCAAGTCAATCCTTGGAGTTTTGAATCATAGTTCTTGTTTTTGCATGCGTACTTGGAACGGTTTGAATTTTCGTTTTCGCAGAGGAATTTTTAGGCGAACAGCTTTGAAATTTTTTCTGGATGTTTGTTTTTCTGTTTCTGGATGTTTAAACCTGTTCGTATTTATTTTACTCTTATTCTTCTGTTTCTGTTTCCATTTTGCAGTAATATTAGGATAATAGCTTGGCGGACTGTTTTTGAAAACCGTTGCCGGTTTTTTCTTTCTAAACCATAGTTTTGTTTCTCGTGCCTTTCTGGAGTTCTTTTCCGCTTCAATTCCATTATTTAAGAGTTTATTTTCCAAAAAACACAGGAAAACTGTTTGATGAGTTGCTTTTGAAAGCTGTTATTGGAAAACAGTTTCCTCATTACCACTCTCGTTTTGGAAACCACCAAAAGGATGTTAATCAGTTTCCGAAAACTGTTTTGACACGAAAACAAAATCGATTTGAAATGACAATTTGAAAGGATGACGGATGATAGGGAAAATGAACACAACATCGATGATAAGGGTAAATCTCTAGAGGAGATAAGCTTGGTTTCTTTGTGTACTTTTCTCATACATTTTCTCTACAACCAAGAATTGATCTTATTTTTTTCTTTTCAGACAAGTGTTTTGTTAGTATTTACACTGTTTTGAAACAAGTTGGTTTTGATGGAAACAGGGTGGGAATTGAAATTCCAAAGATTGAAGTGCGATTCCAGAATTTGTCTGTGGAGGGAGATGCATATGTTGGGACTAGAGCTCTTCCAACTCTGCTCAATTCCACCCTGAATGCAATTGAGGTAATTTCTTCTGCTTGTTTTACTTGTCATTCATCCTAAAAATAAGTCTTGTGAAGTAGTAAAATGATGGTAAAACACAACAAAAGTTTTTGTTCCTAATATAGCAAAGATTTATCTTCGTGTTCAATTTATACTGTTTCTTTTCTTTTTCTTTATGAAAAGGCAAAATCAATTTGTATTGTGATAGCTGAAGATTTAATTTCCCTCTATTTGCTATGGTTAATATGAGCAGGGAGCTCTTGGAATAATTGGACTTTCTCCATCTAAGAAAAGGGTCATCAACATTCTCAAGGATGTGAGTGGAGTTATAAAACCATCAAGGTATGTTCAAGTACTCCTCGACAGTAGAATACCTAAAACTTAATCCAAATAAAAAACAACCCAGGTTGATTGATATGCTGAAACTGGGAAAGCGGCTCACTGGTTGAGGTTTCATAATCTATGATTTCTGTGTTATATGTTATCCCTTTTTAGCAGATTGTACATTTGAGAATTTGAAAATTGGTTTATTCTAAAAAGGGTTCTGTTTCAAAAAATTCACAAAAAAACTTTTGAAAACCTTCAACCAAACAAGTCTGAAATTTGTTACGAAATTCTAAAAGCTTGCTACCCAACGACTAAATCTTAACATTCAATGCAAAGGGAGAAAGAAACTTTGGTCATTGAATTGTTGGTTATTGTTTCTTTCAGGATGACACTACTTCTTGGGCCTCCTGGTGCTGGAAAAACAACATTGCTACAGGCCCTAGCAGGGAAGTCCGATGATAATCTAAGGGTTAGTTGTTATCCTCTCCTTCCATACTTCTCTTTTTATTTGTGCACTTGTACCTTTGATTCCCGAAAAAAGGAAAAAGGGAAAAAGAAAGCCTGAACTGGGACCTTACAACCTAAATTCCAATCCCAACTTCTTAGTTTGGCTCTATGAACTCATTCGTTTTCCTATGTGTTCTCAGGTAACTGGGAAAGTGACCTACTGCGGGCATGAGTTCAAGGAATTTGTTCCTCAGAGAACATGCGCTTATATCAGCCAGCACGATCTTCACTACGGTGAGATGACTGTTCGCGAGACACTGGATTTCTCCGGGCGTTGCTTGGGAGTTGGAACCAGGTACGAAATGCTCGCTGAGCTGTCGAGGAGAGAGAAAGAAGCCGGTATTAAGCCGGACCCCGAGATTGACGCGTTCATGAAAGCCACAGCCATGGCTGGCCAGGAAACCAGTTTGATCACTGATTACGTACTCAAGGTCTGTTTTTGCTTCCATGGCTCCATTTCAACTTTTTTTTTTCTTTCCTGTTTTTGTTTTTCCATTTTTGACAATGGGCTAATATCTTATGGTTCTCTAACAGATCCTTGGATTGGATATTTGTGCTGATATCATGGTGGGTGATGATATGAGAAGGGGCATCTCTGGTGGACAAAAGAAGCGTGTTACTACTGGTATGTGGAAACTTCGAGCTTGTTTGGTATCATTTTTGTGTACTTCCATCTTTTGTTCTCCTTGAGAACGTAGAAAACTTGTCTGGCAATCTGTGTAAGGAAAACTCCAGTTTTTAGGAAATACCAAAAATTGTTTGCTATTCGAGTACTATTTTTTTGCAGAAAAGTAAAAACAGTGTGAAGGATCAGTATTTCCAAGCTTTTCAGGAGAAGCTCAATTTTTTGAGGTTATAGTGGACACTTGTTTTTTTATGTTCGAAACACAAAAAGGGTAAGGAAAAGAATGAAAGAAGTATCAGACTCACTAGTCTTGAAGGCCCAATCAGATACATTGTGTTAACATACATTTAGCTATAACGACTCCCACGGTCATGCTTGGTAAGTTATTTTTCCACAGGAGCAATTTGCAGCAGGTTATAATATTGATAGCTCCCTCAGTGATACCATATTCATGTCTCATAATGAGTGTTGGCATATTTGGAGCTTTGATGTTTTAACTGGGCTTGTTTGTCCTGAATGCAGGAGAAATGTTGGTCGGACCTGCAAAAGCATTTTTCATGGACGAAATTTCCACAGGGCTAGACAGCTCCACCACCTTCCAAATAGTCAAGTTCATGAAGCAAATGGTTCACATAATGGACGTAACCATGGTCATCTCCCTCCTTCAACCTGCACCCGAAACCTTTGATCTTTTTGACGACGTGATCCTCCTTTCGGAAGGCCAAATCGTGTACCAAGGTCCACGAGAAAATGTCCTTGAGTTCTTTGAATACACAGGATTCAAATGCCCAGAGAGAAAAGGAATTGCAGATTTTCTACAAGAGGTTACTTCCAAAAAAGACCAAGAACAGTATTGGTTAAAAAAGAACCAACCTTATAGACCAATCTCAGTACCTGAATTTGCAAGGGCCTTCAATTCTTTCAAAATCGGGCAACAGATCTCCGAAGAACTTAGAATTCCTTATGATAAGGCCAGAACCCATCCAGCGGCTTTGGTTACTGAAAAATATGGAATTTCCAACTGGGAACTTTTCAGGGCAGCTTTTGCAAGGGAATGGCTACTGATGAAGCGAAACTCTTTCATATATATTTTCAAGACGACACAGATAACGATAATGGCGGCGATTGCACTGACTGTCTTTTTGAGGACAGAAATGAAAGCGGGTAGAGTTGAGGACGCTGCGAAATTCTGGGGGGCTTTGTTTTTCAGTTTAATCAACGTTATGTTTAACGGAATGGCGGAGCTTGCGATGACGGTTTTTAGGCTTCCAGTGTTCTACAAACAGAGGGATAGCTTGTTTTACCCTGCCTGGGCTTTTGGTTTGCCCATTTGGCTCCTTCGGATTCCTATCTCGCTAATGGAGTCTGGGATATGGATCATTCTTACTTATTACACAATTGGGTTTGCACCAGGTGCTAGTAGGTAAGCTCAATATTTTCAGGGTCTGTTTCTTAATCCTGCAGAACTTCTGTATTCTCTAAGTTTCCAGTTTTGTGTTTTGAAATACAAAAGCAAAAACATGTTTGGTGCACACTTTTTGTGTTGAAAGTAATATTTAGCTGGGCGTGGGTATAGTGGTGTTGGCAGAGGGTCACCATAGGCAGACGTCGGTGGCGGGAACTGGTCGGAAAGTGGTCGTTTTTTCCCACTTCCATAAAACTTTGAAAATTTTGAAAACTACAGCAAAAACAGTTACGAAACACTATTTTGTATACAAATTCTTGAAACTTCTGGAAGTGGAAACTGAAAATTGAAAGTGGCAGTGCTACCAAGCATACCAGTTTTTTATCGCTTTAAATTAGATTTTGTTGCGTAAGTCCGGGGTTCTTACAGCTTTAAATTGGATTTTGTTGCCTGAGTTTTAGAGCTGGAGGAAACATTATGTTGTATTGACGTATCCTCATCTTTTTTTCAGGTTCTTCAAACAGTTCCTGGCTTTCTGTGGTGTGCATCAGATGGCTCTCTCTCTCTTCCGATTCCTTGCTGCAGCTGGACGAACTGAGGTTGTTGCAAACATGCTTGGTTCCCTCACCTTGCTATTGGTTTTCGTGCTTGGAGGCTTCATTGTTGCCAAAGGTTATAAATCCTTCTTTTCTTTCAATGTTGAAATTCTCGCCAAAAATTGTTGCTATCGTTTTTGGAAGTTGTGGGAACGAAAGAGAAGGGAAAGAACAGTAAGGGTTGTTGTGGAGGTTATTTCTGGGGTTTTTATTTTACTTTGTTTTTTCTTGCTAAGCAAAGGTAAATGGGAAAGAATTAAAACGACAGTTCCCCTCACCAACACCCCCCCCCCCCCCCCCCCCCCCCCCGCGACTACAATACTTGGACCGAACAGAAGAGGGGAGGAAAGTTTTTTCATTCCTCGAGTTCCAAGCAGTGTTTCTAATCAAGCTTTAAGTATTTCTGATTATTTATGGCCTCTTCCATAATGTTTTGCAGTACGTGAACTAAACACTAAGTACATCTATTTCCTTTTTTGGCTCGCAGATGACATTAAACCATGGATGATATGGGGCTACTATGTCTCTCCTATGATGTATGGACAGAATGCCATAGCTATCAATGAATTTCTATCCGAAAGATGGAGTGGGGTAAGTTTTCTTAATGCTTTGCAGTAATTTATTTCCCTTGTTCATTATCCTTTTCGTTGTTCTTTATCTAGTTTTCAGAGAACACGTAAAACTTGATTTGAACTGTTTGTAAATTTGTTTTTGGAAAACAACCGACTTTCAAGTAGCATCAAAAAGATATTTTTGAATTTGTTAGAGAAATGTTTCACAACGCAAGTGAAAACAATGAGTGTTTTTGATAGTTCGAAAAAAATGATGAAAACAAAAACCGGAAATGACGACAAAAAAGAAGTCAGAAATTTTATTCTATACTACCATTATATGAAGTTAACATGTGTTTTTTGAACAGCCCATCAATGGATCTTCCCAGCCCACAGTTGGAAAGACCCTTCTTAGGGAAAGAGGCCTCTTTCTGACCGAAACATGGTACTGGATTTGCATTGGAGCTCTTGTTGGGTTTTCGCTGCTTTTCAATGTTCTTTTCATAGTAGCGCTGACGTATATGAAGAGTAAGTCTTACTTTACTAAGGATTCAGCTTCATGCTATTCTGAAAGGGTCCATGGTCACTGTTCCCAATTTAAATTTGTTTTACCAAATTCAATTTCAGTTCCTGGTGATTCTAAAGCTGTAATTGTGGACGAGGATGATCGAGATAATAACGGGCGGAAAATTTCATCTAATGTTGAAGGTTCGTTGTTCTGTTATCTTCTGCTTCTTGTAGACCCTAATGTGACCATTCCCTTATGTTTCCTGAAATTAAGGCATGTGTATGATATGTTTGGAGAAGCAATTAACTCAAAAATTACTGGTATTTTTGTTGGACTTAATTGACTATGTAGCAAAGGAATTCAGTAATGATAATCAAGGGTGGACCAATGATACATGATAGTAATTGTTGATATAAGGAACTGAGTTTCGGATTTTGCCCGCAATTAACTATTGTAAAATTGTTTTATTTATTAATCTTCCACTTTACGACTCCTACTTAGAAAAATGATGAATTATTATGCTCACTCACCTAATGTTGCATGCAGATATACCCATGGCTGTGAGAAATACTCACGGAAACACCAGTTCAACAACTGTTGCTGGAAATACACAGGCTACGAGAGGAATGGTTTTGCCTTTCGAGCCTCTTTCACTTGCTTTCAACCATGTAAATTACTATGTGGATATGCCTGCGGTAAGTCTCTTCCACTAGTGACTCGCATTTTTAAGATTCTGTGGGAGGTATAAAATAAACCAAAATTTCCAAAATAAATTAGAAACTAATATAACTAATCTCATGTTTTGCCTTTTTGGTTGTAGGTAAAAAGATTCTGTACCACTTACTGCTTCACAATTAGGATACCAATATTTCAATTTCCAATCTTTGATTTTTTGTTTGAGAGTTGAGTACAACCTGGCTAACTTAAAGGTCTCGCTCTGTGTATCAGGAAATGAAGAGTCAAGGAATCGAAGAAACCCGTCTGCAGCTGTTAACAGATGTTAGTGGTGCTTTTAGGCCGGGTATTCTGACAGCATTAGTGGGAGTCAGTGGCGCTGGAAAGACCACACTGATGGATGTGTTGGCTGGGAGAAAGACTGGGGGGTATATTGAAGGAACCATTAGTATTTCAGGTTTCCCAAAGAACCAAACAACATTTGCTCGAGTCAGCGGTTACTGTGAACAGAATGATATCCATTCCCCGTTTGTTACTGTTTATGAATCTCTCTTGTATTCTGCCTGGCTGCGTCTTGCTAAGGATGTTAAGACACAAACACGGAAGGTATGTTACTGAACCAATGCCATTTATGACATTAGCCTGTTTTGTTATGTTTCACATTTTCTTTCTTTTGTTTTTTCGTGCTTTTGTAAACACAAACAACGAAAGTTTCGAAAAGCGTGTTGTTTTTTGGTGTTTCCTGAAAGTATATCGTTTTCAGGAAATTTGCTGACTACTGTTCAAACAAGTATTTTATTTTTCGAAAAACGAACACTTAAAACAGATAAACAGAAGACAGTAACCAGAAAATCACCACAGTATCAAGCAAGCCAATCTAGCTATAGTAACTATTCGTAATTGGTTAGTTGCAAGACACTCGACCAATGGTCACTGTAGTTAGGCTAAACTTTCCTTTTCATTACTGATTCCAGATGTTTGTGGAGGAAGTTATGGATTTGGTTGAGCTCAATCCTCTAAGAAATGCTATAGTGGGGCTTCCAGGAGTGGACGGTCTTTCAACTGAACAGAGAAAGAGGCTAACGATTGCTGTTGAGTTGGTTGCAAATCCCTCCATCATTTTCATGGATGAGCCCACATCAGGCCTTGACGCTAGAGCCGCAGCAATCGTCATGCGTACTGTGAGGAACACAGTGGATACGGGTCGAACTGTCGTCTGCACGATTCACCAACCTAGCATCGACATTTTTGAAGCTTTTGATGAGGTATAAACTCAATTACATTTTGTTTGGGATGATGCTATACAAACAGAAAAAAACATCAGAACATTTGTATGTGACTGAGTCATGGGCCTATTACTCTTAAAAGAAAGAACCCATCATGAATCTTTACTTTCAGAAATGTCAATGCCCCATCGTTGTGGTGGGGAAGATTTTGTAAAGTTTATAGGAGAATATCATTTTTGTATTTTCTGCATATAAAACATCATGAAGTATGCAATTGAATTTACACTATTTGTGTTCATCGTTGCAGCTGCTGTTGATGAAGAGAGGAGGACTAGTGATATACGCTGGACCTCTCGGTCGACAGTCTCACAAGCTTGTTGAATATTTCGAGGTCAGTATTGTTTTCCATCCAAATAGTCTAATAGAAGCTAATTTGAGCATTTGATGAACGAGGAAGTCATTTTGTCAGTAGTTTTGGATTTGAAATTTCTTTACTTTTCCCACTCATATTCAAATAAAGAGTTTCGAGTGGATATGTTTTTTTTGGACATCACCATGAAGATATTCTCTTTGTTGGGAAAAAGAAAAGGAACCTTTCCTCTGATTAATAAATGGTACCCATCTTTTCCAGTGGTTAATTACACAACACGGACATTTCTCGAGTAATGTAATCCAATTTAGGATGAACTTCACCACTATCTCCACTACCATTGATTCCTCAAACCGCAGCATCAATAGGACAGCTTGAAACAGCAAAATAAATACAAATCCAAAAGCTTCAACGGCTATGAATCAAAATTTGATGCATATACCTTCTCTTGTAGGCGGTTCCTGGGGTTCCAAAGATTAAAGAGGGTTACAATCCAGCTACTTGGATGCTAGACGTCAGCTCTACTGCGGTCGAGGCTCAACTTGAGGTTGATTTTGCGAATATCTATGCCAATTCCAGCCTCTATCGGTAAGCTATGCCCAACTTTGGGTTCCACATCCATTACTTATCACATGCAAAAACAGTATACGAGCCTAGGCGGCCTCTCTGTTCATTATAAATTGGTTTTGAGTTTGAGGCTATAGAGTTCTATCCGAGCTAGGCTTTCGGAGGGCTTTTTGGCAAGACTTTTTAGATCGGTTCCTTCTTTGTTTGTCCCACAAGTGTACTTGGTTTCAATAAGATCTATCTGTGTTCTTAATCTTTTGCTTCTCTCTCCACGTGCAGAGTAATTTTAGAGCTTGTCCAAAGTTAGTTATCATGTCCAAAACTAGCTAGTATAGGAGCTTGGCACCTCATTGCTATTTGGTTTTCAGTTGGATGCCTTAGTAGTTCTCTCTCTCTCTCTCTCTCTCCCCCCGAGCGTTTGCTAATCTTGTCGTGGTTTTTCTTTTCCAGGAGAAATCAGGAGCTTATCAAGGAGCTAAGCATTCCGGCACCGGGTTCGAAGGACCTCCATTTCCCTACTCAATTCTCGCAATCATTCATAACTCAATGCAAGGCTTGTTTCTGGAAACAACATTGGTCCTACTGGAGGAACTCGCAGTACAATGCTATCAGATTCTTCATGACAATGATCATCGGTCTTATGTTCGGTGTCATCTTCTGGAAAAAGGGAGACCAAATGTATGTTTGCAAAATCTCTGCAACTATACACTGCATTTCTTTATAATTAGCTCTTTACATAACCATCATGTGTTTGGATTATCTTAAATGATTCAAATTAAATGATTCAAATTACTTTCCTGACCCATTGCATATTTTTTGGTTAACAGACACAGGCAACAAGACCTGCTTAACCTGCTGGGAGCTACTTACTCTGCTGTCCTTTTCCTCGGAGCCTCCAATGCTGCCGCGGTCCAATCTGTTGTGTCAATTGAGAGAACAGTGTTTTACCGTGAAAGAGCTGCAGGAATGTATTCGGAGTTGCCTTATGCATTTGCTCAGGTAAAAAGTTACTTCACATTATACACATTTCCAACATATATAGCTTCACCCCGGTATTTACTTGTATTCTTTTGATCTTTCAGGTGGCTATAGAAACAATCTACGTTGCGATTCAGACCTTTGTTTACTCTCTTCTTCTTTACTCGATGATTGGGTACCAATGGACGGCAGACAAGTTTTTATATTTCTACTACTTCATATTCATGTGCTTCACCTACTTCTCAATGTATGGAATGATGGTTGTCGCGCTGACTCCTGGCCCTCAGATTGCTGCTATTATCATGTCCTTCTTCCTCAGCTTCTGGAACTTGTTCTCTGGTTTCCTCATCCCTAGGCCGGTATGTTTCTAAATGCTTATTATTACTCAGTAAGATAGCCTAAGATAAAATTTGGACATTTTTTGGTGGAAAAAGTTCTTCAAGTAGTTCATAAATTGGAATGAAGGATGAAGAAATTATTTGTAGATATGATATTTATGCTAATTGTGAATAGCTACATATGAATCATTACCGTCTTAAGGTGGGATTTGTGGAGGGATTTGCAGAGGGAAAATATGAGCAAGGGGAGAAGGGAGAAAAACTGGTATCTTCGCAAATTTTTTTGTTTTCTTATCCCTGCACAAACCCCTCAGCAAATCCAGTATCCAAGTCACAGCCTAAATACACAAGTGCATAGAAGATTGTAGAGTTCCTGAACTGATTTAATAAGTTGTTTTAAAATTCACATATCTCTTCTTGAGTTTAGATCATCCGTTTGTATATCATCACTGTGCTTTAATAATTGCAGCTCATCCCCATATGGTGGAGGTGGTACTACTGGTGCTCCCCAGTCGCGTGGACAATCTATGGCATTTTCACATCTCAAGTGGGCGACAAGACCGGAGATCTTACAATCCCAGGTCAACCGTCAATGCCTGTGAATGAGTTCCTTAAAGAGTACTTGGGTTTCGAACACAGCTTCCTTTTACCAGTAGTTTTTGCCCATGTTGGTTGGGTCCTCCTCTTCTTCTTCGTCTTCGCTTATGGCATCAGATTCCTCAATTTCCAAAGGAGATGATGACAGAAGGCTTCATTCCACTTCTGAGAACTTTTGTCATCTTAGATTTACATGTTGTAAAAATGAGTGTATTATTTTGTTAATCAGAGGGGTGAAAATAAACTGCAGCCTCTCTGGTACTTCTCTTTTGCCTTTTTCTCGACTTGTTTGGCATGGATTCTTTTTGATCATTTTGTATAATTATTCTTGTACACCTATAGTTATCAACAGAAAAATCCATGTTGTAGGTTGTACCTTTGTTCAATAAATATAATGGAGTTGGATTTTCTCTCGTGTAATTTCGTTTGGTTCAAGCTCTGTATTTACGCGATGACTGTGACTTGAAAAGTTGAAATTGACTTACTTTTATCTAGTTTCCCATTTTGAATACGTATTTTTGCTTGTCTCAGAATGTCCTGGCCTTAAAATGGTTCCTGTCTATGTAGAGGGAGAAGGAAAAAACAGTGGTTAATAATCTGAATGGAATTGGTCTTTAAAATTGTTCCTATACTGGGGAAAAAAAAAACAGCGATTCATTATATGAACGAAATTGGAAGAACATGAAGGACGTTACCAAAATTAGTGAGAAGTCATTAACTATTTATTCAAATTCATTAAATTTGGCACCACTATGCCTCTATCCTTGTTTTTTGTGTGAACTTTTGATCTGGTTACAAATATTCGAACTTTCCGATGAACAGTAACCGAGATTTAACGACGCTTACGTCCTCTGTTGGACTCCTTATAAACATTCTACTTCTCTCGATCATTTTCTTATCTCTTATCGTATCAGATTTGATGGGTGATCTTCAGGTTTAAAAAATTAAATTATATTGCGAATAATATCTTTCTTATTTTTTATTATATTTGTAAAATATGCAGCATAAATTTAATGTTGCTTTTGATTCATATAAATTTGATATCATTTAAAAGATATTGACAATATTTTTGAAACGAATGCAGAGAAATTTTAGATAGAAGGTTTTGGATGAAAAAATATCGGAGTTGGTCTCTAAATTCATCATTTTAATTTTAATATTTTATTATAAGTCTTTATAATGGAGATTTTGTAAGAGTGAATCCAAAATGCTCCAAGATAATATTCCAAAGGCCTTGCCCAATTCTTCGACCATCCTTTTTCTTGTTAGCTAGTATTAGATTACACCCGAGGGGTCAACTAAGATTTTTTTTTCTTATTAAGGGTATTTAAAAAATTAGCCCTCCTAGCCGCCTAGAGTCTAGGTGCCTGCTGAAGATCGTAACGTAGATAACTCAGTGCTCCATATGGAAAAAAATGAAAGCATAATTCGTTCGAATCCTTCCACATGTTCAATCTTTTTTAGCGATTTTCCCGGATATCTTTATCGTTGATTCTAGGGGCTAAGGCTTCCCTTATTCCTTTGCTCGCTACTGGCACACCTCTCCTAACTATTGCCCATCGTTGGTACAATTATAGATGAGATTAAGTTTTCACCAGCAAAATATCAATTGTGCGACACGTACTTCATTGACCTTGGTTTCTGTAGTTGGCCTGCCTATTTTGCTCAAAAGTTAAATGATGAAAGAGAAATCCAAGCCCTCAACTCCACTTTTTGATGTTGACATCAGTTTACGGATTCCATCATCAGATGTACTCCAGTAAAGACTCTGCCTTCCTTAGGCTCTACCTTCTTGATTACCTTCTTTTCTTTCTTTATCTTCTGTTGCTTATAAAATAATTCTGATAGACTCCGAAATTAAAATTGAAAAATTATTAATAACATGTATCAAGGAATGTCATGCTGTAATGAAATCGTTGATCGTGATATGATAAATAGAATCCTTAGTGGGAAAAGAGTAAATTAATCCCTATATGTTCACTAGGAGAAATTTTTCTTTTGTTGTTGTTGAATAAGTCATAAAATTTTAAAGTATATTGTGATTTTTTTGCACTAATACATCCCTCAACCCATGGCTTTGATGCGGCCGAATTTAAGAAAAAAAGTATTTATATTAACTTATGCTTTGATTTAGTCAATGCTTTTGTAGGTCTATTAATATTGTTTCCCGAGTTGATAATATTTTAAACTTTCCTATTTTAAAGAAGTTTCTTGTCCTACAAAAACTAGAATTTTCTCAGAGGGAATATGGGAGTTTACCTGATTATTGTATATATTGAGCATTTTAGAGAGAGTATTTCTTTATTTTTCTATAAAATTCTAGTAATCTTAGAATTCAACACACTTGTAGAAGAGTAATATTTATTCATAACAAAAGATTATGTTCTTGTCTCGCATTTTTATGCTAGTTCAATATTTAATAGGTTTGTCATACAAATGCTTAGTATATCTTATAAATGACAGCAACACGAGAAAAATTATTCAAAATCCACATCAACACATATTTCTCTTCCTTCTCTTTATTTATTCTTTCACTCAAAAAAAAACCTTCAAACTTTTTTTTAATTCAAATTTTCTCTTTAAAAATAATTTTTACATTTAATGTTAAATTATAATTTGATAAGGAATTTTTATACTCCTGTACATTGTGCGGGTTCGTGCTTGTATACTCTCCCCCCCCCCCCCCGCCTCCCTCTTCTCTCTCTCTCAGTTATTAATCTAGTACTGGCAAGTGTATCATTTTTTTTTCCTGATATGATACGTATCAATACAGGTATGTTTCGACATACTGTTTTAGATTTAATGCTATGGCAAAATATATAATTTTCCTATAACCTTTATTCACCACAAAATTATAGTAGACACAAAATATAGACAAAGTCGTAGCCAAAATAAGCAATTATTAAGATTTTATTACTTTTAAAGGGCTTAAACAAAAATTATTGGTATTAAAAATTATATTTACATAGCTCATTTTGAGAATAATAATAATAAAATTAATATAAAATAAATAAACTAAATTCGTACCGGTCGAGATCCAAAAATGTATGGTACAACCTGAAACATCCGTACAGACCAGCACACCCAATATTGCCCGATATGTAGAACAGTAAGTACATAGTGATGGTGCCCCGTTTTGTGTCTAGTACGATACTAGATTCATATCATTGCTCTCTTGTTAAACCTTATTATTTTCTTACTCTCTCTAATTTAAATATCATCCCTAACCTAATTTTAATTTTCCAAACTTCTCAACTATTAACTACAATTCGATGTGGAACCCTAAAAGTGGTGATAAAAATGTAAGTGCGGGGTTGCAAAGATCTACTAATATGATTCGCTTCGCCTTTAAGATCTAAATACCATATGTAGTCTATGCAGGGAACAACTAATTAGTGCTACTTAGCCATTTTCAGTTAGGAGGCACTCCGATGCTTAAGTTACAATACGTGGGATGAAAGCACAAAAGTAATCGTGCTTGTAATTAATTGCATACCTTATTTTCTCCCTAAGTCCCATATGTATACGCTATCATGCACCTCCATTATTGGCAATCGAATAATCCCGAGATGCCTTCCCCACTGATTAATCTGAATCTTTACCTAATTGCTTACTTGCCAAATCTAGCTATTCTATGAAGGACATAACTCAGTAGCAACAAATTCCTCTCTGTGTTATAATTGTCATCTTATCTTGGTTTGGACCAAACATGGTGATCTAGAGATGGCCCCTATAGGCATCTATGAAGCTCATTTGAGCATGTCCAGACTTGTGTGTCTACCAATTGATCTACCCTTGGTAAAGGGAAGTTGTCTTCTGAGTAGACATCATTCAAATTCGTATAATCTACGCATACCCTTCACTTTTTGCTTTTCATTCTCACCACGACAATGTTTGCTAGCCATGACGGACACCATATTGCCCTTATTGCCTCTGCCTTTAACAATCAATCCATTTCTTCTATAACTGCCTTGGTATGCCTAAAAGTTGACTGATGTGCCTTTTGCATTACTGGCCGTCATGCTGGTTTGACGTTTAGATGGTGAAAAATAAACTTCGGATCAATGCCCAGCATCTAGTATGGACTCCAAGCAAATATTGCATTTTTTCCTAGAAGTCTACCATTTTCTCTCTTTCTTCGTCGATCAGTGATGAATTAATGAGAAAGAACTTCTCTTTGTCCTCCTCATCTAGAGGCATGATTATTAAATGTTCCACTATTTTCTCGGAAGTCAGGATGCTGACCTCCTCTAGGTTTTGAGCGTTTGGCATTTTGACCTAATAAAATTGTTCAAGAGTGGTTTTGCTCTTAACAGTAGCTATATGACATTGTCTTGTTGCCAATTGATATACATAAATGCTATCTACCCTGCTCGGTCCCATGAATCTAAGAACTTGATGGTAAGTTGAAGCCATGCCCCCAGCTAATGCACCCAATCTTGACCGACTATAGCATTGTACTGGGGGGTTGGGGGGTAAACCTTTTGAGACAACCGAGATAGTAAACCTTCTGAGCGTTCAAATCGGAGCCTTGTTGAATCCGACTAGGGATACTTAGATCAGCTGGAGCTCTTTTCCAACTTCTGAAATAATCTATAGTACATGACTTCGGCAGAGTTGCCGAGGTCAATGAGCCCCCTTTTCATGTTACTGTTGGCCATCTTTACTATTATCACCAGAGCGTCACTGTGAGGGTGCCAAACTCACTCAAGATCCTTGTTTGTGAGTGTGATTACTTGGTTCGTCCTAGTTCAACTCTTCTTTGGGATTGGCTCAATTTTTATAACTTCTTCTTTAATTGCTGCTTGCTGCAGCTCGGCCTTGAGCTTTTTTTCAACTGTCCAATCCACCATACCATAGATCACATGGATTGTAAGGATCTTTTTCGTCTCGCAGCCTTCTCAATATTTTTTGGTATCACCACCTTTGTCTTTTTTCGTTAACGTACACCTCAGATGCCCTACAACTACCAATTCCTCCAAGTGGGCTTTAACTGTTGATAGTTCATATTAAGGTGCCCTTGGTCCTTCTGGCATGAACAACTCAACCTTTGGCTTTTCATCTTTGGCTCTCCCATCAATTTGTTCGACCACCTGAAATATGCTTCGTGTTTAATGTCCGAATGAGTTGATATAGGGGGGGTCTTGAATACAGTCTCTTCAGCCACAAATTTGTAGGGCCGAGGCTCCCTTTTCTCTTTGGAATGGACGATATTGGCTTCTCTTCGGTGTTCACCAGTCCTGCCATTTTTGGCTGGGACACTGTGGTCGGCTTGTTTCCTTTCCTCCTTGGCTTCTTCCAGCCGTGCATGTAACTCGATTTGGGTCACGAGCTTGTCCATGTTGGTTAGAGGGAACAACAGAAGATTCTCAAACATTTGGTTCTTGGGGTCAAGGCCAAGTTTGAATCACATCATGGTTATTTTTGGATCACACTCCTCAATCTCATTGTACAATTTCCACTACTGAACTACATATTGTGAGTGACTCAGCCTTGGCCTTCCGTAGGCTGACCAACACATCTACCTCTTTCTTAACCTTAATGTTTGTGATAAATCGAGTTGAGAAAGTCATGCATAGATCCTTCCAACATGAAGTTGATCCCTCTGAAAGCTTGTCGAACCAAAGGAGATTGAGCTCCCCATGACTAGATGGGAAAAGTTTGCACATGAGGCATTATTGTAGAATCATCATCTATCGATAATTGACCAAAAACATGACCGAACCGGCAAAGTGTGTGTCGTTAGGGTGCCGGCCTCGAGGTCAGTGGTTTACTTTCATAAAACAGAACTTATCCTCAAAATATGTAAAATGAGTATAATGGATAGTCCGGAGTATCGATCCACAGGGAAAAGAACGTTGGATTTAAAGAATTCGCAAATTGGTGTTTTCGACGTTTCGGACGTCAACCTCAAATTTGTTTGGTGTGGTTAACAATGATATCAACTAAGTGGGGGATTAAAACTAGATTAAGGAATGGGGTTAAGTCCTAAAGTTTGGTCTATTCAAATCTTCCGTTGGTCTATCTCTTCTCTTTATAACTCAATCTAACCCCCGGTCCTGGGTTTTAGATCGGAAAATACTTCGATGAAAATCAGGATTTTAATTCTTAAAATGGTTTTGACGGATCTTTCAAGTTCAAGGAAAAAGGATTAAAAGATGAAGGACATCGATCCAAGTATTAGATATACCAACTCTAGGATGGCTATAACTAAGCAAGGACTTAACTCTTCATTTTTATTTCAATATGAAAAAAAACTTAGAAAGATCCATCAATGACATTAACAAATATGGAGAAGATATAGACCAACATGGGTTTGAAATCAACTTCACATTTAGACTTAACCCACACTAATTTAGCTACTCATATTATAACATGAACATGATAGAGTGATAGAAAACATAATAAAACAAACTTATCTAAGGACAATAAGAAGGAATTAGACAAAACTCTAATAGAATCAGATTTTAAGGTAAGAAGAACAATACTAAATGGAAGAAAAACAAGTAAAACTTACTAATACTTAAGTGCTTCCAAGAGAATACAATGATTCATAAGGGGAAGAACACTAAAGGATTAAGAACTTACTCAAAACTTGAAGAACAATGAAGAACAAGAATTCTAAAGCAAAAAGGGAGGCTAAAAGCTCTCAACAACACTTGAAATCTGTTATGTCTAAGTGTGTATATTATGTTATGTGAGAGACCCCCTTTAGCCAAAGAATACAACCTAAAATAAAATATCCTACAAAACCTAGGTGAAAATACCATTCTACCCTCCACAATGGCAATTTAAGAAGCTTCTTATTCAGTGATTTGGCCCAGAATTCGAGCAAAAGTCGGCCCCACAGAATCAGACGTAATTGGTTCTCTATCGATAGGAGGATCTCTCTATCGATAGAGAAGTCCCCTGGTCTTAGTTTAATTCAGCCTTCTATCGATAGGAAGAGGCCTCTATCGATAGGGAAGTCCTCTGGTCTTCTTTTAATTCAGCCTTCTACCGATAGAAAGAGGCCTCTATCGATGTCCTCTGGTCTTCTTTGATTCAGCCCTCTATCGATAGGAGTGATCCTCTATCGATAGAGGCTCTTTTCTCCTGGTTCTTTGCTAGGGCTCTATCGATAGGGATAAACCTCTATCGATAGAGGGGGCTTCAGACTCCAATTTTTGGTTCTTCCTCGTCTCTTTGATCCGGACTAACTTTCACTCCTCCCGAGCCTTCAATTGGTCCTCCGTCAATATCGCCAATGGTTCCGAGGCCTTAAGTCATGGTAGAACCTTTTGGGCATTCATTTAGCGCTCGCAAACCTGAAAGGGTAGAAGGATAACTACGCGTGTAATATTAACTAAATAAATACATTTGCCTACGCATAATTGCCAAAATGAGTACGTTGAGCCACGTTATTATGCAATATAGTGCGCTCATCAACCAGGTGGTTGTAAAAATCAATTTTTGGTTCATACTTATTGAATTTTATATGGGCAAAGCTTGGTGGGATTTAACCCACTCAATGTCATGTGAGAATGGGAATGAGATGAGCCGATATGGAACAACTTCAGATTTGGACTGAACTAGCCTGGCACTACGAGCCGAACCTTGGTCGTCAATTCTTTTTGCTCATTCAACCAAGTCGCAAAGATCCTCCCTGGGACGCTTGTTCAGTCTCTCCTCGTTATGATCGGATTGGGCGGTAACACGACTGACTAATTGATGATTCTTGGACTGATATCCACCTCTTGGTCTCTTAGCAACTGGAAGGCCAAGACCCTTTGGTTACCTCGGCATGTGTCCAATTGCTAATCTGACGTCAAAAGTAGCCCATGATGACACGATCTATTCCCATCGTCTCGATGTTGGCGCCGTCGGTGCATACTCCCAATCGGTATGGTACAAACTCTATTTGTTCCTAATTTTGCACTGAAAGAGGTTCTTGATCTGAAATGTCCCTTATCCCGGACCGATTGGTAGCTAGAGCCTGGTTCTTCTGAGCTTCTGTTCGGAGCTAAATCACCTCAAAACGCATACTTTCGAGGGCTTGATCCCTCTTTTCAGCTCTCGCTCCAAACGTTGAATTTACTTCTGAGTGGTTAGCCTGGGGATCCCCCTTGGTGATTATGGACCCTTAGACATGACCTTTTCGATCAGTGCACCCTTCTCCTTTGGAGTTGATAGACAGATGTGATCTTTCCCGTTGATCCTGGTGATTCTAACTTCTCTAATCAATGTCAAATCCGTCATTGTTCAGACAAAAAAAGAGACTTGTCTCCAACAAACTTGCCAATTGTGGGACTACAAAGATTCGTTAGTTCGATCTGATTTGCCTTCAGAATCTGAATAACATCTGTATCCTGCACAGAGAACATCTAATTAGTGCCACCCAGCTATTTTCATCTCGGAGGTACTTCGATGTTAAATTAGAACATGTCGGATAAAAGAACAAAAGTGAATTACTTGTTTTTAATTGTGAATCTTATTTTCTCCCGAGTCCCCTATATTTAAGCCATAATGCACCTCTAGTATTGGCAATCGAATAATCCCGGTATCCCTTCCTGCTTTATCGAGGATTCGGTTATAAATTTTTACCTAATTCTTTACCTGCCAAATCTGATTATTACTTTAAGTGCAAGGATTTTCTTAAGAGGATCATTTACGCCTTTCCTTTCTGAATTCTTTGCCATAAATGTGTGGGACGTGTCGACTCAAAGTTCGATATGACAACAGGCCATACTGTCGACTTAGCCTGTTGCACAACTTATACTGTTTGTTCAAATTATAAAAAATTAACATTTCCACTTTACTTTAAAATTTACAAGCTGAGGGCAATGTTTGATTGGGGAATAGGATTATATGAGTTTGTATTGAAGGAATTATTAGTCCACAGACTAAGTAGTCCTAAGACTATTAGTAAAATAGTCTCTTTTATTCTGTGTTTATTAATGTATGAAATTATATTATGAACAAATCGTATCCAGTCAATTTCATATTTGTTTTGAATACCTTTGGATAAGGATTAATGTCTAAATTGACTATCTTACCCATATTGCAATGTTTTACCATAGCTAAGTGTAACTTCTTCCTTTATATATTGTTTTATGTATTTCACTCATTAATCCCAAAAACAGGAATGATAAGGATAAACAGAAAATTACAATCCGACCAAATTTCAGTTTGTTTAATTTCTAATATTTTTTTGTGCTTCTTCAAAAAATATGCAGAAGAAAATACGTTTGGTTTCGCCAATGAAAGACACAAAAGCTTGATTCTCGTATAGATTCTCGCTATAAAGATTCAAAATAGAAAATATTATTTTTCAACAGAAAATATAGATCTATCATCAAAATGATAGAGAAGAAAAATATTCGAAAAATAGATAAAAATACGTTAGGGTTAGGGATATAATCGGTCTGGTTTGATCCAATTTGGAGGAGATCCTCGAATCAAACAGGAAATTTCGGTTTTGGATCTTTCAAGTCAAAATCGAACTAAATTATTTTGATTGATTTTTTTGGTTTCGGTCTATTTTGTTCTGATTTCCGACTTGGTTATATCAAGTTGAATGTTTAAAAAATAGAATTTTTTGTATCAAAAATTAATTATTTGAACTATTAAAAAGTTAAACCCAACATAAAAAATATATATTAATAAAAATTAAGAGAATACAGATTAAAAAAAATAAAATTTACCAAAAAATATATATGATGAAAGAAATACAACTTACAAAAAATAAGAATTATAACAAAAATATCGATTTTTTTATTCCGGTCCTATTTAGTCTGGTGTTTAGAGCTTGAAAATCAAAACCGAATTGAAATGTTGTACAAAAAATAAACCGAACCAATCTAGCTAAAAATCGAACCAAACCGTCGGTTCAGTTTAGTTTTTTGATTTGGTTCGATTTGCTGGTTTAGGCTTACATCTCTAGTTAGAGTTGACCTTTGTGAAAGAGAAGATCCAAAAAAAAGAAGATAATATACCTACTTCGGCGATCGTCCAAAGAGCTTATCTTGGCTAGGGTTTGATCTAGTGTGATCTCTCTCTTGCACAAAGAAAGATCGACAGTGTTCTACTTTTTCTCCTTTCACAAAGTTGTATATCATGTTTTCAAAAAATCTAAGGATATTTAGGTAAATTTTCAATTAGTCTAGAACCCTCTATAATCCTGAGATTATTAGTCCCACATCCCCTAGGATTAAGTTGTCATCCCTAGGAAGGATATTTAAGTCGGTTAAAATTAATAGTTCAGGAATAAAAATATACACAAACATGAAATTAAAAGGAGTGAAGGAATTATTAGTCCGATCCCACTTTTAATCCTCCAATCAGGTATTCAAATAATGAAAACCAGAAGTATAACATAAAAATAGTCAACGTATAATTAAAAATTCGTCACTGGCACCCCCAATTTCGACTTGACCTTCCTACAGCCAAAAGATACAAATGATTTTATATTAAAGCTATGTTTTAATTATTATTTGTTTGATTATTTATTATTTATTATTTGTTTGATTCACAGTTTTAAATAGAATTTAACACCATCGGTAGAGTCTTGACTATGAGAAATGGGAAAATTTCAACTTATTGTGCTACTATATTTTTATTTGTATTGAACGAGACTGTTTTAAGATAATTATATTTTAATTGACTTTATAAGATAATTAACATCTCATAGTCATTAAAAACTACTTATATTCTTAACCTAAAAATAATTAATAGATATATGCATTTAGTATTATTGATTTTGATTTCTGCCCTTGTAAAATTTTGTTTTTCTTTTGTTATTTAGTTTGTGCGCTGCATTTTGAAATTCTATTCTCAACAGAAACATTTGGACATAAGAGAGAGAAAGTTGTTTTTTTTTTTTCAAGTCTTTGCCTACCACCCTTGACTCCCCCTTTCTATACAAAAATTTAGGGTGAATTGCACTGACCTCCCTTGAGGTTTATAACAAATACAATATTCTCCTAAAATTTTTAAAATTATTTTAACCTCTTTTAATTTTTAAACTATTATTCAATTATCTTTTTTACCGTTAAAATTAGTTAAATGTCATTTAAACCATTAAAATTTCAAGTTTGAGATTTGTTTTGACAAAATAACTTATAACAACTCATATAATTCTGAAATTAGCTATGTTAAATTTTTTAGAAGTAAAATTTTGACAAATCTCAAAACTCGGTTCGAATTTTGACTTTAAAAAATTTAAAAAAATTTAATATAGACTATTTTGAACAGAGTATAATTATGTTGTAGTTTATTCTATTAGAAACAATCTTAAACTTGAAACTAATGTTATTTTACTAATTTTGACAGTAAGTGAGATAACTAAATAATAATTTAAAAAGTATGTAATGTTAGAATAATTTTAAAAACCACAGGGGAGCATTGTATTTTTTTGTAAACCTCAGGGGTGGTCAGTGTAATTTACTCAAACATCCATACATATTTATATGTCCACCGTTCAAAGCCGAATTGAAATTCTAGTCTCTTACTGGTACAGATTCTTCTGTTCGTTTGCTATAAGTTGAAAATTTTCTGCTTTCTATAATATATCATTTGAGGAATTTGAAATTCCTGCACCATAACTCCACACGATTACAGAAGTGAAGAAAGAACATCCACTTCAATTCATTTCTCATGAGTTGAGATTGGACTGATCAAATCATTTGATATACATTGAATTGGTGAGGGGTCGAAGTTGAGTTTTGGGCCGCCGGAGAAATTAAGAAATATGGCGGCGGCGTTTGCGCCCGACGATTTAGCTCGGAATATGAGCAGTCGCCGGAGCTGGAGGACGACGAGCATAAGGGACGTATGGCAGGGGCCGCAAGACGTGTTCCAGAGGAACAGCACGCGGCATTCTCAGGTGGCGGACGAGGAGGAGGAGCTGAAGTGGGCGGCGATTGAGCGGCTGCCGACGTACGATCGAATGAGGAAAGGGATGTTGAAGCAGGTGATGAGCAACGGAAGGGTAATGCAGAACGAGGTGGATGTTACTAATCTTGGGGTTCAGGACAAGAAACAGCTGATGGAGAGTATTTTGAAAGTTGTTGAAGATGATAATGAGAGGTTCCTCCAGAGGCTGCGCGCTCGAACCGATAGGTCAATCTCTCTCTCTCTCTCTCTCTCCTCCCCCCCTGTTTGATTGGTGAGAAAACGGAAGAAAGGAAAAGTAAGCGGAAACTTTTTAGCCATGGTTTTGTTTTTGCATGCGTGTTTGGAACCTTTTGTGTTTTTCGTTTGTTTTTTTTGAATCATGGTTATAGTAGTTATTTTCCGCTTTCTTTCCGTTTATTTTCCAAGAAACACAGGAAAACTGTTTGACGAGTTGTTTTTGAAAGCCGTTATTGGAGATATATTGAAAATTGGGTTTTGATTGGAACAGGGTGGGAATCCAGATTCCTACCATTGAAGTGCGATTCCAGAATTTGTCGGTGGAGGGAGATGCATACGTTGGGACTAGAGCTCTGCCAACTCTTCTCAATTCTACTCTGAATGCAATTGAGGTAATTTCTTCTATTTGTTGACTTGTTTTCTTCCTCTAAATTCAAAATACCCGGTACCAGAGTATGTCGTGAAAGCAGCACACTCGGTGGGCGGGTGGGCGTGCTTCGACCGTCTCTAAGTGGCATAGTTGAATGTAGATATCATGAAAGCAAATTCAACTTTACAATAGATTCTCTTACAAATTATCCATTTTTAACTAAATCTTGTGAAGTAGTAAAATGATCGTAAATCACAACACATTGTTTTGTTCCTAATATAGCAAATAAGTTGGCAGCGCGTAAGCACATGGGAAATTGGAATTTCTAGTTTTGGATCGTATACGAAGTAAAAGATTTACCTTGTTGTTCAATTTATGCTGTGATAGCTGAAGATTTAATTTCCCTCTATTATGTTTAATACGAGCAGGGAGCTCTTGGAATGATTGGACTTTCTCCATCTAAGAAAAGGGTCATCAACATTCTCAAGGATGTGAATGGAGTTATAAAACCATCGAGGTATATTCAAGTCCACTTTTTAGCAGATAGTGTATTCGAGAATTTGATAATATCTTTTGATGTCTTCTAACAAAGGATTCTTTTTCCGAAAATTTCCAAAATAAAGAAGAGGAAAACTTCAACCAAGCAAGTCGAAAAATCATTCTGAAAGCTGCAACCAAACAACTAAATCTTAGCATGCAATGTGAAAGGGAGAAACAAACTCTGTTCATTGAATCGTTGGTTATTGGTTTTTTTCAGGATGACGCTACTTCTTGGGCCTCCTGGCGCTGGAAAAACAACATTGCTACAGGCCCTCGCGGGGAAGTCTGATGATAATCTTAGGGTTAGTATTTTATCATCTCTCCTTCCATACTTTTCTTCTGTTTCATCGGTTGCATTGTACACTTGTGCTCTGTTTGATTCCCAAAAAAAGAAAAGGAAAAGGAAAATATGTTCTGGGACTTTACAACATAAATTCCAATCCCAACTTCCTGTTAGGCTGAACTCATTTATTTTCCCATGTGTTCTCAGGTAACTGGGAAAGTGACCTACTGTGGGCACGAGTTCAATGAATTTGTTCCTCAGAGAACCTCTGCTTATATTAGCCAGCATGATCTTCACTACGGGGAGATGACTGTTCGTGAGACACTGGATTTCTCTGGGCGTTGCTTGGGAGTTGGAACTAGGTATGAAATGCTCAGTGAGTTGTCAAGGAGGGAGAAAGAAGCGGGTATCAAGCCAGACGCTGAGATCGATGCATTCATGAAGGCCACAGCCATGGCTGGCCAGGAAACCAGTTTGATCACTGATTATGTTCTCAAGGTCAGTTTTTCCTAGCGTTGCCCCATTTCACGTTTTTTTTTTCCACTTATTTGACATCTGGGCTAACATGTTGTGGTTCTTTTAACAGATCCTTGGGTTGGATATTTGTGCTGATATCATGGTTGGTGATGATATGAGAAGGGGCATTTCTGGGGGACAAAAGAAGCGTGTTACTACTGGTAGGCGGAAAATAAGAGCTTGTTTGGTATCACTTTTGCGTTCTTATATATTTTATTTTCCCTTGGTACATAGAAAACTTGTTTGGGGATCTGTTTTTTTATGAAAGTTTTCCCAAAACAACCCACTTTTCAGGATATACCAAAAATGTTTCCTTTTCAACTACTATTTTGGCACAAAAATAATATAAAGTGTGAAAGGATCAGTGGACACCTGTTTTTTTGGTGTTTGGAAACTCCAAAAGTTGCAAGGAAGAGAAAAAAAAATACTGGACCCAATAGTCTTGTTTGTTCCACGGGCATTGATTGCTTCCTGTATGGTGTGATTAGCATCTCTCCAGCAAGAATGACTGAAGGCCCAATCAGATATTTTGTGTTACGATACAATTAACCAAAACTATTCACATATGCCGCTTAATAAAAAAAGAATATGCAGCAGGTTGTAACTTGTAATAGTAATATCTCCTCAGTGATATACCATATGCATGTCTCATAATCTATCTGATCAACATAGTTTGGAGCTTTGATGTGTTAACTGGGACTGTTTGCCTGAATGCAGGAGAAATGTTGGTTGGACCAGCAAAAGCATTTTTCATGGACGAAATATCGACAGGGCTAGACAGTTCTACCACCTTTCAAATAGTCAAGTTCATGAGGCAAATGGTTCACATAATGGACGTTACCATGGTCATCTCCCTCCTTCAGCCTGCACCTGAAACCTTTGATCTTTTTGATGAAGTGATCCTCCTTTCAGAAGGCCAAATTGTCTACCAAGGTCCACGAGAAAACATTCTCGAGTTCTTCGAATACACAGGATTCAAATGCCCAGAGAGAAAAGGAATCGCAGATTTTCTACAAGAGGTTACTTCCAAAAAAGACCAAGAACAGTATTGGTTCAGAAAGAACCAACCTTATAGATTAGTCTCAGTACCAGAATTTGCTATGGCTTTCAATTCTTTTAAAATCGGGCAACAGATATCCGAAGAACTTAGAACTCCTTACGATAAGTCCAGAGCCCATCCGGCTGCTTTGGTGACTGATAAATATGGAATTTCTAACTGGGAACTTTTCAGGGCATCTTTTGCAAGGGAATGGCTACTGATGAAGCGAAACTCTTTCATTTATATTTTCAAGACAATACAGATAACGATAATGGCGACGATTGCGCTGACTGTCTTTTTGAGGACGGAAATGAAAGCGGGTGGCATTGGGGATGCTGCAAAATTCTGGGGAGCCCTGTTTTTCAGTCTAATCAATGTGATGTTTAACGGAATGGCAGAGCTTGCGATGACGGTTTTTAGGCTTCCAGTGTTCTACAAACAAAGGGATAGTTTGTTTTTCCCGGCTTGGGCTTTTGGGTTGCCCATTTGGCTCCTTCGGATTCCTATTTCTTTAATGGAGTCTGGGATATGGATCATTCTAACTTATTACACAATTGGGTTTGCCCCATCTGCTAGTAGGTAAGCTCAATTATTTTGAGGGTCTATCTGTAAGTTTTCACGTTTGTTTTTTGAAAAACAAAAACAAAAACATGTTTGGTGGACACTTTTTGTGTTCAAAGATATATTTAGCCGGAGGTGGGGATAGGGGCATTTGCGGAGGGTGGCTGGTGGATCACCGGAAGCAGAGGTCAATGGTGGGAGTTGATCGGAAAGTGAACATCTTTTTAATTTCCACTTCCAAAAAACTGCGAAAATTTTGAAACCTACTACCATATTTTTGCAAGTGAAAACAGCTACCAAACACTATCTTCTCTCAAATTTTCAAAATCTCTATAAATGGGACAGAAAATTGAAAGCGGCAGTTTTGCCAAACATAGCCAGGTTTTGTACAGCTTTAAGTTTGAATATGTTGCCTAGCCGGATAGGTCATTTAATTGTTTTGAAATATCCTCATCTTTTTCTTCAGGTTCTTCAAACAGTTCCTGGCTTTCTGTGGTGTGCATCAGATGGCTCTCTCTCTCTTCCGATTCCTTGCTGCTGCAGGAAGAACTGAGGTTGTTGCGAACATGCTTGGTTCCCTCACCTTGTTATTGGTTTTCGTGCTTGGAGGCTTCATTGTTGCCAAAGGTTATAAATCTTTATTTTCTTAAACACAGTCGAAATTCTTGCCCGAGATTATTGCATCATGTTTGGAAGAAGGGAAAGGGTAGTAAGGGTTGTTGCGGATGTTATTGCTGGGGTTTTTATTTTACTTTGTTTTTTTCTTGCTAAGTAAAGAGAAAGGGAAGAATAAGAACGGACAATTACTTTTTTTCTTCCCTTTTTCTACCTTACTAAGCCCCAAAAGAAGGGGCGAGGAAAGTTATTATTTCTTTTCCTTTCCCTTTCTTTCCTCACATTCCAAGCACTTTGTTGCAAAATGAGCTCTATTTCTGATTAGTTTGGCGTCTTCCATAATGTTTAAGTATAGCTATTTACTTTTTCTTTCACAGATGACATTAAACCATGGATGATATGGGGCTACTATGTCTCTCCTATGATGTATGGACAGAATGCCATAGCTATCAATGAATTTCTATCCGAAAGATGGAGTGGGGTAAGTTCTCTTAATGCTTCGCAGTAATTTGTTTCCCTTGTTTGGTATCCTTTTTGTTTTTCTTTATTAAGTTTTCAGAGAACTTATAAAACTTGCTTCAAAGTGTTTCTAAAATTCTGTGGAAAACAACAAACTTCCAAGAAACACCAAAAAGATGAAAACAGAAGTGGAAACGATGAGTGTTGTGGATCCTTCCATTTTTAGTTTTTGCTTCAAATAAAAAAAATGGAAACAAACAATGAAAATGACCACTCCCATAATGCCATTATATGAAGTTAACATCTGTTTTTTTTTTGGCAATAGCCCATCAACGGATCTTCCCAGCCTACAATAGGAAAGACCCTTCTTAGGGAAAGAGGCCTCTTTCTGACTGAAACATGGTACTGGATTTGCATAGGAGCACTTATTGGGTTTTCGCTGCTTTTCAATGTTCTTTTCATAGTAGCGCTGACGTATATGAAGGGTAAGTAAATTTACTTACTAATGATTCAGCTTCACGCTATTCTAAAAAGGTCAGTGTCACTGTTCCCGTTTTAAATTTGTTTTACGAAATTCAATTTCAGTTCCTGGAGATTCTAAAGCAGTAATTGTGGAAGAGGATGATCAAGATAATAATAGGCGGCAAGTTTCATCTAATGGGGAAGGTTCGTAGTTTCGTGAACTTTTGCTTCTTGTAGACCCCAGTGGGATCATTCGCTTCAGTTTTCTCACTTTATGGCATGTGTATAATATGTTGGGAGAAGCAATAATTCGAAAGTACTGGTACTTTTTGGAGTTAATTGACTTATGTATCAAAAGATTTGAACAATGATAGTTGAGGGATGGATAACTATTTAGCAGCATAATGTTTCAATTAAGGAACTGAGCTTTGGATTTTGCTCATGATTAACCAACATATAATAGAGTTCTGTTATTAATCTGCTTCCTACATATAAAAAAGATGGATCATTATGCTCACTCACCTAAGTTGCATGCAGGTATACCCATGACTGTGAGCAATCCTCGTGGAAACACCAGCTCAACAGTTGTCGATGGAAATACACCAGCTACAAGAGGAATGGTTTTGCCTTTCGAGCCTCTTTCACTTGCTTTCAACCATGTAAATTACTACGTTGATATGCCTGCGGTAAGTCTTCCACTTGTGATTCAAATTTCTAAGCCTCCATGGGAGGTATAAGATAAAATTAAATTTCCAACAAAATAAAGCCAAAAAAAAAAAAAAACTAGAAACTAATGTAATGAAATGCTCATGTTTTGATCTTTGGAGCTGTAGGTAAAAAATCTTCAGTTCCACTTACTGCTTTCAAAAAGATACCCATAATCCAACAGCCAAGCTCTGATTTGTCATTTTCAAGTATAATACAGTGTCTAACTTAAAGGCTTGGTTCTGTATATTAGGAAATGAAGAGTCAAGGAATCGAAGAAACCCGTCTGCAGCTGTTAACAGATGTTAGTGGCGCTTTTAGGCCGGGTATTCTGACAGCATTAGTGGGTGTCAGTGGCGCTGGAAAGACCACACTGATGGATGTACTGGCAGGGAGAAAGACTGGGGGTTATATTGAAGGAAGCATTAGCATTTCTGGTTACCCGAAGAACCAAACCACATTTGCCCGAGTCAGCGGTTACTGTGAGCAGAATGACATCCATTCCCCATTTGTCACTGTTTATGAATCTCTCTTGTATTCTGCCTGGCTGCGTCTTGCTAAGGATGTTAAGACACAAACGCGGAAGGTATGTTACTGAATTCACCTGTCAACTTTTGGTGTGCCATTGATGACATTAGCCTGTTTGGTTATATGTTTAAATTTCTTTGTTTTTAGTTTTTCGTGCTTTTGAAACAAAAACAATAAAAACTCAATAAACACATTGCTATCATTATTGCCTTTTTTTTGTGTGCAAGAGAACAGTTCCTAAAAAATCAAAGAACATCTTTTTTGGTGTTTCCTGTAAAGTGGGTTGTTTTCAGGAAATTTGCAAAAATGTTCAAACAAGTGTTTTTTTCTTGGTCATGTGGATAATGAGCATAGAAAAGAGAAAAAGAAAATGAAAAAAGTGTCAAGCAAGCCATTCCAGCTATACTTAGCTATTCTTTGTTGCTTAGTTACACTAACAAGACACTGGAGTACTGGACCAATGGTCACTGTATTTATACTAAACTTTTCCTTTCCCTTACTGATTCCAGATGTTTGTGGAGGAAGTCATGGAATTGGTTGAGCTCAATCCTCTAAGAAATGCTCTAGTGGGGCTTCCAGGAGTGGATGGTCTTTCAACTGAACAGAGAAAGAGGCTAACAATTGCTGTTGAGTTGGTTGCGAACCCCTCCATCATTTTTATGGATGAGCCCACATCAGGCCTTGACGCTAGAGCTGCTGCAATCGTCATGCGTACCGTGAGGAATACGGTGGATACAGGACGAACTGTTGTCTGCACGATTCACCAACCTAGCATCGACATTTTTGAAGCTTTTGATGAGGTATTAACTTAATTACATGATTTCTGAGATACTGCTATACAAACAGAAAAAAAGTCCACTTGAACACATTGGATGTGGCTGCGTCACGGGCATATCACTCTTGAAAGAAAGAACCCATCAAGAATCTTTAATTTCAGAAATGTCAATGCCGCATCAATTTGGTGGGGAAGATTCTGTAAAAGTTATAGGAGAGTACTTTTTGGTATTTCTGCATACAAAACATCATGAATTATGCAATCGAATTCCCACTGTTGTTTTCTTTGTTGCAGCTGCTGTTGATGAAGAGAGGAGGACTAGTGATATACGCTGGACCTTTGGGTCGCCAGTCTCACAAGCTTGTTGAATATTTCGAGGTCAGTACTGTTTTCCATCCAAATAGTAAACTAGAAGCTGATTTGGGCATTAGATGAACAAGAAAATCATTTTCTCGGTAGTTTATGATTTAAATTTCTTTGCAGTTCCCACTCGTTTTTAAATCAAATGTTTGAAGTGAACATGGTTTCTTGGACATCAGCAAGAAGATGTTCTCTTTGTTGGGGAAAAAGAAATGGAACCTGTCTTTTGAAAATAAATTATACCCATCTTTGGCAGTGGTTAATTACACAACATGCACATTTCTTGAGCAATGTACTCCAATATAGGATGTACTTAACCACTATCTCCACTAGCATTGATTCCTCAAACTGCAGTATCAATAGGACAATTTAAATAGAAAAATAAATACAAATCTGAACGGTTCAATGGTGACGAATCAAAGTTTGATACATACCTTCTCTTGTAGGCGGTTCCTGGGGTTCCAAAGATTAAAGAGGGTCACAATCCAGCTACTTGGATGCTAGACGTCAGCTCTACTGCAGTCGAGGCTCAACTAGAGGTTGATTTCGCTGATATCTTTGCCAATTCCAGCCTCTATCGGTAAGTTATACCCAATTTTGGGTCCCAGCTCAGTTACTTATTACGTGCAAAACTAGTATTATGAGTTTGGGCAGGCTAACAGCTCAATGCAAATTGGTTTTGAATTTGATTCTTTGAATTACTATCAAAGCTAGGATTACCGAGGTTTTTGGGCAAGACTCTAGATTGGTTCCATCTTTGTTTGCCCCATAAGTTTACTTGGTTTCATTTTGATCTATCTATGGTCTAGATCTTTTGCTTATCCCTCCATGTGCAGAGGAGTTTTACAGCTTGTGCAACATGAGTTAATTATCACCTCCAAAACTTAACTAGTGTATTGAGCTCGGCACTTCATTTGTATTTGGTCTTAAGTTGAATGCTTTAACTGCATTCACTCTCTCTCTCTCTCTCTCTCTCTTGTGTTTGCTAATCTTGTCATGAATTTTCTTTTCCAGGAGAAATCAGGAGCTTATCAAGGAGCTGAGCATTCCGGCACCGGGTTCAAAGGACCTCTACTTCCCAACTCAATTCTCGCAATCGTTCCTAACTCAATGCAAGGCTTGTTTCTGGAAACAACACTGGTCCTACTGGAGGAACTCGCAGTACAATGCTATCAGATTCTTCATGACGATGGTCATAGGTCTTATGTTCGGTGTCATCTTCTGGAAAAAGGGAAACCAAATGTATGTTTGCATAATCTCTGCAATTATAGACTGCATTTCTTTATAATTAGCTCTTTACATTGCCATAATGTTTCGGATTATCCTAACTGATTCAAATTACTTTCCTGATCCATTGAATATTTTTTGGTCAACAGACACAGGCAACAAGACCTGCTTAACCTGCTGGGAGCTACTTATTCTGCTGTCCTTTTCCTTGGAGCCTCCAATGCTGCCGCGGTCCAATCCGTTGTGTCGATTGAGAGAACAGTGTTCTACCGTGAAAGAGCCGCAGGAATGTATTCGGAGTTGCCTTATGCATTTGCTCAGGTAAAAAGTTACTGCACATTATAAACATTTCCGACATATATAGATAGCTTCACACAGGTATTTACATGTATTCTTTTGATTATTCAGGTGGCTATAGAAACAATTTACGTTGCGATTCAGACCTTTGTTTACTCTCTTCTTCTTTACTCAATGATTGGGTACCAGTGGACAGCAGACAAGTTTTTATATTTCTACTACTTCATATTCATGTGCTTCACCTACTTCTCAATGTATGGAATGATGGTTGTCGCGCTGACTCCTGGCCCTCAGATTGCTGCTATTATCATGTCCTTCTTCCTCAGCTTTTGGAACTTGTTCTCTGGTTTCCTCATCTCCAGGCCGGTATGTTTCTAAAAGCTTAGTATTACTCTCATTAAGATAGCCTACGAGAACATTTGGACATTTTTTGGTGGAAAAAGTTCATGTAGTCTGTTGTGAAACTAGAGAAAGGAGAATTGTTTTATTGAGTGATAATGTTACAAGGGGCCAATACATCAATATATAGAGAAAACCTAGAAACCCTAGGTAACCCTAATTACATGAAAGGACAATAATACCCTTGCAACTAAACATTAATAACAATTTAACCATTACTATTCTAACACTCCCCCTCAAACACATGATGCGAGCATGGAGAGCATTATGGGTTTGCCAACATGAAAAAGAGATGCTCCAACTGATGTCTTTGACAACTTCGATTCCTCCACAACTTCGATCTCATTAAAGAGTCACTAATTTTGGTACCCAAACAAATGCAGTAGAATATAACTAACAAAGAAATATGAGACAAGTTCTCCCCCTCACATGCGAACCCCGAATCGCACGGGAAGAGAGAAACAAAGGACCCAACAAGGATCACAACAAGGTGCCACACGGCACAACTTGGGGCCACTTGGCACACCAAACAGGGATTTAACAACCAACCAACAAAAGAAAGACTTGTCCATAAATTCACCAAAAGTCTAAACTGCAGGGACCAAAATCAAATATTGCAAAGTTTGGGAATCAAACTATAATCAAAACAAACTTGAGGGGCAGAAGCAATTTCTCTTCGAAACCCTAGTTTCCGCTACCAGAGATTTCCATCTCACTGGAAGAGAGGGCGAAACAGCAAACACCAAACCAGAGAGGGCAAGAACAGATAAGGGAACCAGAGGCGGAAGAAACAGAACCAGAGACCAGCGGGTGAGAAACCAGAGGCGCGGCAGATGGAGGCGGACAGCATCAGAGGTGGAACAACATCAGAGAGTGCGGCACATCAGGGGGGTTCGTGAAAATAGAGACCAGACGATGACGAGGGTTCGTGAAAACAGAGACCAGACGATGGCAACCTGGGGCAAAGTCTTTTAACAGACTTCCGGAAAGCAAAATTGAACCACTTATCAATGTGACGACAAAAGGTTTTGCGAGTAAAACAGATGTGAAGCTTGAACTCGTTGACAACAGGACCCTGATGCAGCCGGCGGCAACCGGCGGACGGCGGCAAGGCATAAGCCGCCCGCCGGAAAGCGAGTATTTCACAGGCCTAGATCTTATGCTCTGATACCATGTTGTGAAACTAGAGAAAGGAGAATTGTATTATTGAGTGATAATGTTACAAGGGGCCAATACATCAATATATAGAGAAAACCTAGAAACCCTAGATAACCCTAATTACATGAAAGGATAATAATACTCTTGCAACTAAACATTAATAACAATTTAACCATAACTATTCTAACATAGTCATAAAAGAGTAGCAGAAAAAAACGAATGGAAAGAAGGATCAAAAACCTGTACGTAGATATGATGTTTATGCTTGATCGGTTTGATACCTCGAGCATGGGTTGTAACCATCTTAAGGCTGTGTTTGGATCTTAATTTATGGAGGGGAGAGGAGAGAGAATTGGTTGATCCTCGGAATGAAATTGCAAAAAAGCATAAATAAGGGTTTGCATATTAGTGGAGAGGAGAGAAAACATGTTATCTTTACAAATTCTTACCTTTTGTTGTCACTGCCAAATTCCTCAGCAAATCCAATATCCAAAACACAGACTAAATACAGTTTATGACAAGTGCATGGAATATACATTAAAATTTCAGTATGAGTTTGATATGTTGTTTCAAAATTTGTAATATCTTCTTGATTAGAGATCATCCCCTTGTGATCCTACTTATAACACGGCGTGCTCTAACAATTGCAGCTCATCCCCATATGGTGGAGGTGGTACTACTGGTGCTCTCCAGTCGCTTGGACAATCTACGGCATTTTCACATCTCAAGTGGGCGACAAGACTGAACCGCTTACGATCCCAGGTGAACCATCAATGCCTGTAAATGAGTTCCTTAAAAAGTACCTGGGTTTTGATCACAGCTTCCTTATACCTGTTGTTTTCGCCCATATCGGTTGGGTCCTCCTCTTCTTCTTCGTCTTCGCTTATGGCATCAGGTTCCTTAACTTCCAAAGGAGATGATGAGAGAAAGCTTCATTCCACTTCTGAGAACTTTTGACAGTTTAAGATAAATGTTGTAAAAATGATTGTGTAATTACTTTAGTAATCAGAGGGCAGAAAAGAAACTGCAGCCTCTGTAAATTTTTTTGTTGCCTTTCCTTCTACTTGTTTCGCATGGTTTCTTTTTGGGCACTGGTAAATTATTCTTGTGCACCTGGTCTTCATCGAAAAGGCCTCCCTGTTGTAAGTATACCTTTGCTCAACGTTCAATAATGGATTCAAATTTCTCTCTCGTGTTTTTGCTTGGTCCAAGCTCTTATATTTACACGCCATCGGAAAGTTGGAATGGACACACTTTTATCCAGTTTCTCGTGGCAAATCTACAAATTAAGTTTTTTTTATGTAGCTTACACCATTGCGGCTCTAAAATGGTTCTTATGTAGAGAAAAAGAAAAAGCCAAAAAGCAGTGGTTAATCCTCCGAATGAAATTGCAACACCAGCAAATCTATCTGCTCTAAATTTTGAAGAAATATCCATTAGATCAATTCGTACGGTATAGATTAACATAATACATCGAACTGGTGTGTTGATAAGACACTCATTCGGGTTTGATCTTGCCCGTCTGATCTCAGTTTTTAGGACAGAAGGCAGCGATTGCAGCCCTACGAACCATCGTACTCCATGGCTAATTGATCACTAACGATCACTTAAGCACCATGTGTGTGCCAAGTCTTTGTCACTTGTTGCCAAGTCACAATAAAGAAAACCATGCCACATTGTAGCCACACAACTCACTATCACACTCATGCACGCGCGCGTGATGCTGGTGCCGGTGTATGAGTCGTGGGTGTGAAGCACCAACTTTGCTGGTTATTGTGCCACTTAAGAGCCAAGCTACTTGAAATTTCAAGATGTGTTTCCATATATAAGCAAGCCAAAATTTTCACTTCTAATCAATGTGGGTCAAAACCCGTATAAAAAACGAGCATTCTAAAGAAATAAGGAAGCTTTACAAAAAAATTCAAAGTAGATATCCATTTTTATTTTGAAAATCTTAACAAGCCCCACTATTTTCGAAATAAAGAAGAAGTGTTCATAGTTCTATTATAAGAAACTATGCATACATGTATAATGTCTCATGACTTCATCCACCCACTTAGTGAAAACATATCAAAGCTAATTAGGCAGGGCGGAACTAGGAATATGACTTTAGGGGGGTCGATTTTTTTTTTTTTATTTTAAAAAATGAAGAGTTGAATATAATTTTGGGGGGCCAAAATGTGATTTTTTATATAATTTCAAAAAAATTTAATTTTTTTAATTTTTTTGTTTGTTTGTTTGTTTGTTTTTTTTTTTTTTTTTGGGGGGGGGGGGGGGGGGGGGGGCGCTTCCCAGACCCCCACATGGTTCCGCCCTTGTAGTTAGGATAGCATAGTAGACGTATCCTTGTCCTTCAGTGACTAAACGAAGATGTCTCAAGCACAATCCTCAAAATATTGTAGATATCCTAATCGGCTTACCCGTGCACCGGCCTTTGGTCTATACCTTGATTTCATGAGTGCTCTAAGGTTTTAGCCCCCGTGACCTATAAAAAGTGGTACCACTTCTCCCACTCAAATAGGTCAATCCTTATCAATGCTGCTGTAACAATAGCACTAAAAAAGTATTTGAAGAACTAAATATTTCACCCCATTTTATTTTATACTATAGTTTTCAAACACATTATCTTCAAGTGGAAAAATAACCTCCAAAATGTTTCCAATCACGTCGCATGGTGTAGTTTTCTTTGAAGGTTACGTCACTCTTAGGTGGTATTGTATTAGTGGAATTAGTCTGTAGGAAATACGAGATAGAGATTTCTAGATTGCGCCTGATGTGTGACTTGTGAGTTATTGATGACAGACTTCGATGTTATCTTGGGTGTAGATTGGCTATTCGTCCACCGAGCCATGATCAACTACCATAAAAAAGTAACTACCTCTACAATTACCTTTGTCACGAGGCTGAGTTCGGGGCTAAAGACATAGGTGAAGTGTTTCTCCTAGCTCAAATATGGGCATGAGACCGTTTTTCCCACCTTTCCCCCCAGCGACTTGGTCTAGAGGTTCCACCAGTCGATGCTCCTCTAGCTATGAGGTAGATCAAATTATATGAATTCACCGCATTTGATTTATTTATAATGTTATTTTGCAATTGTTTAGAATTCTTCATTTCGTAACTAATGCAAGTGGGGGGATACTTTTGTCACCACCTATTATCCAACGCACATGGTAAGTTCTTATTGGTACATTCTCGATCAACAGATTGATGATTAGGTACATCATTTCCATATTACATACACATGCACTACAACAAATTAGACTTTTAGCGGGATTTAATTCCCCGCGTTTTTTAAAAATGCCAAAAATACTATTAGTTTTTCTCCTCTTTAACCTCCCCCATTTCCCATTTCCCATTTCCCCCTTGTTTCCATTTATTCCCATTTCCCCCTTGTTTCCATTTAGCGGGATTTATTCCCATTTCCCCAGGCCCCAGGCCATACCCGCTTCACATTAGAACGGTAACTCGAACATTTATTCTCATTTCCCATTTCCATTTCCCCAGCGCCCGCCCCCACCCACAAAAACATTTCCCCCCTGCCCCCACCGCTTCCCCCCCCCCCCCCTCCAAACCCTAGCTTAAGTTTCTTCAGATCAGATCAGGCGCTCCTCGTCAGCGTCGTTCTGCTGCTGCCGGCGCTCCTCTGTTATCGATCTGCTCAGGTATGTCTCTCTCTCTCTCGATCTGCCGGCGCCGCACGGACCACAGACCAGTGACCAAACTTCCTTCGGCAGCATGGCTTCTTGTTATAGCCTACAGGTTTCTCTCTCTCTCGCCTGTGTATCGGTCTCTTAGTCTCTCAATCTGCCTCTGACTCTCTCTCTCGATTACAATCTTACAGATCTATTCGATTTGAACTTCGAAGGTCTCTCAGTCTCTCTCTCTCCATCTATCGGTACAGATCCGCTTGATCCGAAGGTTGCTGGCGGGAAATCTGTTACAGCCGTCTCCGTCTCCGTCTCCATCTCCATCTCCGTCGCCTACAACAGAAAAGGCTATGGCTAGCGGGAAATCTAGAATGTGAAGTGGAATTGTGAATATATAGTTTTGCATATGCTTGATTTCGAATTACTGATGCCGATTGCATCTTTTTATAGCACCCTGAGCACATAAAACACTTGATTTTAGTGGGAACTGCTGGCTTCCAATCAGAGACTGATGGTAGGTCAGAGCGCTTTGTCCGTTTTACAGCAACCTGGAAAGGAGCTTTGTTAAAGCATTTATGGGAGTCTAATTTTACCCCTCAAAAAGATTATTAGGTGATTATTATTGTTGCTCTTTACTTACTTCCTTTTAAGCATTTGTTTGAAACTATATCATGGTATCTTCGAGGGGTATTCTTTTATGCTCGATGTCAGTTGCTAGCTTGTGCTGGCCCTTTAGTTCATGCAATCTATAGTGATGTTAAGTCCCCACTACCAAGAATGGTTTTTTGTTTCAAATGGCGAGAAGTAAATTGAATCCGGTTGTGGATGTCTTCCACTGGTCCCTAAATGATGCGTTCCGTGATGAATAACCATTGAAAAATGTCTTCAAACCACTTCCTTTGAAAGAAGTGATTCTAGGCCTGCTTTACCAACTTTTTCTATCCTTGTTTTGCCTAGGAATAATTTCTCCGGTGTCATCTTATGGAGTAAATACTATTTTTGCAGTCCTACTTTTTAACTTCTTCCAAATGCTAGAAGTCTTAGATCTCAAATTAACTTCTCTTCAATGTCAAAGAGTAAATTTGTAGTAATGCTAGTTCTGATCCCTAGTTATCACCTCTCCCCTAACCCTCCATTTACAAGGAATGGAAAGGAGAGTTTAATTTGAGATTCGAGTGGTATGGAAACACAGCAAGCTTTTTTCTTTCGGTAAGAACGCCGGGAAACTTATTGGACTAATGATCTTATGAATCAGTTGCTGCTCTGAAGGCTCTACAAGATGAGTGGAAGAACCTACCACCCAACTGGGTTGGCTCCGATCCATGTGGCAGCAGTTGGAGATTTGACGAAGTTAACAAACCTGTAAGATACGTTTGATTGTTGTTAAAGGGTTTTGGCTTATAAGTAATGTATTAAACCTTTACCAACCAAATGCTTCTACTTGCGTTTCAGAATCCTGGTTGGTTGCGGTTTCAGTGGTCAAATTCCAGACACAATAGGATCTCTGCAGCAGTTGGTCAAATTCCATTCTTACTTTTGAATTTGCTTCTTGTTGCACATTACTTTTGAATAGTTTGTTTGTTCCATCTTTTTTTATATGGATGACTATGAATTCAAGTGTTTCATTGTTCCCTTTTTTGGTTTTAATAGATGTTGGTGGTTGCTTTGAATCGTTAGTAAAAAAAAAATAGTAAAAAAAATAGTAAAAAATGAGAATATATAAAATTAAAATAAAGTGTAGGTAAAAATAATATCTTTCACGACGTTTTTTCGTTTTACCGACGCTTTTAAAAATTTTACAAATATATTTCTAGCGTTTATTAAAACGTGGGGAATGCCTCATGGAGCCGGAAAAGTAATGTTGCCGGAAAATCTTTCCCGGCGTTTTCTAAACGCCGGCAATATACGCCAGCAAGTTTTAGCAGCGTTTAGAAACGCTGGTAAGTTTTCCCGACAGCGGTATCCGCAACGTTTTTCACAAACGCTGGGAAAAGTTGAAAAAACGCCGGTGATGTATTTTCCCAGCGTTTTTAAGATTTTTACTGGGGTTTAATAAACGTCGGAAATACTACTTTTTGTTGTAGTGATGCTGTCATTCCCTCCACCGTAATTAATTTTTCTTCTTGTACTTTAAAACTTTAAGGTTGTTTAAGTACCGCTGTGAGCAATCAACAATCACACACACAATATAGAATACGAAATAGTAAATAGATCAACACAGGATTTACGTGGTTTCTCAAAACTGGGTGCATCCATGAGAGCAGAGCGAGATTTATTATTTGGTATGATGTCTAAGGTTTTATAATAGAGAATATTTAAAGTTGTACTCTATTCCAACCCTAATCTAATTCTAATTAGCTAATCCAACTCTAATTAAGTCGTACTATACCCGCCCCCCCAAGCCATTGGACCTTCGGTCCAATTACAACAGTTGAACCCGTGATGGGTCAGAAGTCTCGCTCTGCTTTGCTACGCTCGGCTTTTGGCCCTCTCTATATGAGTCGTAAGTTTCAACAACCGCGCGTACCATATGTATTGCATTTGTCACATGGGAGCGAAGTTTGCAACAAAGTTTACAAGCCCACTTATGGGGGAGCAAGTGAAGGCTATCGCATGCGAGATGCAGGAATGCAAGTTCAATGTACAAATGCTTAGGTGTTGCACCATTGAACAAGAGAAAGTGGCAAAACTGATCCAAAAAATTCCTCTTAAAAAATAGTTTTTCGCTCATGATGGGTGTCATCGTTACAGTGATCACACACAAATTTATTAGAGATTTTCAACAGTATTCTTAAGGATGCACGACACCTTCCGATCAAATCCACATTAATGATGACCGGTACTGGTGCGTTGAATACTTCAACAATAGAGCAAACTCGTCGAGAGCGACATTACTAATCAATGAGGTGTACGGTGAAATCGCGCTTGATATATATCGAGGCTGAAGAAAAAATGATAGATGATATCACGTGGAAGAGTACAACAAGGAGGATGGAATATTCAAGGTATAAACAAGTCATAATTATGTGTCGCTATACAAAAGAGATCACAGGTATACAATTAGCTTGGTGGAAAAAACGTGCACTTGCACGAAGCTACAACAGTACAAGATTCCCTACTCCCATGTCATTGCAGTTTGCAGTAAAATATCGCTTGATCCATTACACTTCTTTGATCCAGTATGGACCATTCAAAATAACCTAGCCATGTATATGTCTTCTATATTTTATCCTATATTAGACGAGTCGTATTGGGAACGATATACATGGCAGAAGATTTTTTCACCAACTAGTTGGCTCCTGCCTAAGGTCCATCAAGAGACACATCGATTAAAAAACGAGATGGACTAAGTTGAGTCACGTCCGTTGAAAAGACAAGTGTGCAGTACCTGTGGACACCCGAGACACAACATGCATAAATGTCCACAAACAGTTGCAGAAGGCTCAAGCCAAGGATGAAGAAATATATGATTTGTTTGTTGATATATGGCGAGCAAAATTGTAATTTTTTTTAACATGTAATGAAGTCTACTTAAATGTGGCATAGCGAACTGTCTATTCAAATGTATGACTATGTTATTTTACTTAGTGCGCACTAGTTAGTATTAATCTGGTTACTCACATCTAACAAGCATATTGAACAACCTAACATCATTATGCGTGCATCAGATGCTCAATGAACTTTTGAGTGGTCAAGTCCATACTGACACGTACTAACTCAATGACAAATTATGTCGCATCTGGCTAACGTTTGAGCAACTGGCAACTCAACATAGTTTCTCAAACTTTGGAATCAAATGATAATTGGTCTTGTATAACAATAGTAAAATTACCAAACTGTATTTTAATTTAAATATTAAAATTCGTTGTTTAACTTCAAATGAATCTTGTGGCTCTCCTTCTCCTATTTAATTAGACAGTAAAGTTTTACTACTATTGTTTCTATTTGTATCAAAATAAAAACACACTACTAGTTTAACAAAATTAAAAATTTACAATATAAACTTTTGAGGAACATATAACTCTACGACAAACTTCTAGAAAATGTTTAACATCAAATTTAACTACTCAGAAAATAGATACTTCTGGATCCGACCTATATTGTGGGGTCCTTCTGGATGCTTCTCATAGTAGACAATGGGCCCGAAACGTACTTCTCTACATCTCTCACGACATTCTTAATCAATGATTGCCGTGTGACCCGTCTATTCATTGCCCGAATATTGACATAAAACCTCTAGCAAACATAGATGATTTTCTCATCAACCATATATCATCAGCAAGGACAGCGCTTTCAAAACTTTTAGATAAAATTTTTTACAGTGCGCTTCAAGCTTGTTGCGCTGAACGAATAGATTTGGCCATTTCAACACACTCATAACTATTCTTTCATATGAGGTCTGATTTCAGTCTAGCGTAAAAGTGCACATCTTGGTTGACATCATATTGCACTTTTTGTGTCACGCGGATCAACGCTTATCCTCGAGATAAGACCTGTCCGCTACCAAATTATAACCCTATTTGTTACCAGGCGATCCCTCTGGTAACTGTTCATATGTTCCATTGGCAAGAATTGCAACAACCTATGATGGGCGAAAAGCGTAGACAATGGGTTGGGCGAAGACCCCAACGTTGCAATAGGTATGTCTAATTGAATAGTGGCGACAATAGGTGAAGAGATGCACGTGCCTTCACCAGTATCAAATTCCGAATCCTTTGCACGAGAACTCTCTCTCTTTTTTTTTTTCCCTACAAGACCTACCATCGCTGAAAAAAGACATGTGTTTTTTATTATAATTGGTACCAAAATTGGTGTGTACATACCCTCCCTAGATCGCATTTAGCTAATGTGAACATAAGGCCATGCCCTCGTTATGCGATCTTGTAGGTCGCATTCGCAACTAAATGTGGCAAATATTACATTTTTATGCTGCTACTTTAGTAGTTTTGTAAATTGTTTTGATTTGGGGTTATTTTGCTATTTGGTTTTCGTTCTTGTGGTATTTTGATTAAAAAAAGAGTAAAATGTTCACTTCATCCCTAAACTATGTCAACAACTTTTAAAATGTCCCTAAACTATTAATTTCATTTACTTAGTCCTTAAACTATTAATTCAGATTTTATTTAGTCCAATTACTAACATCCGTTTAAAATCCGTTAGAAGGGTTTAAGTGCAATTTAGTTATTACCAAACTAAACCCCTACCCCTATTTGCTATTCTGAATAGGGTTGAGTGTTCTTTTTGTCGAAGGTTAATTTGCTCTTGGTTGAGGCCAAATATGGTTTGTTGGTGGCTCTCTCTCTCTCTCTCTCTTTCTTTTTCTCTTTTTTGATTCCCAACATCAAAATAGTTAAGTAGGATTTCAATCGATTTGTTCTAATAAAAAAGATAGAGTGATTTGACGATAACTTGGGCATTGAGACTTGATAAACTTGCTCCGAAGTGTAAATTTTTATTGTAACTTTGTAAGTTAATGCTTCTGATTTCTAGTGTACTACACAAACAACTGTTTTTCTTTTACTTTTCATTCCACCATCAAACAAATTATATTTATTTAAAAAACTTTATTAAGCTGGATTGATCTTTTAGTCATTTGTAAAATAGTCGAATTATATATTTTGTTATGTTTTGAATGATGGTTTTGGAGAATTATTTGAGTTACATTTTTAATGTTATGAATATTTCAGTTGCTATGTTGAGTTTTTTGTTGAGTTTCCTGTGATAATTATAGTCTAATTATTTTTTTGTTCTTATTTGAGATTTTTTATAATTTTTTATTTTGCATCAATTTTTTTATGATTGTTTTTTCGTATCAACAAGAGATTTCAAAAAAGTATGAAATTATGTACCAATGCTAAAAAATGTTCAGAAAAGATAGAAAATAAGCCTAAAATAATGTATGTGTGACTTATGTTTCGTTTTTGGTAAATTTTTTTTAGTATTTGAACATAATTTTATACTTTTTAAATTCTTTTCGTAGAGACGAACCAATAATTAATAAAAAAATAACAACTACAATTTTTGTATTAAAGATAAAATATAATTAATTTCAATCAGTTAAGCCAAATAGAGTCGGAGCCTAAAAAATAGACTGATTTTCTGAGTTTTTTTTTCTGATTTTCTAAAGTATTAGCGATGTTTTTTCCAAAATATTAGCAATAGTTTTTTTGATTTTTCAAGATGTTACCAAATCCTTTTTAGAATAGCAAACAAGAGGTAGGGATTTAGTTTGGGTAAAAACTAAATTGCACTTAAACCCTTCTAATGGATTAAAATAGTAATTAAACTTTCTCATTAATGGATCTTAAACGGATGTTAATAATTCGACTAAATAAAATTCAAATTAATAATTTAGAGACTAAGTAAATAAAATTAATAATTTAAGAGTATTTTAAAAATTTTAAGCATAATTTAAAGATAAGTAAACATTTTACCCTTTAAAAAAACCCATCCCTCAACCGTACTCTTCAACATTCCGCAGCAGAGTGGGGAAGAGGGGATGGAAGACGGCAGTGAAACGCAGAGACTGACGAACCCAAGCAGTGGGAGAAGAGAAAGGCCGGAAGTGGTGGTAATAATGGGGGCGACGGGTTCGGGAAAATCTAGACTTGCCATTGACCTCGCTTCTCGCTTCCCCGTGGAGATCATCAACGCCGACTCCATGCAGGTCAGTCTTTTTGTACATATAGATATATATACACTTGTCTGCGTGTGCATGTATATGATGATATATCGCCGCTTTCAATTTTACCGAAATGATTATCAACTTCTTTGTTCTTGCTCGCTGAGCTAGGTTTACCGAGGATTGGATGTTCTCACCAATAAAGTTCCCCTTCAAGACCAGAAAGGTTCGCGAATATATAAATAAATACTTATATACGTATGTATACATATATGTATGTTTGTATGTTATACATATGTGTGCCTGATATAGTGTCAGCTCTTATAACTGTTAGGAGTACCTCATCATCTCTTGGGCACAGTCAGCCCTAATGTGGAGTTCACAGCTAAGAACTTTCGGGATTCTGCTATTCCTGTGAGTCTCTCTCTCTCTCTCACACACACACGTGCGCGCACGCACACGAACGCACATTCAGTGAGCGAATTTACTGTGAGTGTCTACTTATTGCGGTTTCAAATGCAATTGGCCAGTTGTCAGGATGCAGGAATTGGTAATGCATGGTGAGTGATCAAAGTCTCTAAGATGTGAATCATAGAGTAGATTTGTCAAATCAGTTTGATGGATAAGTGAAGCATATATTCCTCTTGAAATAAGAAAGGGCCAGGTTTGCTAGGGATGCTCAATGAATGCTAGTAAGTTTGTCAGACGCAAAAGCTAAGGACCTATATATACAATATTTTCCGAAACAAGTCTAGTTCAGATACGATGTCAGGTCAGCTTGCTCAAGCTGGGGTCAAGATTCGAGCAAAGCATGATGGACTTTTTTAAGAGTACAAAAAATGCTACCAGTTGAGTACAGAAGCATTTGTGTCATAAATACTGTGGAGTCGGAATCCCACTTGTTGGCTTCTCGTTGATCCTTAATCTTCCTTTGTTGCTGCACAATACTCAATCTTAAGTTAGTGCCGATCGAAGTTGGGTCTCGGCACTCCGATGCCTAAGTTATCGGCGAGGAGAGAATAAACCAAATTGAAAGCTCTACTGCTTTGATAGTGCATGCCTGAGAGTGATGTGTACTTGCTTTATTTATAGAGGAACCCAATAGAGCACTGAGAGGGCTGGCCGGAAATGTCGCCCTGCGGACCGCAAGTCACGGCGCTTATGCCATGTGCCCCATGTTTGTGCGAATCGGACGGTAATGTCCGCATGTCTTGCAACCGTCACGTCCCCACGTCTTCCCTGCCCGCAACATGGGGAACACGCTTTGCTCTCGCTGTGCGAGCATCAACCCCTCAGCGGCGTGACCAAGCAGTGTGATTTGAGAGATTAATTCCATGATCCATCCAGTGTGCTGTCCGTATAATAGGTCCGGCCCAGTCTGGAGTCGTGCGCCTAACAGGGCTTGTGGCACGCCAAACGGGCTTGCCGAACCTCACGGTCTGGTATTAATTGGAGCAAGTCCAGCCCAATACAAGCCAAGGTATCTGTATGCCGAGCATGCCTTTGGGCCGGAGGCCCATAATTGAGCGTATCTGGCCTACTATAAATATGTAAGCTAGTGCTGTATGAAAATGAAATTTCTTTATGAGATTTTATTAGAACATGCTATATTGCTCAACATGTTTGAACGACATCAGTTGGATGCCCAAACTTGTGCTCTATCTTAGCCACCAGCTCACGTGTTCTTTTTTTTTGACAAAAAGAAATGTCAATATAAGTACCCCAACACCTACCGTTGATCGCACCATATTTGATGTCCTCATGTTAATCTTATGATTGAAAATTATCTATATGCAACATGAGCTTTCGTTTTCTTTCCTATCTTTTCATTTTCCTTGACTCAGAATTTTTGACTTTGAATCTGGTTTTCAGCTTATAGATGACATATTGTCCCGCAGTCGCTTACCAGTCATTGTAGGAGGTACAAATTACTATATCCAGGTATGATGCCGCTGTTTGTCTTTTTTGGCAACCAAAAATGCTTAAGAAATTTAATCGTGACAAATAATTAAGTTATCAAATGTTGTAATAATCTGAATTGACTTGACTGAAAAAGTTTGCTAATTTCATTTGGGATAGAGGAAGTCATTACTTCCATAAGCCATTATTGTGGATTGATTTCATTTAGAATTTATATGTTCAAAATTATTTGCATTCACTGTATGGCTATCCATGCGGGGAGACTACGCTTTCACAATGGTTTTCCTCTAGGAACTTTTTGTTTCTGTATAATATAACTGGATAACTGGTAGTAATGTGATGTACTGTGTACCCGGGGGGACATCCAAATTACATTGGTCACATCCTTCCAATAAAAAGGCTCAAGCTTCAGTATCATTTACCTACGTATGAAACATAAGCTGATGTACCAAAAGTCCTCGACTTCTCCATTCTGAATTCTTTTGCCAGGCTTGCTGTGATGGTACTTCTTGAATGGGTTAAATTTGGTCCAGTTATGAAGACTAGTGGCTAGTTAGGTGTTTATCTTCGTTTAGATTTTGGGATAGTTGTTACATCCTTAAATTAATTCTACTAATCCTATTTAGCTGCATTGTTGAGATGATGTTCGACATTGCTGTTGGGGCTATAGAGGATTTCATCTTTTGATGTATGCTTGTTTTGGTTACTAGGGGATTGCCTTTTTATTTATTTGTTTGTTATAGAAAGTTTGTAGTTAGCTATGACATAATTATGTGGCTTATGTCCAATACGGTATTGCACATTAATTATATATCCGTAATTTGTTGCATTGCTCTCTTTCTTTGTAGCAATTTATTTACCACAAATATTGGTCTTTTTTACGTTGATATTTTCTTTAATATCCCGTATTTTTATGATTAGCTTGATCCCATCTTGTTTCCTTTTTATTTCTGTTTGCTCTGCTCAGGCTCTTGTGAGTCCGTTCCTTCTCGATGAGGTCGTCGAAGAGATGGATGATGGCCTTCATGGTAAGCAGCAAGTCTGGCGGTCAGAAGTTTTTTATGGGCACGAAATTGAAATGAAATACCATGTAGAAAACGTAATCTCTGTGTACTAACTGCAGGAGATGAGCCACTAGACTCTGAACTTGAATGTGTGTGTGAGAACTTCGAGTATAGTTATGATTGTCTTAAAGACCTTGATCCTGATGCAGCCAATAGGATTCATCCAAATGATCACAGAAAGGTAAGGCTGTCTCATTGTTTTGTATTTTTCTGCTTTAAGCATATATCATATATGGTAGATAGAGTGAACTTAAATCTGTGACATTTATGAAGGAGTATTCTGCCTGCACCACTATTCCTGGCTTACTGGAGATGCAGTTGTCTAAAATTGGGACGTTAGTGCAGGAAAGAAAATCAAAGTATTCATGATATGCTCATTGGAGGACTAATAGTCTGGACATTGTTAGAATTGTGAATGTACAGTACTTCTAAAGCAGCAGAATTAGCTTTATATTTACTAAAATTTACCCTTCTAAAGCTGTAGACCATCTTACCAAACACAGCATTAGAGTTGTCATGCCTCGAGGTATTTTTGGGAGTTGCATTTTCTATGGTCTATCCTATATGGTATTGTGGATAATTCTCATTATATGATTGGTATCTTTGCAGATCAATCAATACCTGAGACTGTATGCTCGTTCTGGTGTTCTTCCTAGCAAACTTCTTCAAGGAAAGGCCATGGAGGTTTGTATTGCTTGTTGAGTTCTATGTGTAATAATGGTGTACTGCCAAATTTTTGAGCACATTTGTCTTGCTTGGAAAGATGGCAAAGTATGACCATGCAGAGTGCCAGGTTTTTCCTTTTTGGATTTTCCCCCTTTTTTCTTTTGAATGTGGTGTAGGGCACAGGGGTCATTGTATTGGAGTGGTAACTTGTATACCTTCCTGTATATTGTGGTTGTTCCATTATATACCTGGCATGATAAAATCATAATCTGCTTATAGCTGTAGGTATTAACAAAAAAGGGGGGAATAAAAGTTTCTGATCACTTTTCCTGATTTTATTATTTTATTTTCTTTTTGAAGTTGAAGTCCTAACAGCACCACTACTGATTGAGATTTGAGACCATCAGATCAGATCAGATCAGATCAAATCAGATCAAGCTGATGCGCATGCTCTTGATAATGTTCTAATTATTGTATATGGCAGGGCAGAACTGGGGTCGAGCTGATAATTTCAGATATAGTTGCTGTTTTATATGCGTGGATGTATCTCTTGCAGTATTGGATGAGTATGTGGAGCAGAGGGTAGATTGCATGGTTGATGCTGGTTTGCTCAGTGAAGTTTATGACATCTACAGCTTGAATGCGGATTATACTCGAGGGTTGAGGCAGGCTATTGGTGTACGGGAATTTGAGGATTTTCTTAGAGTTTACCTTTCTGACTGCCAGAATGGTAAAGAGAATGATTTGACTGGGGCTTCCCACCTCCAGATGTCAACGAACAAGCATGATAAAATATTGAAGGAGAATGTGGCTACTATTCTGAATTTGACCGATGAGAAGCAGCTTAAAGTTCTTGTAAAAGATGCTATTGACAAAGTAAAAGCAAATACCCGAAGACTTGTTCGCCGTCAAGTTAAGCATGTTAATCTCATGTAGCTTCGTATATATGTTCCTCGAATTCAAACAGAATCGTTCATTTTTTAAGTACCCTTTGGAATGGAGTCATGAGTTTTAAGTGGAGATACTTGGGAAAATGGTGGCCATCTCAAAATAGTGCTTCTTCGTGTTAGAGGAGTTTGAAAATAGCTGCATATATTGTAGGTTGCCGGAATTATGCTAAATGGATCTAGTCAGTAGCGAGGGCTTGTATGTAAAAATGTCATGTGAACCTCTAAGTGGGGCTATTCCAACAACAGGGCTGCCAAATAGGTTGTCTTGTTCCGTCATTAGTAGCATAGCCGAGTTGAACCTTCCTTCTTTCTGACTTTCTGACTTATTTTCTTCCTTATTACTTAAGGTTGCCTGGAAGAAAGGAGCTCCCTCATGGATTCACTAAAGATTGTTCAATTCCAATGGAGCTGCTGGGTCGACTACCATTAGCCTTTGATAGGAATCTCAAGTCAAGTAGTAAAGTCCCTCCCACTCCTGATCGTTAAAGTCTTTTCTTGGTTTGTCAGCATTCTGATCTTTTAATGAAACCGTTAATCCTTCAGAAGTAATTGCTTGTGCCAAATTTCTCACAAGTCAACTTTCATCTTCCTTTCACCAAGCATTTACCCTATTTCATCATACTTTATGTCGATCCAGCTATTTATCGTGAAAACGATCAATGATTAAGTCCCTTGGTACTGTACAACTGATGAACCTTCAAATCCTTCCTCTGTGTGTGTTTTGTTCATACCATGTAATTATGATGTCTATGTGCTACTATTCCTACGTTGGCATTGGTTGCTTTTCCTCGAATTTTAGAAGTTCTTCATAAGGACTCGATTTTGCGTAGTTTCTCATTTAAGGGGGGTCAAAGTTCACTGAATCACTAATAAAAGTCGTATTATTTCTTACAAAAAAAGGAGCATCAATCAACTTCAAAAATATCACGTCTAGCTTGTTGTCTCATCGTTATGATGAAATAAATTGAATTTATAACGATGGAGTCATTTGGAAACTCTTGCTGTAAATACTCATCAGAATCTTTAATAACTTCTGTATTTTTCCTGCAGAAGAGGAGGCTTAAACAACTGCAAACGCTGTTTGGTTGGAACATACATTATGTCGATGCAACTGAATCATTCTTGTGTATGTGCCCTAGGTTCAATTTCTTCCTTGTCAGCTGTTTTCGTTGTTGCGTGAGCATTTATCTTTTCAGGTGAGTCTAAAGCTGATTCAACGTTCCATATTTTAGGTGCCAATGATAATTCATGGGAAGCAAATGTGGTTCAACCCTCTGTTAGAATGATATCATCGTTTCTTAAAGAGGATGAAAGATCAGTGCCTGATCCCGAGGCTAGGACTGGTACTGGAGGACTGAAATTGATCCAAAGGGACTTGTGGACTCAATATGTATGCAAGGTGAGCAATAAATTGTACGCATCCCCTTTTCCCCTTTTCATTCTGTTACTCTTTTTTGTTTTGTTTTGTGATGGGTTAGTGTCCATACGAAAATGCTGTTAAATGAAACCATATTTCAAGATTATGATGCCCTCTACTTTGTTCTCTAAAAGGCTTGTGGGGATCGGGTGCTTAGAGGGGCACATGAATGGCAACAACATAAACAGGGCCGTGGCCATCGAAAACGAGTATCCAGGCTTAAAAAGTCTGGGAATACTTGCTTTGTGGAGTAGCTGCAGCATCAACTTGGCTCCAAGAACTATTGTGTGGTGTAGTATCATCCAATCCTGTATTTTTCAGTGTTGATATCTGCTTAGTGAATTCTGTATTCCTCGTGCTATAAAATTTTAGGACTTCAATATCATTCTGCAGTTCATATGTTTCATCTGTTCCCTCCATTGTTCACCCAAAAAATAGAAAAGAAGCTCTTTCCCTTTTGTAGTTGGGACATTGCTTGTTAAGGGATTTGTTTCAACCGTGGTACAACTAGTCCTCTTTGGGCAGCCTTCGTTTGGATGATGTGATACATGCTTTGTTTCTTTGTCCAGTTACTGCAGAAACGAATTTATCAAACTTGGGAATTAATCCTGTGGATGATTACCGTACGGTACGTTGTTCGAGATCTTCGACATTCACCATCCATTGGCAATCCGGTAGCTATGGCAAAGCCTGCGGATACATTGATTATCCCACCACTATTTATCCCCTGTTGATTTACTCGTTAGGATAATAAACAGAAAATTGATGAAAAATCCAAATGTAAGGTGAGTTGGCCCATTAAGTCTTGGCTAATTTGATTATTGAATTAGGGTTTACTATTTTTAAAGTGTTAATAGGTCATAGCATGGCATGGAGGTGAGGGTTTTCCATCTTGGCGGAGTTCTTGCGCCTAGGATACAGTAGGGTTGGTAGGCTAGTTGAAGAAGTAGCTTTTTTAATAGATGAAATTTCCTAATTGGTTGCATAAACAGAGAGATTGGAACTAAAGAGAGGCCACAATTCCCATTGGCTTTGTTTGATTTGTGGATTAGACATGCGGGATTGGACCATTCATGTTTAATTCTACACAATTTCATATTTGATTTTTTAAAATTGAACCAAGACAAATAATCTCTAGATTATTATAATCTTTATACGTAAGGTACTATTTTATCTTAGGGGAGGGATAAGACTCATTTAATTCTGTCAGTACCAATCATTGCTCTACCGCCTCCGACCATCACCACACCACCACCATCTCCACCTCCGACCACCACCACTGCCCATCACACCACAGTCACATATGTATATTCATACAATTCCAGGAAATTATTTCTGTTCAAAACCTTAGATATCCAAGTGGGATATCTTGGAAATAATTATAGCTAAATAAAAAATGAGATTATGTTATAAATAATTTGAGAACTATTGGTTTCAGGATTATTAATCTCATCAATTTTAATCTGTAATCAAATGAGGCCATGGGATTTCAAGCGGTCAGAAGGAAACCCAGAAGACGTACTGATAACCCCAAGTCCACTTGAGCATAATGCTCAACATATACTACACATATTGATGACGGAATATTCAAGAGATTAGAGAGATGAATTCGATGAATCCGTTTGCAATCCGTTTATACAAATAGGATCGTACTTCAGGGACTTTGCCTAAACAGATTGCGAACTCCTCATCGTGTATCTCGATTGATCTATGCTTTTTGTAACGGAGTGCTTATGACGATCTTATCGGGTTAGAATTTGTACAATTTCCTTTATTTTGCTACATATAAATCAACAAATAAAATTCTATTTTTAGTTCTTTAACTGCAAATGATGTTTAGTTGGGTTTAATTTTTTTTTTTTGATGTTTTTATTTGAGAGAAGTGTTCTCGTTAGCATTTTTGAAAACTTTACATAGATAATATTATCTGATAATATTATATGCAAAGGCATTATCATATTAACATTATTTGATAATGATATTAGATAGTAATGTTATAAGTATATATAGTTGATTACGTGTAAAATTGAAAATCACACCAGTTCTCTCTCTCTTAAAGAACTAGGAACTCTTCCAATTGTCCTCTGTGTAAAACTAAAAATCTAACAGTAAAATCGAACAATGTTTTTTTACTTTGGTGCTTCAGACCCATGTGAGTTCTGATAGATTATAACTCGTTCTCTCTCTATCTCCTCCTCGTACTCTCTTTGTCTCTGTCTCTGTCCTTTTGGTCGGTTAGGTGAGTGAATCAATTAATGGTGGCCTCTTTCATTGTTTCGTGTAAGGGTATTTTTAAAATCAATGTGTCAAAAGAAATTTGGGTTGTTATTTTAGACTGTTAGGCCAAATAATTAGCGAGTAAAGGAAGAGTAAGCATATGAACACAATCACAACGGCATAAGCGGGTTAAAACTAGGGGCTGGACTTGTTCCATCGTCTGACATTGGCTGTAAGCATTTCATTGGGCTATATTACATGTCATTATTGCTAGTGCTACTATTGTGTCAGTACATACCTCAGTGTATTGTTTTTTCGCTATACTCAATATTTCCTTTTGAATTAAGCAGGCAACGATTTCCACATTTGGGTTGAAGGACTGCACTGTGTTGTTTTCCTTGTGGTTTCCGTTTGAAAAATGGAAAGTGGGAAAATGACAGACGGGAGAGGTTGAGGGCATACGCCTGCAAATCAACTGAGTTGATGCTCGGTTCGATGAAGGTTTATTTGAATTCGATTTATCTGTTAAACGAATCGAACCCAAGTTTAATTTTAAGTTCATTTAACAAATGAGACAAACTTGAATTTGATTGCATTTGGTTTAGTTACGCTCGCGAACTCAGATTAAAATTGACGGGGGTAAAATGTAATTGAGAAATTACCTTTAACTCGCCAGGTTAATTTCAGAGTTCGGCCGAGACCGAATTACATTTCCAGAGGCACGCGCCGATCACGTGAGGTAGTGGCCGACACGAGAAGTGCCGATCACGCCCATATTTGGGTAACAGAATCAAGTACAGGGATGCCGACCTGAGAAAGGCGGACTCAAGTATTGCCGACCTGAGAAAGGCGGTCAGGATTACGGGCAGCCCGAGAAAGCGACTGATAACCGTATTTCCAAAAAGGAAACAGAATCATGGATGGGGTAGGATCCTGTGGGATCTTGTCGGATTCAGTTACAGATGTGACTCCCACGTCCCATCAGAGGACACTCCGCCAGAGTGGAGCCCTAAGAGAATTAGGGCATGACTGGAGGCCCAAAGAGGATTGGGGCCCAAGAAAGTCCAGATAGAGTTAGGGCACCAGGGAAATCTATAAATACACCCTCAGATGACGAATTTGAGGTACGCCTAAATACTCCAGAGTTTTCATTCGCTGATAGAGAATATCAGCTTACAGTTAACTTTTTTCCTGTGAGATTGTGCCTGACTTAATCATCGGAGTGTTCTCCTGCCACAGCGGCAGAGGACTCTTTGACAGATTATTCTTTTGCAGATCACAGGTACACATACTGAGAGAAGCACCATTTCGGCTGGATAGTGAGTCTCTAGCTTTCCGTCCCGATTTTCTAAATCAACCCACTTACAATTGGCGCCGTCTGTGGGAAAGTTAAAGATTCATGGCTGAGATATCCAGAAAAGACCAGGGGAAGGAACGTGATGGGAAGGGGAGATCAAAATCCCCCCCTCCAGTTCCACACAAAACAAAGGGCCCTAGAAGGGAGATTCCGAGGGTTCCTCCACCAAAAATAGTAGGGGAGCAACCTGGAGAACAGGTGTTGCTTCCCACCATCCCGCTATCTGCCAATACGTCGGGAGCTCCTGCGCTACCCACGCCGTTGCATCTGGAGCAACGCCCAGATCGTCCGCGAGAAGCGGAACGGTCAAAAAACAGGGACAGATCCCAGACTCAATCCCGGAATGAGGGAGGGAGAGAATCCCGAACTCATGAACGGTCTCGCCGGGACGAAGAACGTGATAATGCCGATCGGATCCGAAGGAGGGATCAAGAAGTAGAAGACATGCGCCGCTACATACGACGCATGGAGAGAGAAAACCAAACTCTCCGTAAACACAGAGATTCAGTCCGCCAGTCGGTATCTAGATACGACGAGCGCTCAGAGACTGGGCCGTCTCGGCAGGGCAGTCGACATGAAGCCAGCAAAAGGCCTCGAGGAGGAGAAAGGCAGGTGGGGGCTTCATCGCACAGAGGCGGACCGCCTCAGGAGCGGCCGCTTCCCGACATGAGGGAATGGCTGAATCAGAGGGCAGAATCTGCCCCAGACGCCCAGCAGAAGCTTCCAAACCAGCCTCTGCCGCCATTGGTTCCACCGACCGACATGAGAGCTTGGCTAAATCAGCAGCTGGGACTCAACCGTCCAGAGGACGACGCAAATCACAAGGAACTACAGCAGCTGGCAGTATCGCCACTGTCAGTTCAGATAGAAACGGAGGACTTACCCAGAAAGTTTGCCCCTCCGAAATTCACAATTTATAATGGGCGAACGGATCCGATGACTCACATCAAAGGATTCGTAAACTCCATGATGATCTACGTGGGGCAAGACAGCCTCTATTGCAAGGTGTTTTCACTGAGTTTGGGGGAAATAGCCCTAAATTGGTTTCAGGCTCTGCCGCCGAGATCAATTACAAGCTGGAGGCAACTGGCGGATCAGTTCCTCAAAAGATTTGTGGCTAACCGAGCACAGAAAAAATACGTGAACACGCTTCTGGCCTTGAGAAAAGGACCAGAAGAGGATCTCAGGCAGTACGCCAGCAAGTACTGGGCCACCTACAATGAGATCGGGGATTGCACAGAGGCCTACGCCGTGGAATCCTTCAGGTTGGGACTATCTTACCGAGATCGGCTCAGGGAGTCACTCACCATTGATCCCCCAAGCACCATTGCCGACTTGATGAGCAGAGTCGAGAAATACGCCAAGTTTGAAGATGAAATCCGCCGAGACAAAGAGCGGCCAGCAGCAAAGGCGCATCGGAATGCGGTAATGGTGCCCGAGGCCAAGAGGCCCAGAGTTGAGGTGGCCGAAGTGTCACAAACACCGAAGGAGCGAAAGCCACCAGGAGCTCAGGCGTATAAAGCTATACGCACGGTTTTCAACACCCCGATCTACCGGATGATTTATCCTTTGAAGAACGAGCCTTTTTGGAAGTGGCCAGCTGGGTCGGGAGAGATGGTGAAGCGTGACCCGACCATAGATTGGTGCAGCTATCACCGGAGAAACGGCCATATGACGGAAAGATGCAAGGCGCTTAAACAGTTCCTAGAGGAACTAGTTGAAGCCGGGCATCTCCGACGTTTTGTGGCCGAACAAAGGCAACAAGTGGTTCAACCGGAGCCGATGGAAGCCGAATCCTCTGAGGAAGAGGTGATGGTAACTGGGACCGTGCACGTCATACACGCTGCAACCCCAGTCCTGGATGAGAGGGAAGTTCGGCTCCAACGCCGCCGAGACGGGCACGAGCATCATATACAACATCTCGGGCAGAAGAGGAAAGAGCCCGAGACACAGAAAGAAACAGTCATTTCCTTTTCGGAAAAGGATTTGGAAGGGGTAACACATCCCCATAACGACGCGTTGGTAATTACGCTGCTCCTTGGCACCTTCAACACGGAGAGAATCCTGGTTGACCAAGGCAGCTCAACGGAGATCCTGTACTACGATGCCTTCAAGAAACTCCAGCTGGACAAGGCAGATTTGAAGAAGGCCGACATACCGCTCATCGGTTTCAGTGCCGATGCTGTCTGGCCCTTGGGATCCATTACTATCCCTGTCCGAGCAGGAAAAGTAACATTGGATATGGATTTCCTGGTGGTGGACGTACCGTCTGCTTACAACGCCATCATGGGGAGAACTTGGCTCCACAGGTTGGGGGCAATTCCTTCCACCTACCATCAGATGCTAAAGTTCCCAGGGAAGAAGGGGATTGAATGTGTTCGGGGAAATCAGACAACGGCGAGAAGCTGCTATGTCACGTCCATCAAGCACAAACCTAAGGCCGAACATGTGAAGTCCATCGAAGTCCCAGATCGGCCAACGATAGAGGATATCGGGCGCAACCCGGCCGATCGCGTTGTGGAAGAACTGAAGCAGGTACCGGCTCACGAGACAGATCTAGAGCGGTATTTTTTGATCGGGGCAGAACTATCAGAGCGGGATGAGGAGGCCCTGGTCGCATTTCTCAAGGAGCATATAGATGTGTTCGCTTGGACGCCACAGGAGATGCCTGGGGTGAGCCCGGACATCATATGCCATCATCTGAACGTGGATCCAGCCCACAAACCGGTGATGCAAAAAAGGAGGAGACCGGCAATCCAACATATGGATGCCGTAACAGAGGAAGTAGATCGGCTGCTGGAGGCCGACGCCATCAGAGAGGTGCACTACCCCGAGTGGTTATCCAACACCGTGGTGGTCAAGAAAAAGAATGGCAAGTGGAGGGTTTGCGTAGATTTCACCAGCCTCAATAAAGCCTGCCCCAAAGACAGTTTCCCACTGCCCAAGATAGATCAACTGGTGGATGCCACAGCGGGGTATCGGCGAATGAGTTTCCTGGATGCATATCGGGGATATCACCAGATAGCTATGCACGCGCCGGACCAAGAGAAAACGTCCTTCATTACTCCCCGCGGACTCTTCTGCTATAAAGTGATGCCATTCGGCTTAAGAAATGCAGGGGCGACTTATCAGCGTTTGGCAACCCTCATGTTCAAGGAGTTGCTCGGGAAAAGCATGGAGGTCTACATCGATGACATGGTGATCAAAACCGAGGAGGCGGAGTCCCACATCAACGACCTCGGCAAAACCTTCCAGGTATTGAGAAAATACCAGCTCAAGCTCAACGCATCGAAGTGTGCCTTCGGGGTCAGCTCGGGGAAGTTTTTGGGGCATCTGGTTACACGGAGGGGGATAGAAGCTAATCCCGATCAGATTGTCGCCTTGCAAAATTTACAGAGTCCCCGAACTGTGAAAGAAGTTCAAAGACTAACCGGGATGGTGGCAGCCCTCAACAGGTTCATCAGCCGATCTTCCGATCGATGTCGGCCATTCTTCCAGCTGTTGAGAAAACAGTCCAAGTATGCATGGGGGGAAGAATGTGAAAAGGCTTTCCAAGAAATGAAGAACTACTTGGCGAACCCCCCGCTAATCATAACTCCCGAGAAGGGAGATGTGTTGACACTTTATCTGGCCGTATCCGAGCATGCGGTCAGTGCGGTTCTATTAAAAAACAAAGATGGTGAGCAGACGCCGGTCTATTATGTGAGCAAGACGCTCCTGGATTCGGAGACAAGATATCTCCCCTTGGAGAAACTGATCCTATCCCTTGTGGTGGCGTCTAGAAAGTTGCAGCACTATTTCCTGGCCCATACGATAGAAGTGCCGACCAAACATCCCATCAGCACCGTCTTGAGAAGAGCGGAACTGTCGGGAAGGGTGGCAACTTGGTCCGTGGAGCTCGGGGAATATGACATCAATTTCCTCCCAAGGACAGCAATAAAAGGACAGGTCCTGGCAGATTTTGTTGCGGAATTCTCCCACGAACCAGAGGAAATCGTCGCTTCAATCTCAGAGGAGGAAATGCCCGATCAAACGCCTTACTGGAGGTTGTATGTTGACGGGTCATCGTGTTCGAGGGGGTCTGGGGTCGGCATCGTGATAGAAGAACCAGATGGGTGTTATTTCGAACAGTCCTTCCGATTGAATTTTAGCGCCTCCAACAATGTCGCCGAGTATGAGGCATTGATACTCGGGCTCAAATGCGCACACAATCTGGGGGCAGAACATGTGGAAGTCTTCTGTGATTCACAACTGGTTCTCAACCAGCTCAGTGGTGAATATGCCACCCGAGATGAGAGGATGGCCGCCTATGCAGAGAGGGCTAAAGCGGAGTTATCAAAGTTCAAGAAAACGGTGATGACGCACATCAGCTCAAGACAGAACGACCACGCAGACGCCTTGGCCTGTTTGGCTTCGGCCATACCCAGAGACAAATTCAGGACCATATACGTGGATTCCATCGAGTACCCGAGCATCGACGTCCCCATTGCCGAGAAGGCTTTGGAAATCGATCTCGGCCCAAGTTGGATGGATCCCATCGTCTCTTACCTCACTGGGGGAACCGTCCCCGAAGACAAAAAAGAAGCCCATAAGCTGCGTATCAAAGCAACACGTTTCTGGCTATCACCGAAGCAGGAACTCTATCGTAAGTCTTATACTGGCCCCTATTTAAAATGCGTACACCCAACTCTGGTTCAGAAATTCCTGTATGAGATTCATGAAGGGATATGTGGAAGTCATGCTGGGGGCAGATCCATAGCCCATCGTGCTATATCACAGGGATATTGGTGGCCGTATATGCAAGAGGACGCGAAGAAATACGTCCAAGTGTGCGAAAAATGCCAGAAGTTTGCCCCGATCTCACATCGACCTGCAGCCGATCTGGCACCACTCACCAGTCCATGGCCCTTTGCTCAATGGGGAATGGATATCGTCGGCCCGCTACCCAAAGCGACCGGGGAGAGGAAGTATCTGTTGGTTGCCACAGATTACTTTACCAAGTGGATAGAGGCCGAACCACTGGCTAAAATCACCGAGAAGAATGTCGAGCGATTCGTCTGGCAGAACATAATCACCAGGTTCGGCATCCCCTACGCCATCGTCTCGGACAACGGAACCCAGTTCCAGGACAAGTTCAAAGCTTTCTGCTCACAGTATCAGATCAAAAACTATTACGCCTCAGTGGCGTATCCGCAATGCAATGGGCAGGCTGAAGCTTCAAACAAGACGATATTGGGAGGAATGAAAAAACGACTAGAGAAAGCCAAGGGAAAGTGGGTGGAAGAATTACCACTCGTTTTATGGGCATACAGGACCACTCCTCGCCGATCTACAGGTGTTACTCCATATTCGCTTGCTTACGGCACTGAGGCTGTCATTCCTCTTGAAGTCGGCATCCCGACTCTCCGAACAGAAGTAATGGAGCAAGGTGGCAATGATCAAGCATTGGCAATAGAACTCGATTTTGCCGAAGAAAAGCGAGATAGGGCCATGATCAGACTCGCCGCCTATCAGTCAACTCTGTCAAGAACGTACAACAAGAAGGTCCATCAGAGGGAATTCAATCTCGGCGACCTAGTCCTACGCAAGGTCATGGGAAACACGAAAGATCCAACTGATGGCAAGCTCGGGGCCAATTGGGAGGGTCCATACAGAGTTATCGGCCGACTCGGGAAGGGTGCCTACAAGTTGCAGGATCTGGGGGATAAAGAAATACCAAGAACTTGGAATGTCTCCAACCTTAAGAAATTTTATCAGTAATTTCTTTATTTCAACACTTGTATTCATTTTCTCAGTAAATGAAAGTTCTAGTTTCAATGTTCAAATCAGATATTCGGCAATTTTGGTTTTATGTTATCCTAGATGTTAGTGTTCAATACTTGAGAAAAGTTTGAACTTCTGAACATGCTTGAGAAAAGTATGTGTTCAGCCGAACAGACTTGAGAAAAGTTTGATCGGCCCCGCGCTCGAGAAAAATATTAGAATCCAGCATTTTTGAGAAAAATATGTTTGGGCCTAAGTACAGGATAAGAAGCTGAACATGCTTGAGAAAGGTTTGCTCGGTTCAATACCTAAGGAAAATTCAATACTTGAGGAGAGTTCTGAATTACCAAACATACTTGAGAAAAGTTCATGTTTTAAGAGAAGAGCTCAGGTTTGTATTAAGACTAGAGATGCTGAAAAGAAGTTCGAATTTCATTCACTCATGTGGATTACAAGAGGAGAATACAAAAGTGGACATAAAAAAGACTTAAAGAAAACAAAAAGAAAATGTGGAAATCCTTCAGACGATCTCCACTTGGTCATCTTGAGCTCGGCCCTCTTCAGCAGCAGGGTCCCCCCCGACAACGTCGACTTCATAGTCCTCGACGGTGAGGTCGGCTTCATTGGTCTTGGTATCGGGGAGGGGCTCTTCTTCATCGGGAAGATCAGAGGAGTGGGGAATCTCCTTGAACAGGGCCGAGTCAGCGGCCACATTGCAAGCCCTGAGCGCTGCTTTCCAACCCAACGCCAGGAACTCCTCTTGCAGCTCGGGGATCTGATTGTTGAGGATGTCCTCAGCAGCTTCTTTCATCCCGAGCTTACGAGCCTCTTTTGCTTCTTCGGCATGCTTTGCCGCGAGATCGGTGGCCCTCTTCTTTTCCTCTGCCATCTCGTCGGCATGCTTAGCCTTGACAGCAGTGAGTTCGGCTACAAGATCGGCAGTCTTCTTCCTCTCTTCAGATAGGAAATACTCCGAGGATTTAGCCTGCTTGGCCATCTCTCGGGCCTCCTTCTTGAAATTGTCGGCCTGATCCTGAGCAGTGGAGAACTTCAGTTTGAACTCCCTCACTTCGGCCTCAGCCTTGTCAAGTTTTTCTGCCCGATCCTGAGCCTTCTTCATGCCAAGCATGGATTTCTGGATCGCCTGCAGCATTAACATCAGAGTTATAACAAGCACAAAGGAATTTGCAGAATTTATTACCGAGATAAGAAACTTACAAAAATATTGTGCGCGATCGTCAGCCGAAGCACGGCATGGTCTTCTTCGTCGGCGTAAGGCTCTATGTCCTTCGGCAGCATCAGGGCTTCGGCCAGAGCCATAGTAGTTCCCAGATCTCGGACCGTGTCAGCGGCCGTGATAGGGGTCGTACCATTTATCAGCAAAGGAGGAGGCCAGGTCCCGGCTTTCTCGGGAACCTTTGATTTGCCCTTCTCCTCGGAGGGACCGGCCTGGTGTGCCTTCACCAGTTTCCGCCTCTTCCGGTCGGCATTGGCGGTTTCGGCATCGGAGGGAGGGAGACTCGGCAGCTTCTCACCCTCGTCTGGCTTCCTCTTAGCCAAGATGATCCCAGAAGGTTTCTTCGTCTGCAGGGGAATCGGCACCTTCTTTGCGTCGGTGGGAGTCGGCACGACCCCAGAAACCTTCTTTTCCGACGCGGCAGCAGTCTTCCTCAACCTTATCATATCCTTCAGGCTCGGCATGTCGGGGTTTGAAGACATGGCTTCGGCGTCTGTGTTTCTCTCTTCTTCGGGAATCAAAGTAATCCGAAGCGGAGACTGCGTCCTTTCAGAAGAAGATGAGGATAAGGATGAGGATGAGGATGAGGATGAGGATGAGGATGAGGATGAGGATGAGGATGAGGATGATTCGGCCACAGCAGCAACCGTGACTCGGCTGGGCTCCCGGAGATACGGCAAGGGAACACCTTCAGGGACCGCAACCGAAGACGTCTCAGCTACCACCTCGGCAACGAACTTCTTCTCTTTGATATAACCCTTGTAAGACGGGTTATATCGCAGCAGTACTTCGGCAGCTCTCGGTTCGGCTTGGCCTTCAACGCCTTTGTACCGAAGAACTTTTTTCAGATCCTCTGGATGTGTAGCCTGCGAAGTCCGACCGCGATTTGCGTTTGAAGCTGCACACGAATAAACCGACACAGTTAGAAACATGAGATCGGCAAAGCTGAAGAAATCAAAACAAAAGAGAATGGGGGACTAACGGGGTTTCCCGAATCTGCGGGGAACAGGGAGCCTCTTGCGCTCGGGTTCATCGGCAGAAAATTCCCAGTTTCCCGAGACGATGAGGAAGTCATCGTCGTTCCCCCTGTTCGAGTCAGGGAGATTGGTCACTATCTTCTCTCGGCCTCTACGCGACTTCAGATACCATCTCTCATCTTTTTTGTACACCATATCATAATTATCGTTTATGTCCCAGAGATCTAAGTTCGTTTGGCACAGCTCGTTCAAACGAACTATGCCCATGACTATACGGTATGAGTTTATAGATATCTGCATAGGATTCAGCCTATAGTAGGACAGAACCCTACGCAGTAAAGGGTGGAGGGGGAACCTAACTCCACCCTCAATAACAGCCATGAGAGGGATGTGGATGGAGTCCTCATCCCGAATCTCAGGATGAGTCTCAGGCTTGTTAATCTCTACATAAACGTCGTCTGGAATTTGGTAATGCCTACGGAACTCTGCTATCCTCGCCGGAGAGGCGAAGTGTTTACGAAAGATCCCCATACTCAGAAAATGAGCGGGGAAGAAAAATGAACAAGAAAGACAAAAAGAAGAGTTCTACAAGGGACAACTTACAAAAGGTGGAAGAAGAACAGTAGAGCAAGGAAAGAAATGAAGAAGACGAAGTTAGGAATTTATAGGGTTCTGCGTGGGTAAATCCGAAGCGTCGCACGCTTTAAACCCCAACCGTCGGATCCATTACTCCTGGACCAATCAGTGAAGCGCGTCTGAGATGCTGAAGCACCACGTCAAAACACGCGCAGAAAAGGCGCGTCGTTCTTATAAAAGGCACGTCCGAGTTACTGAAGCACCAACGGTCACGTCGCATTTATGGCGGACAGAGCACGCCCCCAAAACGTGCCAGACACGGATGGAAATCCCCTATATCGATACAAAGCTCATCATGAATATGCTTTATAGCTTCGGCTACTCTGCCACGTCGGATCGAAGTAACCGAAGCTAGGGGGCAAGGGGAGTCCAGCCGAACAGATTTGAGAAAAGTCTGAGAAGATTCAACACTTGAGAAAAGTTCGCAATCATGCCGAACAGATTTGAGAAAAGTCTGAGAAGATTCAACACTTGAGAAAAGTTTACAATCATGCCGAACAGATTTAAGAAAAGTCTGAGAAGATTCAACACTTGAGAAAAGTTCGCAATCATGCCGAACATATTTGAGAAAAGTCAGAAGATTCAACACTTGAGAAAAGTTTACAATCATGCCGAACAGACTTGAGAAAGGTTTGAGAAGATTCAACACTTGAGAAAAGTTTACAATCATGCCGAACAGACTTGAGAAAGGTTTGAGAAAGGTTCAATACTTGAGAAAAGTTTGGACTCCAGAAAATGCTTGAGAAAAGTATGTGTTTAAGCCTAGCTACAGGTTAAACAGCCAACATGACTTGAGAAAGGTCAGAGCCGGTTCGACACTTGAGAAAAGTTAGAACACCCGAACACACTTGAGAAAAGTTAGAAAAGAGTCATCACTTGAGAAAAGTATGAACTCTGAAATTGATTTAAATAATTTACTACTTGAGAAAAGTATGTGGAACAGATAGAGATAAAAGGAGTCACAACAGTTTCATTTAATTCATAAAGTCGGGTTACATATGAGTTGCAAAAACTCGAGTTACAGAAAAGAAAGAAATAAACAAAATCCTAAGGCGCAACATCGGCAGCCTGAACTATAACTACATCCTCATCGGCAGACTGAGGTTGAGCAGCAGGGACACCAGCAAGGGCAATCTGGCCCGCCTCTCCTTCACCAGCTGCAGCCTGGCCCTCTTCTTCGGTTTCGGGCACCATAACCTCCAGTTGGGTAACAGACGGAACCCTGGAGTACACAGAAGAATCAGCCGGAACCAGGGCGGCTTCCAGGGCAGCTTTCCAGCATTTCTTGACGAGATCGGCCTGGAGCTCGGGCAACTGGTTCGCCAAGAAGTCGGCTGCAGCATCCATCATGCCCCTGGAATAAGAAGTCTTCAGCTCGGTTGCATGCCGATTTTGAAGATCGGCTATCTGATCCTCCAGTTGGGAAGACCTCATCTTCTCTGTGTCAAGCTGGGACTGAACATCTTTAAGCTTGAGATCGGCGTCCTTAACCTTCTGCCGGGAAGAGGCCGCTCTCTCTTGAAGTCTGAAGCACAAGGCATTGGCATTCTTCAGCTCCGACTCCATAGTGGCGTACCGAGTCTCCAAATCCTGGAAGCGGCTCAGACACAGCATAGATTTTTGCGCAGCCTGTAACAAGATCGGGAAGTCAGAAGGCAGATATGAAATCGCAAGTAAAGGCAACCGAAGAACAACCAAGACAAAATACTTACGAAAACTTCGTGGGCCATCACAGAACGCATCAAAGTCGGGAGATCGGTGCCTACGTAAGGCTCGATATCTTTTGGCAACATCAACGCACCCGCCAGGGTTTGCGTGACGGCGAGGTCTTGCGCCGAGTCGGCGACAGTGACGGGATCAACCCCATTCACCAGCAAGGAAGGGCGCCATGGGGCAGCCTCCTCAACAGCTTTTGCCTTCTCGGCCGTCTTGCTCTTTTTCGGCAAGTTCGTTGCAGCTGGAACTTCCTGAGGAGGGTCCCTTGATTTCCGCTTCAGAATGAGCGGAACATCATCTGAAGCCTCGCCAGATGCTGAGGTCGGCGGCATCCTCTGCGAGCTCGGGCCTACCTGGGGGTTTTTCTTCTTCTGTTCCCGAATCATTTCACGCAAATTCGGAATATTGGGATCTCGTGCCATTGAGTCGGGAATTTGGTCGACTTCCTGGTCGTCTCTTGAGTCCCGGTTACAAGGCGAATCGAAAGAGCTGTGGGCGGAGTCAAACGAGATCGGAAAGTTCCCGACGTCAGCTACTGTCACCGGTTCCAATAGCCGAGCCTCGGAAGGCGGAATGTAGTTCTGAAGATCGGCACCAGCGACGTCGGCGTCCGGGATGGACTTTTTGCTGTATCCCCGGTAGCTCCCAATGTATCCGAGAAGCACTTCGGGTGATCGGGCCCAGCTGCTGCCGAAGGATCCTGTGTATCGGGCGACCTTCCTTATCTCGTCAAGCTTTATCGCCTGTCTGTTTCGGAACTTATTGGCGTTGGTGGCTGCATGATAAGACGGGAAAAACAGTCAGTATCGAAAGATGTTCGGCATCAGAAAGAAAAAGATATGGAATTGAAAGACAAGGTCGGGGTACTAACGGATGACTCCAAACCGGGTCGGGATATGGAACTTGGGTTTCTCAGGCTCATCTCGGCCGATCTCCCAGTTGCCAGCAACGATGAGGAAATCATCGTCGTTACCACGGCTGGAGTCCGTCAAATAAGTAACGATCCTCTCCTCATTTGGTCTGTTCTTCAAGTAGTAGGTGTTAGGGCCTTTCCTGACCATGTCATAGCAGAATTGGATCTCCCGAAGTCCTACGCTGGTTCGGTTCAGTCTATTTAATTCTACAATACTATGGACAATCCTATATGTATTGACGGAGATCTGCATCGGGTGGAGCCGGTATCCACAGAGCACTTCACGGAGAAGGCGATTGAGTGGAAACCGAACCCCGCCCTCAAGAACCGCCATCAATGGGACGTGAAGGACGTCAGGATCGTTCCCATCCCGGGCGGTATCCGGCTTATTAAGTTCGACGGCAACATCGTTGGGGATGTTGTACCGTCGCCGGAAATTTGCCATTCTTTCCGGTGTGTCAACTAGACTCCTAAAAATCCCCATTACAGACAGCAGAAAGAGACGAAAGGTCAAGAAAAAGAGGGAAAACCTAAGGTTCTGATAAAAAAGAACTTACGACAACAGGTGAGTTCTTTCTCTGATGTGAAGACGGCGGAAGTGTGCAGAAGAAAAGTGAAAAAATGAGAAGATTCGAGCATTTATAGGGAAGGGAGTCGAACAGATAAGACCCTAAGCCTCCCCCAGTGAAAACGCTCCACGTATGGGACACTCGCAGGAGGCGCGTGACCTCAAAAGCCGCAAAGCCTGCTGCATGCCCCATCAGACTTTAATGCGACACCAGAGGCTTACGCATGACGGTTCAGAAACCGTCCGATCAAGAATAGCAGAGGACGCCACGAGTGCAGTACGTAGCCTCGACTACTTCGCCAAGTCGGTTCAAAGCAGCCGAAGCTAGGGGGCAATTGACGGGGGTAAAATGTAATTGAGAAATTACCTTTAACTCGCCAGGTTAATTTCAGAGTTCGGCCGAGACCGAATTACATTTCCAGAGGCACGCGCCGATCACGTGAGGTAGTGGCCGACACGAGAAGTGCCGATCACGCCCATATTTGGGTAACAGAATCAAGTACAGGGATGCCGACCTGAGAAAGGCGGACTCAAGTATTGCCGACCTGAGAAAGGCGGTCAGGATTACGGGCAGCCCGAGAAAGCGACTGATAACCGTATTTCCAAAAAGGAAACAGAATCATGGATGGGGTAGGATCCTGTGGGATCTTGTCGGATTCAGTTACAGATGTGACTCCCACGTCCCATCAGAGGACACTCCGCCAGAGTGGAGCCCTAAGAGAATTAGGGCATGACTGGAGGCCCAAAGAGGATTGGGGCCCAAGAAAGTCCAGATAGAGTTAGGGCACCAGGGAAATCTATAAATACACCCTCAGATGACGAATTTGAGGTACGCCTAAATACTCCAGAGTTTTCATTCGCTGATAGAGAATATCAGCTTACAGTTAACTTTTTCCCTGTGAGATTGTGCCTGACTTAATCATCGGAGTGTTCTCCTGCCACAGCGGCAGAGGACTCTTTGACAGATTATTCTTTTGCAGATCACAGGTACACATACTGAGAGAAGCACCATTTCGGCTGGATAGTGAGTCTCTAGCTTTCCGTCCCGATTTTCTAAATCAACCCACTTACAATAATATAACTAAATAATTTTTTACGAGTCTATTTATAAATATTTACTTTTTGTGCTATATGTATACATTATGTAACGCTCCGATTTTCGAAAACGTTAATGGAAAGAGATTAACTAAATATATAATTAAATTTTCTTTTCACAAATTCTTAAAATACGAGTTTGGATTAGAAAATATTAAAATAAAGGGAAGTGCATTTTAAAATGGGATTAAAGAGCACTAAAAACTAGTTTATGAACCATGGTCCCATTGAATCTTCTTCTGGGTTGATGTTGACAATGAATGGAACCTCGGGTTCTTTTTGTCCGTCTTCAGTACCTTGCGTGAAATGTCAAGGGCTGAAAAATTACACCATAAGCGATGAAGCTCAATAAATAATTTTACTATACGTCTCAATTTATGTAACAGATCAAAATGTACATGATATGAGCATGTAATGAATAGCGAAAGTAATAAACAAGTTGTGATGTTCCGTCCCAAATCGAAAGTTTACGATCCTTGGTATATAAGGAACCGTGTAAACTATTACTAACAACTTGGACTTAAGCATTTTGGGCCACTTGGTTGGATTTTAACAAGTTGCTGGGACAGTGGTTTACATGGGGCATTACACAAGTATTGAAATATATTTAACTGAAATTTATAACTGAGACAACATAGAATTCAAAAGTAATTTTTAAATCGATTACATTTCTCAATAGCATGTCAAAGCCCATAGTTTTTCACAACTGGGGTGCTGATAGCATAAGCAGCTGGCAATTGACACATTAATATTCATCAAGCATGTCGGAGCTTGTTGTCTCTAAGAATTGGGGCGTCAACAGTGTAAACATTGCCACGTCAATAATTCTAAAATCCGGGTCGTCACAAGCATTGTCCGTAAATATCTCAAATCCAGTGCCAACACAAACGTTACCCTTCGGATCGTCACAAGCATTACGTAAAAAGCACCATGTTATAATCTATCAAAATGTATCACAAAATATAAACTGCGTATATGTTACTAAATACAAGACATGTCATAACATATAGTAACAGCGACCGGGGCACCGACAGTATAAATAGTTCACGCACTAAACTTCAGAATATCAAAATGATTACTACGATCAAATTCCTAAGACTATGTTCTCATGCATCACGATCAAGTGTATTTATGGGACCCTAAGTCCAAGTCAAATATTCTTAGAATTTTCAAATGTTTCATCATAATCGAATAATAATATCATAATGGACAAATATACATGCAATTATGAATGTGGTTTATGGTGCCTCGAGAGTACTTGGTTCAATGTCAATTTATTATTTACTAATCCATGTGTTTCAAAGTTAAACAATTATTTTAATCAGATGCTCGTCAACAACCAATCATCAAAGGATATCATAAATTGCACAGTAATTTTTAAATAAGCACACGAGGTAAGAAATTAAAACTAGTAAATTATGCATGTGGGTGTCAGGATCATCAAAATTATATATGTCACGTCCTACTTAATGGACCTTGAAAGATGCGCACTAGGAGGTTAAATCATGGCTTAAATTCGTTGTCAATAATGGTTAAGGTCTGTAGGTTGATACGTTCAAATTTCATATTTTGGTCTACGGAAGAATGTGAATTAGTGTTTTCTTATGATTAGTTAATCATGGGTTATATCACAAGACACATTAAATAAGCTGGTATAAAATCATGACTGGTAGGAATAATTGGTAGGGTGAGAGGGTAACAAGTCAGGATTGAAAAATAAAACACAACAGTATGCAAGAGTGATCGATCAGAATCTAAGCGTGACCAGTCAAGATTGAATAGAAACTCAACAAATTATAAGGGCGACCAATTAGGGGTAAAGGGTAATCAGTTAGGATGTCAAACACAACTTAATAGATTGTAAGGGTGACCAGTCAGGATAAAGGGTGACTAATCAAGATGTCAAACAAAACGTAATAGATTGTAAAGGCGACCAGTCTGGGATAAAGGGTGACCAGTCAGGATGTCAAACAAAACCTAACAGATTGTAAGGGTGACTAGTCAGGGGTAAAGGATGACTAGTCAAAATGTCAAACAAAACCTAACAGATTATTAGGGTAACCAATCAGGAGTAAAGGGTGATTAGTCATGATGTCAAACAAAATCCAACAGATTATAAGGTGATTGGTCAGGGATCAGGGATAAAGGGTGACCAATCAGGATGTCAAATAAAATCTAATAGATTATAAGGATGACCAGTCAGAGGTGACCGGTCAAGATGTCAAGCAAAACTCAACAGATTGTAAGGGTGGCCGATCATGGGTAAAGGATAACTAGTTAGGATATCAAGCAAAATCTAACATATTATAAGGGCAACCAATTAAGATATCAAGCAAAACCTAACCGATTACAAAGGTGACCAATTAGGGATAAAGGGTGATCAGTTAGGGTGTTAAACAAAACCTAATAGATTACAAGGGTGACCAGTTAGGGGTAAAAGGTGACCAGTCAAGATGTCAAACAAAACCTAACAGATTGTAAGGGTGACCAGTTAGGGATAAAAGGTGATTAGTCAGAATATCAAACAAAACCTAACAGATTGTAAGGGTGACCAGTCATGGATAAAGGGTGACCGACCTATCAAGATATCAAGCAAAACCTAACAGATTACAAAGGTGACCAGTCAGGATGTGTCATATTCCCTAAAAATTTCTACATTTTTCACCATTCAACCTTCGTGAAACTTTTGGCTTGAATTCAAAATACAAGTTAACGATTAGAGAAGAATTATTTATCTTGAGATCGAAGATTGAACCATATTTTTGAGTTGACTGAAGGGATCTGAGCAAGAACTTCCAAAATGCCCCCCTCCTCTCAGATTCACAAGGACAACACTAAAATTCTTCCAAGCTCTGTGATTTGTGAACGACACAGTGGAAGGAGGATTTGATTAATGTAATTGATCTAGCATTGAAATTTCAAGTGGGTTTCTCACTCCTCTCTTCTTTCTATTGAAATTGCTCATCTCTCACGCTTACTCAGAATTTGGAATTACTAGCACACTCTCTAAGCTTTGGAAAGATTGAAAATGTGAGAGAGATGAACCGGGGTAGAAAAAGTCGCTCTCGAATAATAGAAAATTTTCTGGTTCATTGTCAGCAATGTGCGATCTAATCGCGCAAGTGACTATTGAATATTGAGAGCGAACGTGCTACTACTAAAAGAGGTCATTTCCTTCGTCTGAGAAAAGGTTGCTAATAGAATTGCTTGTTATTTTTCCTATAAAGAAAGCCTATGGAGAATTCTATAAAGACTCGATTTTTTTTAACTCAATAAATTTTTTAACTTATTTATTTATTTTTCTTCGAAATTGATTATATTTTTGTGTTATTTGTACAAATTCATACATGATATTATGTTGGACTTATTTGTGTCTTGATATTGTTGGAGTTGCCCAAACTTTAGCCAACCTAAATCTTAATCTTAAACCTTGGCCCAAGTCCTTTTTACATGACCCATTAGCCCATTTAGTGGCCTAATTCAGTGGTTATACCATGGACACAACCACATGAGATCATTTTCATTGTTATCATCACCATACATACTTTCTTTTTGCACGTGCTGTATATTCCAGTGTTTATACACTCATATATCATGCATAATCTACAAAAAAATCTTTCTAAACCTTCACACAACCATAATTTTGTGACAAACCAACTTGACCCTTACCTTTTCTTCCCCAGTAGATAAAACTCATGGAGATTTTCAAATTTTGCTTGCACTCCAAGTTCTGACCTTGCCTAATGGCAGCCATGGCTACCATTTCATGTAAAATCTACTCTCATGTGCAAGCACTCCAAGTTCTGACCTTGCCTAATGGCAGCCATGGCTACCATTTCATGTAAAATCTACTCTCATGTGCAAGCACATGCCAACCAAGGCTACTCTTACTCTTTTCTCCTATAAATAAGGCTCCATTCTCAATATTTTTACGTACCAGACAGTGAATTCTAAGTTGGAACGAGTGTGAGTTGAAAGTTTGGGAAAATTTACAGAAATTTTAGAGACAGAGAGAAGAGTTCTATTTTTGGGTTATTGCCAGTTGGTGGTCAAATCCTTCAATTTAAGGTGTAATCGAGTTTATTTAAAGTAAATAATCCTTCAATTACCTCTAATTTGTATTTTAGATCAAGTAAAAAGTTTCACGAAACTTTAATGGGAGCTTAGATAGGCATTTTGCTACAGGGAAATTTTTTTTTCAGAATGTTAAGCCATCCAGTCAAATTTTTCGTGACTTATAGTAATCCAGTCAGATTTTTCGTGACCTGTAGCCATCCAGCCAGGTCATCCGTTAGGCAATCCAATTAGATTTTTCGTGACATGTTGCCATCCAGTAAGGTTATCAGGTCACATATCCAGACCTATTCCCATCAGGTCACATATCCAGCCACCATATCCTGACCTATACATATCTGGTCACCCATATCTTGACCTATACATATCTGATCACACCTATCCTGACTTGTTGCTACCCAGTCAACCATATCTTGACCCGTTGCCGTTCGGTCACCCATTTTGCCATCAGGTCACCTATATCTAAAACGTAAATTGAAATTTTTTAACTAAACATAATGGATATAATTTCAATTATGAATTTTGTTATGTTTATTCAATATTGATACTTTCCAATGATATGTATTACTTAATGTCTTAATTTCTCTATTTGTACATACATGGTTAAGTATACTTAGGGATAGATTCTGAACATGATTTAGATCATTATGAGTAGTCAAAGTCTAGGTGTAACGACCTGCTCTCGCTTTGTACAATATTGTCTGCTTTTGCCACCCAAACTCCATGGACTTCCCAGTAGGTCACTCATCCCTGAATTATTTCAGGACGAGCACGCTTAACTGTAAAGTTTTATTTGGTGTTGGCGCCATCATGGCTTTAAAAGACCTTGTACAAGGAAGATCTATAATTTTATAAATACCACCGAACTTATATCTACCAAGCGATGTGAGACCTTTGACCATCCATCCGGACGTCTCTCTGAGACACTATCTCCCAGATGTCGGTCTCACAGCTGGCACCATAGCCTGGCTGGGGTGTCAAACTAGGAACCATAAAGTTGACACCGTACCTCACGTCTCACGAGATTTTGATGAAACTATGTTTTGAAGAACACCTATATATGTGTCATGAGTTTGGAATTACTCATTGGGAGATGTGTTAGAATGTCTTGAGCCGAGATATAGCTTGAGCCGAGATATAGCTTGAGCCGAACTAAGTTTGGTACCACCGAGCTGTCTCTTGGAGCTGAGTTGGTCACGTCTCTTATATTTAGCAAAATTATGTCTTGAGCCAGTTATGTTCGTAAGCATGTGTCGTTTTTCAAAAAAATAAAATTTAGTATGTCAAGAGAAGGTATAACATTTGGAGTCAAGGCACGACATATGGGAGGCATAAGCTAGGAGCATAATGCTTGGGAGCATGAGATACGCAAACTGATGTTTGGGTACATTAGCGTTGGTTAAGAAGTTTAGCTTATGGATTGAGATCATATCGGTCGGGAACATTATGACATTATTTTAAAAAATAATAATAAATTTTGACTTTACGGGCAACGCTTGATAAATTTTTGGACATATATAGAAGTTGTTAGACACCGATATTAGAAACTTAGGCTTTAGTCATAGAAGTTGATTTAAGGGAAATGACATGCTTTCCACTCTAATTCAAATACTGGAATTCATTATTTACCGCTTCCGCTTATCGTTATTAAACATCATCTGTGTTGTACTCTGCTTTTCATTATGTAATATATCTATTTTTCTGACTATTTGTTTATGTCGTTATCTTGATCATGCGTCATATGATCTTTTGCATACATAAATTGGGTCTATGAGTAGGAATTATTTATTGAGCTTCATCGCTCATTAGTGTAACTTTTTCTTGCCCTTGGCCTTTCATGCCAGGTGCTGATGATAACGCAGTTAAGCCCACTTAGCCTAGCCCCGACAGTAGCAGTTTCGAGGAAGATCAAGTGGCACCTTGGTTTACTTAGTTTATTCGAGCTTGTAGTTTTAAAATATTTAATGTAATTTCATTATTACATGTATCTCCTTTTATGTAATCAAATTCTAATTTCGCTACGAAATGGCAAGTCGTATTTGATTTTGTTCAAATTATTTAAATTTTAACGTCTCTAAAATTCGAGAGGTTACAAATTCATATTGCCTCGATAGATAGACTGAAAAGATGTATAGTTAGAATAGCTATTGGACTAAGCAGCAGCAGCATCTTCAACAAGAGTGCTTTATTTTCCTAGAAGAATCACGCACGCGAAACCATCTCCTTGACTTTGTTGATGGCTTGAGGATTGAGTTTGCTTGCTGCTTGTTCGGTTGTTGGAGGCGTTAAATATGCAATATACGTATGTGATAAATATATACATGTATATTATATGCATGCCTTGCGGTATACGAATTAAATAAGCAAAATGATTTTAATATCCGGAATAAGTATGAAATAAAAAAAAATATCTTTATAAATTGTTTTTAAGTTACAAAAATTATTTTATTGTGAAATTAAAAATATGGGTCCTTACACATTAATTACTACTTTATTTTCTCGTATATATTCAAGAGACAAATCGAGATAGAGTTTGTTCAAAGTTTTGGTCTATATCAAGTCTCTTCTCAATTGTCATATTTTAAGTTAGGGTCTCCTTTCCAAATTAAAATTTTTATTTGCAACCTAGATCTCTATGTCAAGCATAAATGTATGATATTTTTGATTTGTTAAGATTCATATGATATTTTTGACTCGTTAAGATTTATGAATACTCGAGCTCAACTCAAACTTAGGTCAGTTCGGCTCATTACATTTTTGTTGAGTTTGAGCTTGAATATGTTAAAAACTTACCACAGAAACTTGAATATTTTAAAATTCGACTCGATTCGGTTCGTTTACATAACACGCGGGTGCTTTAAGGCAGAAGGAAATGGTTATAAAATCTTTAATTGGGGTCGGGATGCAATTATAGGGAACTTAATTTGCAATGCGGATAAGGTGGTAGGTAAGATATTTGTGTATTCACATGCAGATAAGATAGTGAAGCCATGTTTTAGACAGCTGGGCACTACAACCACCTGATGGCTTGTTTAAGAAACGTGGTGGGGTTGAGTATGACCAAGCTTGCGGACCTCTTCTGCTCTTCGTAAGCTTTGCTTTTTTCATTTGGTTAAATCGTGTGGGATCTATTCATGAGATTCCCTCATCCTTTCTTCACTTATGCTTTCACGAGTTAATTTTTATTGGGTTATATTTGAAGGAAGTTTTAAAATTCTTTGGTAGGTGGTGTTAGGATCAGGAACGGAGCTAGGATTTTGTAATGGGGGTTCCACTACTAACAATAAAATTTAATATTCCAATATAAAAAAAGAGGAGTGGTCGAGTTCGTTATGACTGCTATAAAATAATTTTGTAACGGAGGTGGCACTATTAACAACAAAAAAGAGAAACGTGGTCGAGTTATCAAGATTTGACCTAATTAACTGCTATAAAATTAAATTAAATTATTTTTAATTGAACTCAGGGGTGGCACGTGCCACTCCCCCCCACTAGCTAGCTCCGTCATTGGTTGGGATTGTATTAATTTAGTAGGGGCGAAATTGGTTCGGGTTTGGCCGGTTTGTAGGTATGGAAGACAGAACCCGATCGGTCCGTGATGGAAATTTTGCATACCAAGTTTGACCCATTTTATGTAACGACTGAAATGGATTTGGCTAGAATTGGTTCGTTTGGAGAATTCAGCTTTTTCATGTTCACTGAAATGGGTTGAATTTTGGATTTCATAAGTCACATTTTAAATTATAAGCAATATAGAGCCCAGAATTCTTCTATTTGGACCAAAATCACCTATTTAAAAAAAAAAATGCAATGGGTATTCCTAAGTAAAATCGAAAACATAAGCTGTATCGGTTTAGTTCGGCAGGTGTAAAAAGAAATAACGAAAATCAAAACAAATTGAAAAAAATAAGAAATCGGAGATCGAAATCGATAGACTCCTATTTTAGACCGAGAGACCTGGGGTTGTTTCGGTTGGTTCAATTTTTTTTGATAATTCTTTCACCATAGTATTTATTATTTAGTGTAGTGCAGGGTTAGCGACAAGAACATGGCATACGTGTGTCAGAAGCTATTCATCTTGTGGATTAATTATTGGGTACTCTTGAAATATCACGCGGTACCAATTAGGTGGTTACTTCTGGTCAATGGGTTATGTAATACATGCTATGTAAGTCACTTTTGTTTTTTAACAACTCAATAAATACGTGTTGATGACTTAATTAGATGCTAAGTAAGTTTTGGTACTGTTGTTTATAATATGGATGGAATAGATGTTTTCAGATCTGAAGTCTTACCGAAATTTGGAGTTGCAATAAGAGGTGACAAAGGGAAGAGAAAGTTGTCATTCGCATAGAGATAAGTCTCAGACCAAATAAAGGAGTCTTTCTTACCCGAAAAAGTCTAAGGATACATATGTGTTCAGACACATTCAGATACAGATATGTTTGGAACCATTAGATGTATATAGAACCCTTGATAAATTGAGGGCTACACGTGCATTTAATAACTCCAGCGACATCTGTGTCCCTAGCATTACTCTTCTTATCCGTACGAAAAGCTGCGTCGGGGCATTCACAGGCCAAACACTCTTCCAGGTTTGGATTATGTTTAAATGATTTTCTCATGTAAGTTAGTTGCTGTTTTTTAAGTAACTCATGAAGTTGTTCAAGTTTTGCACAAATAAATATGAATATATCGCTCATGTTCATAGATTTAGAGTACACTTCTCTTAATTAGTTAATTTTCACTTAATATTTTCTTTTGTGAGATAATGGTAGTTCTAGATCTTGACATAACCATAGGTTTGTTAATTTTTTAACACCATAAAGAAAATTTACATTGTTTACTTCCGTGCGCTCCGGATATAATATCCGGAGAACTATTATATTTATATAGAAGAGAATAAAATTATCTCACTCTTCTCATCTGTATCTTATCCCATTTGTATATTCTTTCTTCTATTTACTAAAGTACTATTATTAATTACGATAATTCTATTTTTAATTACAAAAATACAATTCACCTACTCATTTTTTTATATTTTAATTCTTTAAAAAATATTCAAATAAATTAATTACCTATTTATAATGAATTATATACTTTCCTTATTATATATTTGTTTAAATTTTGACCATATAATTAATTTGTGGTTCTCGTCTTTCTCATGCTAGTAGACTTGGTCATATTGGTGACTTGTGATGTAACCACTTCCCAAATAAACCTAGTCATGACGAAGTCAACAGTCGTTCTCATGCAGGTTTTTCTTTTTCACACTTTATTTTCGGCTAAGGTTTTTCTTTCCCCACAACTAAATATTTTCCACGTGCAGATTACTTAGCCGTTTCAACCTCGTGTTTTGCGTGTCACTTTTCCTGTCCAAACCGCATCCCACTGCCGTACCATTCCCCATTCCTGTCACACTACATTCTTCGGATTACATATATTATACAGTTTGGTCCCTCCATGTGATGCACCACACACACCTCAACCTCTGATCACTTCTAAACTGCCACTCCTAGCTTTTCAAATTTCCAAAGAAAAAAAAAATCCCATCTTTTCTCTCTCTCTTTCTCCTCCTCCTGTACAAATCAATGAACATTGAGGATGAGTCTTCAACAACTTCTTCACTGTCCTCTTCCTCATGTGATGACATTACAAGAAACCCTAGAATCCCAACGTCAACCGCAAACGCGCCCATTTCGCACAAGAAGAAGGCCGGGAGGAAGAAATTCAGAGAGACGCGCCACCCGGTTTACAATGGGGTCCGTCTTAAGAACAACAACAAATGGGTGTCCGAAGTACGTGAACCCAACAAGAAGTCAAGGATATGGTTAGGGACATTCCTTAGCCCTGAAATGGCCGCCAGGGCATACGATGTGGCTGCGTTGGCACTCCGTGGTGAAATGGCCAAACTTAACTTTCCTGACTCAGCCGAATTACTTCCTCGAGCCAAGTCATCTTCTCGGAGGGATATACAAACCGCAGTTGTCGAGGCCACGAGGGCATCTGGGTCAACAATGTCATTGTCCTCAACCTCCCCCTCCCCCTCCCCCTCGTCCTCTTCGTTTAGTTTTTCGCATGGAGATAATCTCAGCGTTCTGGATTCATCCGAGGCGGTTTTCGTGGATGAGGAAGCATTGTTCAATATGCCTGGTTTGCTGGATAGCATGGCCGAGGGTTTGTTACTCACACCACCAGCTATGAAGAGAGGATTCAATTGGGACGACATGGGTTCTGATATGGACATGACTTTGTGGAGACACTAATTAAGTAGGGTTTCATGTTTTTTAGGTGACTTTGACAGGGTTGTGACTAGGTAGGGTTATAGTTGTTAAAGATGAATGCATAATCAGGTGGTTAATTTCGAGGTACGAGATTCATTTGGGAGGGGTCATATTTTTTTCCATTTTATGATGGGTTGTGAAATACTTAGTTTACTGTGTAAATTTATAAATTTAAAATTTTTCGGAGGTGGTGTAATAATCCAGAAATTTAAAATAATTTTAGTTAATTACCTTAGAATTTTGTTTTTATTTCAAATTTAGGATTTTAAAATTAAAGGAGGCCGCTCGAGCGACCTCAGATACTTGAGTGAGTTGTCGATTTATGAGAAAAGAATCTTCAAGGATTTTTTTTCATATTCATGACTATTAATGATTTAGGATTTTTGGCTGATTAATGGATTTACATCGGATTCCTTTGATTCTAAAACAAAATATTAGATTAAATTGGGGATTTGATGACATAATTAATCAAATTTATTTCTAGGATTAATGGATTTCATGGCCATTGAATTTGGGAAATTGATTTAGGAGTTATGAGGGATTTCCCCCTCAATTTCTATATAAACCAATACGATTTCAGAACATTTTCACCCATTTTCGTGATCTAAGAATCTAAGAGAGTACGGTTGCTGAGGGATTTGATCTCCTCCTCGTCTGACCTGCAAAAAACCTTGACACCGGTGTGGTATCCCACCAACACCAAGCGATCAAGTCCGTTTCATCAGAGGTATTTCCATATAGCTTGAAGGAAGAAATCCTAGGTTGAAGTTCTGTCAAATTCTCATCAAATCAGTCTTTGTTCTTCATTTGTTGCTTCAATTGAGATATGGTTCCTTACCTCCAACCCTCTAGGTTCTATTTTTCTGATTCAATTTTGGCAATAAATCCAATATGCATGCTTTAGGGTTTTAGTTCAAGCCAAAATGCAAAAGCATAAAAGTTGCTAATTTATAGAAAATGAAGGCTCACTCGAGCGAATTCTGACCACTCAAGAAACCATGTTAAATTTCCAAAACACTGTTCTGTTCCAGAGGAGCTTATGTCAAAATTTAGTAATTTAGGCCCTCACTCGAGCAAGTTTAGGCCGCTCGAGTGGCCTGTTCAAAAATCTAGAATTTACAAATGTTGTTCAATCTACGTGGGGGACTGTCTATATATGAAAATACACCCTCATAGCATGTTCATATTGTACAAGCATTCGCTACACTTGATTTATGTCCACGGATTCTCGTGGAATATTGTAAGAGATGGTTGACCATGTTTGACTATGATTGACCATGCGTGAACTCTATTTGACCATGCTTATCCATGATGTTTTTGCTATGTAGATGATGCTTGAGTAGTAACAACATCATAGTGTAAATAGACTTGCATGATTCTGGTTGATTTGGAGATGATGGTTATTTGGGGTATGGCCGTCGTGCTGTCTGGGGAGTTATAATTTATTGTTGTTACAATTGTTGTGTTGTTGGATTGAGTATAGAATTACCATTGTATTTGTAATTGATAAAATTGTGCGACATGTTATATCTTGGGGTTATGTGAGGAAAAACGTAGAAGTCAATGTTAGAAATATCTATTCGAATGTCACCTGAACAAGAAAGCGAAGAGTGTTGGATGAACATTATAAAGTAGTGGAATTGCATAAAAACAAGTAGAGACGGTAAATGAAAAGATGATAAACTAGTGTTGGCGCCCGTCATGACAAGCGATGTTCTGGGCATCAACCCAAGTGTTGTTTTGGCCATCGTGCCATGGTCTATGTGGATTAGAGTCTCATCGGGTATTGTTCTATTTGTGTTATGGAAGGATCCCAACTAGGAGTTGTTGAAAATGGTTGGAGGTGACTTTGAGGACATCTCCGAGGACAGCTCCGGACCCTGAGGGATTGACGACCAGTGTCTTGGGCGTTCTTGAGTTGGTAAAGGAGAAACGACTAAGATTCGTTAGTACCTGATCTGGTGAAGCAACGCTTTTGATCGGATCCAGTGAGGGTGAGGTAGTTATTAACTTGAGTGAACGGTAGAAGATTTCTTCCTTTCTAGGTTAGTACTCAAGTCGGTACATAACCTCTGACTACGGATCTTGGGTAGGTAAGCACTGGTCAATATCACTGAATGCTTGATACTAGATAGTTGAGTAAAATACAAACTTCCTCGATGGAATGTCCTAGAAGCTTAAACAGAACAAAAGCATAGCTTACTTACGTGTTTACTTAACTTGTTCAGGTTTAATCGATTACTATCATGAAATCCACTGTATGCTTGACTGTCTTTTGGATTTGGTTTTCGGGTAATATTCACTATTGAGTTTAATTACTAACTAGAGCAACTTCTCTGCCTCTGACGTTTCATGTTAGATACATACGAGCAGATGGAGTTACTAGCCCTGCTAGAAAAATCGAAGATTGCGGAGGAAGAGTTCCATGTAAACTCGGAACGGTATTTTTGTCAATTTATTATCAGACTTTATACTTATTTAAATTTCGTTGAAATAAAAGAGTTATCTTTTTAATAATTATTTTGATAAATAAAATAATATTAAAAAGATTAAAATAACATTGCCTAAATTCGCAACATTACTGGTGGCTCAAGCGGCTATTTAAAAAATATTTAGAAGATCAACTTCAATGTGGCTAGTTGACTCCACTAGCCACAAACTAGGTTCTTCTATGGTATGATCACATGGTGTTAGAGGAACAGTATTTAGAAAGTTAACAATCTCATTAGTCTAGCATTAATTTTATATCAGTCTATGTATATTTTGACTAATTTTTTTAAAAGATCAATTTCACTGTCAACTAGCAAAGGTTAATTAAGGGCGGGACAATTTTTTGACGCTTTTACATATTTTACCGAGTTAATGGCAATATGAAAAGGATAGCTGAGGGTGTCAATTGTATGATTCTGGTGTTGTATCTAACATAAACTCTATACAGAAGGTCTTCAAGAAGTTATGGTCATCTAAGTAACTTTGTCCCTACCGAACATATTTTTGTCATAAGTACTTTTTGAGAACAAAACATTATACAATTGATGCCAAATTAATTTACCCATGCAATGAGCTCATTTGTTGGACTAAATATGACAGATGGATTGGACTCACATATGCAGTGTCTCACGTGTTGTCATATATACAATACTAAACAGGTTTTTATTGTTAGTTCAATCACGATTAATTAGGTAGAGTAACATAGTTTCGCAAGAAAATTTACCGTCTGTTTATTCTATTAAATAAACGATCAGTAAAATTTTATAACTCGAGTCGTCCAACGCCACAGAAGACTTGTGCTCATTGAAACTTCGGTGGGAATTGAGCAACTACAAAAAGTTGTGCTAGTCGAATCAGTCATAGGCTTCGTCTTCAACAAAAGGGATGATGATACACGTGGCTGCTTTCTGTTACACTATTGGGGGGTTCTTTTAAGGAGTAAAATATTTACTTTATTTTTAAATTCTATTCAAAATTTTTAAAATATCTTTAAATTATTAATTTTATTTATTTAGTTCTTAAACTATCAATTTGGACTTTATTTAGTACAATACTAACATCCGTCTAAAATTCATTAGGAACTATTAAGAGAGTGGCTTAATTGCAATTTCTGTCTATTAGAAGGAAACATAAGTTCAATTTCAGTCGCTAAGAAAAAAAAAAACGAAAAAATAGGCTATGCAATTTGACTTTTTTTTAGTGAATATTTTTATTTTTTGTCATAGTCTATTACTTTCTAAATTTCTCTTCTTTAGATGAATAAATAAGTTAGGTCAAACCACCGACACCCGAAGTATTGTTATTCTGCAGAAATAATACTTAGTGATTTTTTGGTTCTTTATTTTTATTATGTAGATATTCTGTTTGTTTCCATTTGTGTAAACGTAGACAGAAAGAATATAAGTTTGTCATTGTTGTATCTTGAAGGTAAATTTATTGTAATCCGGTGCATACCATCCGGTGGGAGCAAATATTGTCTTTAGGAAAGAGACGCCGCAACGCACCTCGAAGGATTTTTATTTTCCTATATTGTAGTAGATTTTATCGCCAATGTTCGTAGTCCGAAGAGAGATTTTCCACAACACAGGTGGAATCATACTTAATACGGATAGTTGCTGGTATGCCGCCACTCGAGCAACGGGGTTTGGAGGACTATTCAGGGATGGAAACGGTAACTGGATAGCGGGCTATATATTATAGCAATTTGGTTTGCAATTCAAGTTTGGAAGCGGAGCTATGGGGTATATATAAAGGCTTAATCATAATTTTGGAACGTGGCATGGCACATGTGAAGATCGAATCAGATGCGATGATAGTAATGAAACTGATCAATGAAGAGCAAACCCAAGACACTCTCTGAGCAATATTATTAACGATATCAAGGTCATTCTCAAGGGAATGAATGCTTTGCTAGCTCATGTGTACCGTGGGGTGAACGAATGCGCTGATCACCTAGCACGCGTCTTGGGGCAGAACAAGAGGAAGCTTTCAAATATTTAGTTAACAGCCTGACTTTCATGAGGGAGTACCTCATCCGGGATTGTCTACACCTATCCCAAGCCATAGATTAATGTTTTGTCCAAGTTTTAATTCCTTGCTTTGCTGTAATTATGAACCTTTTAGAGGTAGCAGATTTTAGGTCTATCATGGGGCCTTTTCTTTCATGCTCCTATTTAATATATTTTCCGTTCTACCAACAAAAAAAAATCACCAAAATCTGTAATCATAATTTTATGTTAGAGGCTATTCATGTTTTTTTTTTCCCTTAAACAAAAATTAGATTTTGTCAGCCACCAAAATCTTTTCCATCAATCAGAGAGACCTATTCTTGGAGAAGAGGTAGCAACTCAAAGCCCCTGGAAAATTATTCAAGACCATTGGGATCACATCGAACATTACGCCACAACGCCTTGTGCCAAAAACCCAGCAATGACAGCACCACAGGAGCTAGGTCAAACTCGAAAAGCACTTGGATGGGCAGCTCGAGATTCCTAACCTCAGGGATACTATCGAGTTTCCATTTTACTAAAAGGGCTAATGACGATGACCATGTCAAGCCAAAATGCGTAACTTAAAAAATCCAGATATTAAAAATTATGAGATAGTGACATCAATCATAAAGTGAGTGAATATGAGGCCTCCTCCCATTAGTACGCCATAGGAGTTTTAAAAAATCGTAAGCAATAACAGCTGAAATTAAACATGCCATCTAGTTATCAGTTACCTCAAACTATTTCAACGGCCTTGAGGGTTTTTTGATACTAGTGCAAAAATAAGTACTTTTTTTTCCCCTGAAAAATCCAACGCCCGAGACAGTTTCTTTTTTTTTTTTCAAACCTGAATTTTTTTTAATTTTTCATAAATCTGGTGATAAGTGGAGAGGCATGGGCTAAAAGATTCAAGCGTCTTGTTGGGTCTAATAGAAAGAGAGAGTGATAATGGAGTCAAAACAGTAAAGATTTGGTCCAATCAACACCTCCTCGTGCTGTCTGGAAATGCTATCAAAACACAAATTATTTTTATGGAAATTCGAATACCAGTCAACAGATTAAAATTGATTATGTTTTAAGATTGTAGAAAAAAATATTGTGGAAAAAGTTGATTGGATTTCATTTCAGAAAATAACTTCATTAGATCGATAACCAATATTACAGAAAAGAATTATAATGTAAATTCGAAAAATAAAAAATACATTACCGAAGTCATGTGGATTCACTGTCCTCTTAAAACAGATTTACTGCTTCCGTGAGTGTTGGAGTATCGCTCTGGCGCCTGTCTTCCAGGATAAAGTAGCCCACTCGGTTGATGAAATACTACCCGATTAATTACTTGTCAAACTAACTGTGACTGCTTCTTTTTTCATTAAAAAAAAAAATCAAACAAGAAATTCCATAGACAAATTTACAAATCGTCGTTCTCAAAACTAATAAAGGGATTCACTATAAATAGAATCATAAGCTTTTGAAACCGCTAAACCTATAAATAGAGAGATTAATATGATCATTCATGGATATCAATGGTGCAATTAATAGATATCAATGGTGCATGAACGACGGTAACAAGTGAGACCTTTCTCATGTTATCTAGTTAGATCTTTTGGTATTTCAATTTTATTCCCAACCTTTTTAAGTTTCTAACACTTGTGACGGCCCTCTTTCAGAAACAACACTCAGAAGATTGTAGCCATGTCCTTTTACGTGTTGTGTTGGTTATTGGCTACTCTAAGCCAAGACTTGCTTTCAATTTCATAGGGAGCAGAGCAGATATGAAGTATCCAATGCCAGTCCCAGTTCATACTTCTATGCCATCTTTTTTATTGTTTCAACGTCCTAAAACTTAAGAGGAAGGGCATGTTTGATTGATTAAATTCAATTTGATATTAGATTTTTAAATCCTGTTGGAGACTATTTTTGGCTTCTGAATACAATAGGTAAAGAAATTATGTTTTCGTGAAACAACCTTGGGTTAATTCACTCACCGTAGACATCATGATATATCATATATGTGTACGCTTGCTGTTAGTATGATCAATATTTTTTTATCTTTAGAACCCTAAATTAATCCTATCAAATGTAACTTTAGGTCGCGTAACTACACCGCAACTCGAAGCTCTCAATCACACCCATTTTCCACGAGCCTTTACGGGAAAGGATGACTCGAAGGAGTTAGCTCAAATAAGAATTAAATTAAAAACTTTGTTTAGAAATTTACCTCGAGTCTTCTTAAGACTGACATGCTCTTTGTTTAGTACTATTCCCAGTAGTATTGTCAATACATGGCACAGATTACTAGAGGGGTCTTGTACGGTTGTTCCCCAAACTTTGCTTATTTAAGCTTTAATCTAATGTTACCTATAAAAAGAAAATAAACAATAACCTCACTGACTCTGTAATTGTATTCATGATTAATTTACTGAAAGAGAAATATGAACTAAGATTCCTTAAAGATAAGTGATGGTACGTCCACCATATACTTTCAAAAAAGCATAATTTTGCAGGAGCGCACATGGGATACACAGAGAGACAAACAAATAAAGGTACCATCCAAATCATTCCACAAGCTAAGAAATAAAAAAGGGGTCGTTGATTCAATGAAGTGCCCTTGGAAGTAAGGGCGCACCCACAAAAAGGGCTTCAGACAAAGGACCCCATTCGTGTGAAACAGAGAATAAGGTCATAGGCAATAGGACAATGGGGTTTGGACAGTTTCAGGGCCGTGTGATGGGCCGATGAATTTGCTGACTTGTGGGTCTCAGTCCAACAGCAGTTGTACCTTTCTAAATATTTATTTACAGATATTGTCTAACAAAGTTGGGACTGATGACTACTTGTTACATACAGTCTGACGTATGGGAACTGTACAAATTGACATGCAAATAATGCATATATGTTTTTAAGGGACTTTGGGTAAGCAATTTGGGGCGGAGAGAGAGAGAGAGAGAGATAGAGAGAGAGAAGGGGGGAGGTTCAGATTTGGTGGAGTGAGAATGGAAGAGTTCAAGCACTTGGTGGTGGCTAAGTTCAAGGAAGGAGTGGTGGTGGAAGAGCTATTGAAAGGGATGGAGAAGATGGTTTCTGAAATTGAGGAAGTTAAGGCCTTTGAGTGGTAAGTAACTGTTATTGTCTGTTGTTCAAAAGATGTATCAAACGTACTATTAAGCCCACTGATACATCTTTGCTTGTTTCACTTATTAATGGGCTACTTACAAGTTACAATAGTTATTAATGAATATCTTTAATGGAATTTGTCTCGTTTTTCATGCAAAAGAAAAAAAAAAGTTTTTTAAAATTGGGTTTACCCAAATCCGCTGCTCTAATTTTTTGCGAAAAGTTTAGGGTTCAAGAAAAAAAACCAAAAAAAACTCCTCCTGAATTCAAAATCAATGCTCATGATTCACTGGGACTAGGATTCGAGAAAAGAAAATCAAGAAACTCTCTTAAAATTCGAAATAAAAAATGTCATTGATTTTGAATTCAGGAAGAGTTTCTTGGTTTCTTCAGTTTGACCATCGATTTTGAATTTGGGGAGAGTTTCTTGGTTTCTTCAGCCTAACCATTGATTTTGAATTCGGGAAAGTTTCTTGGTTTCTTTTCTTGAACCCTAGCTCTGTTCAATTTTTTATGTACTAACTTAGTTTGAAATCTTCCCAGTGCCTATAATACCGTCCGTAATAGCGGGAGATTCGAACATCCGGTTACTCTTTTTTTCAGACTATAATCTCCCAAAACTTAAATCAATCAAATGACAATTGAAACTAAATTCCAAACACACACAGAACTCGCTTTATTTCCATGAAAATTGCTTCGGGGATTTTTAATTTTCCATCTGTTTTGTTACTAGGGGTGTAAAAGTTTCAATTTTGGTTGATTTTTCGGTGCGGAATTCCGAAATTGTTCGGTTTGGGGTGAAAATTACGGCAACTGAGTGTGACCAATTTTTGGTGTGAACCGAAGTAGATTTGGATTTAGTCGGTTTCGGTCGGTTTTTAGAATTCCTCGAATCAGCTTTTATTTTGGGACTTGCTCATATTTTTAGGCCTAATCGCTATTGTCACAAATTCTTATCGATCCAATACTCATAACCTGTCCAAGTGTTGAACTCTAAGATAATAAACATATATACATATATCTACACATATATAGATATATAAACATTGGGTCGGTCTAGTTTTATCGGTGTAATGAAGAAAAGAGAAAAATTGAAACTGAACTGAAAAATCGACAAAAAAATTCCTGAAAACCGAAATCGATTGAATTATGTTTTGGACCGACTGAACCATGATTTTCTCGGATTTACTTACACTCCTATTTGCTACTTATAGAGGTTTGACACTCAGAGGTCCTAAGAGATAAAAAAAAATAAAAATAAATAAAGGGATGAAATTGGGGACAAACCAAAAATAAAAAATAAAAAATATTGAAAAAGCTAGTTCCAAACAAGTCCAGAGACTTGGCCAATGGAATCTAAGGGATGATGAAAGTGTCTTTGTCAACAGGGGACAGGACATTGAGAGCCACGAGATGGTAACGCAAGGCTTCACCCATGCTTTCTTGATGACATTCAAAACCAAGGAAGACTTCACTGCTTTTCTTAGCCATCCAAAACATGTCGAATTCTCTGCTACATTTTCAACTGTGATTGAGAAGATTGTTCTGCTTGATTTCCCATCTGCTCTCATCAAGCCAGCTGTTCTTCCCAAAAATCCAGCTGAATAATCTCTCGTGTTCTTAGAGGATAATTGTTTAAGTTCCCTATCGTTGTTATCTTCTATGTGTGTGACTGGTTAATTTATATGTACTTTGTAAAAGTGTTTTCTTGCATAATGATGGTTTGAAATGTACTGTTGCTATCTATTAAGGCAAGATTCGGATCGAAATCTTATGTTCATCATTCCAGCTCATGACCTCTACATCCGGTTCAATAACAATCTCGTTGATGTTGTTGAGAAATTGCCCAAATAAACATATAAGCATGTGAAGAAACAGTCAAGAAAAGAATGCAAAGAGAAAGCATGACATAGAGATCTGTTGTAACAACATTACCAAATTACCATAGGCCAAACAAAATGACAAACTAAAGTCGAATCAGGCTTTACAAATACTACAAATGTATATATTATGTTGGTATATACACTCGAATCCTTTTTCTAAGTAAACGAAATAGAGAATCATGTCTCTTTGACCCCAAATGATGAACCAACTGCGGCAGGCCATGTACTCCTGCATACGCTCAACTGGGAGTTTAACAGATTAATGCTTGGAAGATTATATATTTATCTTCTGTTAGAGTGACTGTTTTTTGAATTGTATTACTATTTCTTGGGTTTTCTTGGGTTAGGCATTTATGGCTGTGAATGTGCTGTTAGACTTTCTTATATAGGTGATTGTCTATGATGGAACGGATTGGAACGTCACCCACTCGTCTAAACTTGCAAAACACTTGACATCGGTGTGGTGCCTTGTTAACACTCTCCCAATACCTAAGTCAGAACTTATAGTAGAGAAGATGACAAGTAAAGCTCAAGAAATTATAATAGCAAAGTTTTCGTACTTTATACCATAGGGTTGGTTTATGTTATATAGGAGAATAGGAGCCCCCTTATCAACTGATATTGTGGACTATAATTACGAGGTAGTCCCTTGAATATAGAAACGGCACTGGAATGGAATGGATAAGATTAATATGTACAACCATTATAGGAATTTTGCCCTTATCCCGTGATATTAGATCATAATTAGATCAGGGCAGAATGGTGTGTAGTCGAGCATGATAACTTTTAGGAATATTCCCAGAAGATTAGGTCTTCTCAGACTCTGCGTGTAGCCTGGTTGAACAGAGACATGATCTAAGCACACTTCTGAGCTGAGGAGAAACCTGAGCTGAGCTGACCAGATGTCCCAATAATACATCGGTTCTACTACTTGTCAATTTAGTTCTTTGTAATCCTGCACGATATTTGTACGGTCTCTCTTACAAATTTAAAAAATCAAACTTAAGATGAAAAATTTACTTTTGACTTGCTTCACCTAATCTACCTCTCTAGATGACTAAGAGTAAGTCATCATCAATCATGGAGGCCCATGCCAACAACTTTGTCTGCCACTTGACTTTTGAGAATCTCTAAGAGTGCTTTTGCCTTTTTCCCCATTTTAAGCTGATAAAGTAAACAAATGGAGTAACTTGTGAGAGTGGGATATACTGAAAGGGGGGAACCAATAAGAGAGAGAGGTAGGAAAGAAAGCAAAACTCTTGGAGAAGAGTTGTTGCAAGGGGAACTGAAAGTCCATAGGAGGATGAGAATTTCAAAAAGGAGGAAACAAACTTAAAATATGAAAAGTGAAGTAAAATACTTCATTTGTCCCAAAAGCATCCTGTAAAAGATTGGAGATCAGGGAAGAAAAAAATTCAACATGTGGATAAAAAGCAGATTCTCTGTTTTACTACTTTTTTTTATCCTTTTATTCCTCTCATCACAATAGCTACACCCCCTCAATTCTTTTCCCAATTTGAAGGATCAACCCAGCAAAGTAAAAGGAAACAAAATTGCAGACCATGAAGAAACTAGTCCATCTTCTTTTTCTTCTCCTTCTCACAATCATCTTCTTTCCTCCATCAATAGCCCTTCCGAAAGATATGAACTCCCAAGTGTATAGAAATTCATTGGTGGGTGAAAAACTTGGAGAAGGATATGAGTTAGGGACGAGGGTTTCTTTTGATGTTCCGGACCATGTGCCGAACGTCTGTGATGAGTGTCAAAAGGCTAATGGAAACTGTGGGGTTGGGTTGAGGTGTATTTGCCATCCAAAAGATTGTAGTAAGTGGTTCCTTTCTATTCCAAAGTTCCAGTTTGATCTTTATTTTGTTCTGTCATCTGTTTTTTTTGGTAGTATGCATATGAAGGTTTGTACTGGTGTTTTTGCAGAAGACAAGGTCATATCTGCCAGTGTGAGCACTGAAACTCTTCCTAGTTTCGTCTCCTCCTTGGTTTCCTCCATATTATTGATTGCTATCTTCAAGGGTACTTAAAATTCCAGATTAGCAATTGTTAAGAGTTTTATATTTCGTTCTTTCGTTACTATTTGTGTCTTAGTGATTAGCCAGGGTATTATGTTCATTATCTGTTTTGGGACATAGGAATATCAATACATGTGCTGGTAGAGGGCTAAACAAACGCTCATACTTCAATGTATTTGTTCTTTCTCTTCCTCTTCTTCTATCAAATCCTAAATTCATAATTCACTATTTTAAGAGCAATTTCTGGAGCTGAGTAGAAGATCGAAAGCAGAACTTCTCATTCGAAACATGAAAGTAGTCAGGTCATTTAGAGCCGGAAAAGAGAGTAGTGGCCTTATAGAAGGTTGGAGGTTGCTCGAAATCTGTCAAATACTTTACATGTAAGAGCCCTCTTTTCTCTTTGCTCTCACATTACTGAAGTTCTATTTTGCTTGAGAGAATCAACTGTTGGGCAAAAACTTCTACTGCCAATATCATCTAGTAGGACAACATTCTTACACTTAGTGCCACTTTATCTCAAAACTTTTTGGTCACCACCTGATGTGGTGCAACTACAGCCATTGGTTCTACAAAACCTACAAGGGGTCCACTAATATTCAATAGTTCTTGTCTTATCAGTTGGTTCACAGAATGTAGTATAAGATGGGAAGTATAGCATTTGTAAGAGAGATGATTTCGGTTAAAGGCAATAAGAAGATTAGAAATGGTCAATAGGAACATGTGCCATGGTGAGATTCTCAGTCCAACAATATTCTCTGGTAGATGTTGATAACCTGGGCCAAAATATGTTTGTCTTTTCTTTGATAGGGGTTGTTCATCTTTGCTCGTCTTTGAGAGTGAACGGTGTGTATTGAGTTGAATGTTTTAGCCCTTTCCAGAATGCGATTGTTGTATTTTGTGTCCAAAAAGCCGTCTGAAGAATCAAGAAAAATTAGTCCAAGAACATCTCTTCAAAGCTACCAAATGCAATGCATGTAATTAAGGTGTTAATTTAAAGTTTGGAGCATGATAAACTAGGAAACACTTGAGAGGCTTTTCTGCCTCCTAACTGAGAGCTATGATCTAATTGTCACTATAGGTTTATACTAAGTATAACAATCAGAACCTCTGATTTAGAAAATAAAAAAACTAGAATCATGTTCATTCGAATGAGTTCTAGCTTTCACACCAAAATTAAGTACCATCGGAAAGGAAAACAAAATTGTACCAAACCTTCTCTGTGAGGGCCATCTGAAATCCATAGCATGAAGAAACCATGCATCTTTATTTTCACTTTGGATCCACATTGCAGCTTCAATAAACTGTTCGCAACAAACACTTGTATTATGTTCACCAGTCCACCTACTTGTCCTTCGAGATGAGATAATCACATCTTCACACAGTTCAACTGTCGTGAAGTCATGACTTTGGTTTTTTGATACAAGTCCACGCTCTTCTAGACTAGGTGAATTTGACATTGTTTTTATAATCCGTGATGAAAAATGGGCAAGCTGTGGATTCAACCGCAAAAGTATAGAACATTTGGATATGTTTTTCTACACCATTTGCAGGAAATAGACTCGGTTCCATGGGGATCACCTGAGACCCCTGCACCTGATGATCAGAAACAAGTTGCTTTGTGATGCAAATGCAATCGCTCAAATGGTTGTCTTCATTCTAATCGCACTCGTTGCACGGTTCCTTGAAGTGCTATAGGTCCCCTTGCTCTGTCTCCATTTTCCCCTTTTTTGGTCTTAGTAGTAACACAAAAATAAATAGCAAGAAAGTATGATCATTTTCATCAAACCTGCCAGGAAAAGAGCACAAATTATCAACACCATGGCTGTGTGCATCCCTCTTTTAAGCAAAAATTCATCGCCATGGTTGCTTATATTGAGAACCAGACTTTTAGTCCTTAGTAATTTGTCATAAATCCTGAAGTCGAACTGTATTGAATGAGGTGTGATTAAGAATATCTGAAAGAGAATCTCTCATTTGGAAAAGGGGGAGAGGAATAGAACGTCATTCAATTGAGAGGGTGATGGATCAATTAATTATAGATTTGTGATAACAATGCAATCAACTATAGAGGAGAGCCATTCTTGGTAAGGTGGTAAAAATAGTTTTGGTTAGAGAATGACTGACCATTGGAGATGCAGATTATGTCCACTAATAGATCGATAGCCAGACTGGCTACTAAATATTCACCTTGCTTAGTAAGCATAAGAAATATAATCAGGTTTTAAAGCAATTCATGATGTATTTGTTAGAAATTCATGGGCCTAATTCAACCTTGAAAATTGACTTGTAATGTAAGAATTGCTCAAGACTTATGAGTAGAGGAAGAAGAACCAATATAAGCGATGTGAGACTCACTAACACGAAGCGTGAAATGCATATGTGAGAATGGTTGAGGGTTAGATGAGAGGATCTGTGTGCGTGATGAGTGCGTAAAGAACCCGACTCTGATACCATGAAGAATTTGTGATGAGTATATTATGAGTAACTGGCAGACAGCGACAAGACTTAGGCCACCCGCCGGAAGCGTAAATCATATAGGTCCTAGAGTGTTTGGCGGACGGCGACAAGACTTAGGCTTCATTTGGCCTCCCTAGATTATTAGGATTATTTTTTTGTCTCTATTCAAATTTTTTTTTTGCATTTGTTGTTTTGACCTCAATATTTTGTGGATTATTGATCTGTTTCGATGAAAGGAATCTAAAAAGTATAAAATTATGTCCAAAAATTAAAAAAATATTACTAAAGACGACGAATAAGCTCAAAAAAATTCTGTTTTTGGATTATTTTTGTCTTTTTTAAACTTTTTTCAGATTTGGTCCATGATTTATAACTTTTCTGAAAGCTCTTGTTGAGAAGAACCAAAAATTCACAAAAAGTTGACGAAAGACAAAAAATTACAAAAAAAATTCGCATAAGGACGAAAAAATAATCTAATAATCTAGTCAGACCAAATGAAGCCTTAGGCCTCCCATTGGAAGTGTAAATCATATAGGTCCTATAGCTTATGGTTCTGATACCATGAAGAATTTGAAGAGTGGTGGTTTGGCAGTGATAGTTTTGATAATAGTGGAACAAAAGTGTTGATTAAAGTGTTTAACTTATGGTTTTGATACGATGTTATAAATTCATGGGTCTAACTTAATCTTGAAAACGACTTGTAAGGTAAGAATTGTTCAAGACTTACTAATATCTGTGGGACTCGCTAACAGTATTTACTAATATCTGTCACCATTGATAATTCTTCTTCTTCTTCTTCTTCTCCTTCTTCTTCTTTTCCCACCCCCCGTCACATAGAAAATGAAGAGATCTGGTGTAATTCACATGAATGAAGGACTAACCATTGGGTAATCCTGAAGTACTACGCGACACTACTTAGATAGTACTCTCAACTAATGGTTTATCGTAACACACACAATAGATTTACTTCTTATTTCTCAACAACGCAACAAATATGTGCACTAATGTCTTATCCAAAAATTTTGTGATCACGACGTGATTTCTTGGGAGTACTATGTGAAAATGCCACATGGTACAACTGTTGCGTTGAATAATTACTGTGTTCCGACTTTAGGCAATGCTAAGAAAGAATGTAATTTTTTTCTTAAGAAAATTCATGTTTTCAAAATCCTTAGAAATGTAACTACATAGTCAAATAAAATTAAATTTGAAGGATAATCTCAAAATCATATTTGCCATTCTATTTTCAAACATAATGCACTTTGATCATAAGTTATTGATGTCTGATCGATATGATATTTTTGCAAGAATGTTCTAATCGCCGAATTTATGTTTCAATATTGCAATGGACCATTGGTTTTATTTGTTGTTGAGTGCAAAGTAGACTGACCAAAATATGGTCAGTCAAGTCCTCAACACTTGTTTGTTGATTCAACGTTCCATTTCTCAGTTGAAGACAAAGAGAGATTGAAGTATGCAGATGAAGTTAGGTTAAGTTAAAAAGTAGATATTCAAAATCAAACTTGGAGGGTTTTTGAAGACTTCCAAAAGTGACAAAGCTAGCACTAGTAATATTATTGAATTAAACCCATTTCCAAAGAGGGAGAAATGAACTTCACACACTCCTTTCGTACAGAAGAAATAAACAATTTTTTCCCCCTTTTGTGTTAAGCTATATATAACTGCTCTTCTATTTATTGATATTCTTGATACCTTTCCCACAAATAAAAAAGGAATGGGTAAAATGCACTGACCTTCCCCGAGGTTTCTAAAAATTGCAGTGACCTTTCCTGCTTTTGAAATTATTAGATCATTACCACATTGCTGTTAATTTGTATTAATTGCCGTTAGTTTTGTTCTCAAATTTAACCATTTTGCCCTTCGTTCACATTCACTTCCTTAATAATTTTTTTTGAGGAGTTTTTTTTTTATAAATTTGACACTTTTGACTAAAAGCAAATATCTCGTAAAAATAATAAATATGTCGTATAAATATCTATAATGTTGAAAGGCTGAATGTTCCAAAATATTGTATGCTTGTTGGATGAGCGCATAATAGTAAAAAAATGACGAGAACTTTTATTTTAGAAATAAATTTATTTTATTTTTTTCAAATTTTTATCCAGGTGCACATAAATTAGTCCGAATAATCTAATTTAATGTAAACAAACAAACTTTTAGTTTTTATTAATGTGTGGATCAATTATTATTTTACCATATATTATAATTTATTTTCTTCATTACCAAAATTCATGCTAGTTTTTCAAAGTATTTTCGTGCATGTGTTTAAAAATTATTTACACCAATTCAAAGAAGTAAGTAAGATCTTTAAATTGGTGCCAAAATTTTAAAAAAATTATGTATGAAAGAATTTAATTTTTTTTAATTTTGACACCAATTTATTTTTTTCTTACTTCTTTGAATTGGTGCAAATAATTTTTTAAAAATATGCACAAAAATCCTTTAATAGAAAAAAAAACAGCATGAATTTTTCTTAAAAAATGTTATTGAGAAAATATTGAAGGAGTGAGTGTGAAGGAATGATAAAATAGTAAAAGTTAAGAGAAATAGTAATGGCAATCAATGAAAACTAATAGCAGAGGATAATAATCTAATAAAATAAAAAATAAAATAAAAGTGACTGCATTTTTCAAAATCTTAGAAGATGTCTCTGCTGTTGCTAGAAACCAAAGGGGAGGTCAGTCCATTTTACCCAAAAGGACACTTGTATAAATAGATGTTAAGCTCAGATTCATTCTAGGTGTAACTGAAGTTTGAATATGGACCATATATTTAGTTTCGGAGTAATGCTACAATTTTGGGCACATCCGGATGCTGATGTGTCCGGAACTATTTAATGCACATAGTGTTCTTAATAATTTATAAATTTAATGTACATTCAACAATTTTGGACACATCTGTGTTCTTAGACTTCTTTTCCGTTTTGTGATTCTAGTGTTTGACGGCTAAACCAAGGCACAAAAGAAATTCATTTTATTTTTATTTTTTGGGTACATGATCGAAGTGAAGTGGTCCTGAAATATAGGTTAGGCCAGGAAGCATATTAAATGGTAGGTTTTACGAAAAAATTCCACCCCTAGTATCACGGAACCAATCTTTGGTGGTCCCTAAGGAACATCTCATATGAGGTCAAATTCATCCAAATGCCTTTGATCTCAGTGACACAAATTATATGAAATTTTAGGTGTAAAGGAATACTTTGTGACATGGTTTTGGTTGACCTCTTCCACCAAATATCAGTATAATATTTTCTCTGTCCCAATTTATTTGTCTATTCTTAAAATTTCAACTTATTAAGAGAACACAATTATTACTATTATCAAGATAATACAATTATTACTCTTAAAAGTTTTAATTTTTAAAAAATATTCTTACTTTTTTAGCATTAAATGCGAGTGCACGATTTTCAAATTGTGATTTTAAAGGAGGGAGGGTTTTTTTTTTAGAACTTTTACAAGTCTACTTAAAATTGGACAAATATTTTGAAACATGTAAAATTCAAAAAGTAAACAAACAAATTGGGTCAAAATATTTTTACCCCTAATTGTCATCAATCCAACAAAATAATCAATCAACATTTCCTTCGGTACATATTACAAGTCTTCATGCACTAATAAATTTGTTAATTAAGTTTACTGAAGGATGTAAAATTTAAATAGAGAATATTCTAATTTTTCTTAGATAAATCATTAAAGTATTAATGAGCCCGGGAAGAAGATTTCTTGCTCGCGTGAGTGATGTCGAGATGTTGGTAACTCAACCAACCCGAAAAAGGAAATTGGTAGTCTAGCTGACCTAAGAAATGCGATTAGTTGTATAATAAGATAGAACCTCGATTATCCCAGGGGTGGTTCTAATCAGATAAGAACAAGAAGTTCTAGGTCAATTCAACTTAGAATGAGGAGTTTGAAATTAAATAAAATTTTAATAATAGATCATAAGTTCCTGAAGAGTCTAGGACATACTTATCTCGTTAGTGGCCAATCAAAATCCACTTATAATCCGTTTTTAACGAGGAATTGGAAATCGAATAGAACACAGATTAATTGTGTGGTAAAAGTCTACAAGTAAAGGTTCAAAGTCGAGAAAAAAGGACATGCTATCACACAATCCATCATTATTGTAGAGAGACTGAGAGAGTATCTCAAGTATTGACTTGGCTATCGGAGTGCTGTCCTATCACAGTGTAGAGGGTCTTTTTACATTTTCTTATCTTGTAGGTCATAAGAATCGAGAGAAAGACAAGGAGAGTTCATAGAATCCACTGTTGCCATAACCGAGGTAATATCTTTCTGTAATTTCGAGTTTTACCCACTTACAATTGGTGTCGTCTATAAAAAATATTTGACCTCATGCCAGCAACACCGGATGATCCAGATGCAAAGGGGACGACTGGCAAATTCCATGGGATGTGGATCTAGTAGTCACCATCGTGTTTTTAGTACTTCGGTTGATTTTTTTTTGCAAGAAAGTCATACTTTATTTCCACAGACGACGCCACACTGATAATGCTAAAAATTGAAAAGTGACTTCTCAAGTTTTAGGCACACAAGTCCTAAGATGGTGTTTTTCGGCCAAAACTCCTTTGACGATCAAATTAGATATCGAGAGATGGGGTGTGTGCGTGTGTGCACGCGCGTGCGCATGCGTGCGTGCAGGTATGTAAACGATGAGTTGTGAACACACTTTAGCCTTGACCGAATAGTTTATTTTATAGGGTGAATGGTTGAAGGTTCTAGTGGACCTAATGGCCGCCAATCCTGCTTCATATTTTCTTGTTGGGAGGAGTGAATCATTTATTGAGGGCTCCATTTTTTAAGTTCAGAGCACTCTTAGATTTTATTTGCAGAATCATGTCGAGCGAACCCCATTTGTGGTTCTTTTTAATTAAGTGGCCTGCTCTCAGAAGATTGAGCATCCGCTGATAATGAGATGCCGAGTGACCATGCACTGAGCGGTTGAATGTTGAGAGGCTGAGTACTGAGCAACTGAACATTCAGAGACTGATCATTGAGTCGTGCATCGAGAGGCTAGGTGCCGAACTTATCTGAGCTCATACAGAAACTACAAAAAGAGAGTAGGAAGATGGGATTCTAGAGGAGATATGATCTCAAAAATACTATGAGTACTAACTATTTGTACAAATGGTGTACAAAATGTACGAGAGAGTACCCTCTCAGGAAGTGAATGTCAAGAGAGAGAGGATCTGTTAGATTGTATTTATCATTACTTTGTTGACTATGTAAATAGTAGGCATATAATTAGGAGCTTATTTAGGGATTTAGTTAGAGATAGATTAGGGATTCAGTTAGAGATAAATTAGGGATTCAGTTTGTACATTGTTCTATATATATTGTGCCTCCTCTTAGGAGAAGAATACACAGAAAATATATTTCTTAACATGGTATCAGAGCGGTAACGTACCTGCCGCCATATACTTCCGCTGCTGCCGCCGTACATCGTCGGCTTCTTTTTCCGTCGCCGTCGTTGAGACTTCTCCGACGCCGACGTCATTATCATCATCCCATCCGGTTTCCATCGAAAAACACCAATCATACTAAGGAGTTCTGTTGGAAGTTACATGGAAAACCTCCTTCTCGCGGGAAAGGGGGAGGCCCCTAGTGGATTTTCTCAAGAGGAAATGCAAGCTCTCAGGCGCCTTCTGACTCAGGCTGATTCTCCATCTACTATAGCTCCTACTTCTTCCGCAGTTCCATCCTCTTCCAATTTTGCTCACACAGATATTCCAGCTAAGGCATTTACTGCTTCTTCTGTCATTCCTTAGATTATAGATTCTGGTGCTTCAGACCACATGACAGGTTGTTCCTCTGTATTTGATTCTTACACTACTTGTTCAGGTAAGGATAAGGTCCGAATAGCGGATGGGTCGTTCTCTGCTATTTCAGGGAAAGGCTCTGTCAACTATTCTTCCTCAATATCTCTTTCTTCAGTCCTACATATTCCTAACTTTGCTACTAACCTTTTGTCTGTTAGTAGTCTTACTCGTTCTGTCAGTTGCTTAGTGACATTTTTTCCCACTCATTGTGTCTTTCAGGAACTGGATACGGGGAAGGTGATTGGCAGTGGTAGAGCACATGATGGCTTCTATTACCTGGAATCTGCACCTTGTCTACCTCAGCAGCCCATGTCATGTGGTTCAGCTCTGCAGGCCGATATGAGTCCAGCTCTTTCTATGTTACATCATTGGCATCGAAGATTGGGTCATCCCTCATTTGGGATTTTAGCGAGGTTGTTTCCTAGTTTAATAAAGTCTTGTTCTCAGAGTCAATTTTTTTGTGAAGCTTGTGAGCTTGGTAAACATAAACGTTCTTTTTATGCACCCATTAATAAGAGGAGTGATTCTCCGTCTATGGTTATTCATACTGATGTCTGGGGACCTTCACCTATTACTTCTCTTAAAGGTCATAGATGGTTTGTCACTTTTATTGACTGTTATTCTCGTGTTACTTGGGTGTATTTACTTAAGTCAAAAAATGAGGTTTTTTCTTGTTTTCGCTCCTTTCATGCCATGGTGCGTACTCAGTTTGATGCCAATGTTAAAATTCTCCGTAGTGATAATGGTACTGAGTATATAGACGGGCATTTTAGGGCATTTCTAGATGAGCATGGTATTCTTTTTCAGACGACTTGTGTTGACACTCCACAACAAAATGGAGTTGCTGAACGCAAAAATCGTCATCTTGTTGAAGTTGCTCGCTCTCTTTTGTTCACCATGAATGTTCCAAAATATTTGTGGGGAGAAGCGATTTTGACAGTAACTTATCTTATCAACCGTATGTCTTCTAGTGTTCTTACCTTCAAAACTCCTATAGAGTGTCTTCCTAGCAGTTATCGGGTCACAACACTTCCCCCCGAGTGTTTGGATGTGTGTGCTTTGTCCATGCCCCACATCCCTCTGGGGGTAAGTTAGGTCATAAAGCCCATAAGTGCATTTTCATTGGGTACTCCCCAACCCAAAAGGGCTATAAGTGTTATGATCCTCATTCTCGGAAGTTCTTAGTTTCTATGGATGTCACTTTTTGGGAGACAGAGTCTTTTTACTCCCCATCTCTTCAGGGGGAGACTAGTCAGGAGGAAGAGATGGCTTCCTTTTATACTGGTAAGGGGGAGCAACTCTTGTTTTACAATCATGGTGAGGGGGAACTGGGAGATCAATCTGGAAAGGAACAAATATCTATATCTGCTGACTCAGAAACGCATGACATTGGGGGTGATATTGAGGAACGGAGACAACAGCTGCAAAGCACCGACCCCACATGTGTTGTACCACCTTGTCATTCACAGCCTCCAACTCCAGTTCCAAACTTCCCAGCTGACTCATCCGGTAATGAATCTTTTCTCTCTGTTGACTCTTCTAGTAGTGACTCTTCTCTTATTGAACCTCCTATTATTGACAATCGCCCAATTGCTCTTAGGAAAGAAAAGAGGTCATGTACTCTACATCCAATATCCCAGTTTGTTTCCTATGATCGTTTATCTTCTTCATATCGTGCTTTTGTTTCGTCTCTTTCTTCTATATCTATTCCACAGAATTGGCAGGATGCTTTTGTTATACCTGAGTGGAAAGGAGCTATGGTAGAGGAGATGACAGCTTTGAGGAAGAATGGTACTTAGGATCTAGTATCACTTCCTGGAGGAAAGAAATCGGTGGGATGTAAATGGGTGTTTACTATAAAGCACAATGCTGATGGTACAGTTGAGAGATACAAAGCCAGACTGGTTGCCAGGGGATTTACTCAAACCTATGGTATTGACTATGAGGAGACTTTTGCTCCGGTAGCAAAAATGAATTCTGTGCGGGCTCTCTTGTCTTGTGCTGCCAACATGAATTGGCCTCTTTTACAGTTTGATGTAAAGAATGCATTCCTCCATGGTGATCTGGAGGAGGAAGTGTATATGACCATACCACCGGGTTTTTCTTTCTCTGCCAGTGAGGGAAAGGTGTGTAGGTTGAAGAAGGCACTTTACGGGCTAAAGCAGTCACCTAGAGCGTGGTTTGGCAGGTTTTCAAAGGCTATGCTGGGTTTTGGGTACAAGCAGAGCCATGCAGACCATACTCTGTTCACCAAGAGGAGTGCTGGTAAGATTGCTGTCCTTATTGTTTATGTTGATGATATAATAATGACAGGCAATGATGAGGAAGAGATCCATAACCTTAAGTCTCGGTTAGCACAAGAATTCGAGATTAAGGATTTAGGATCAATGAGATACTTCCTTGGAATGGAGGTAGCAAGATCAGATAGAGGCATCTTTATCTCTCAACGAAAGTACATACTTGATCTGTTGGAAGAAACAGGTATGTTGGGCTGTAAACCTGCAGACTCGCCTATTGAGGCAAACCATCACCTGAGTGGAGATATGGGGGAGCGTACTGATAAGGAGAGGTATCAGCGACTTGTGGGTCGACTGATATATTTAGCTCATACCCGACCTGATGTTTCTTATGCAGTTGGTGTTGTTAGTCAGTTTATGCATGATCCTCGTACTCCACACCTGGATGCAGTTTATCGTATTTTGAGGTATCTCAAATCAGCTTCAGGAAAAGGGATTTTGTTCTCTAATCATGGTCACTTTCGGTTGGAGGCATTTACTGATGCTAACTGGACTGGATCTGTGGATGACAGGCGGTCCACCTCTGGCTACTGTACCTTCCTTGGAGGAAATTTGATTACTTGGCGAAGTAAGAAGCAATCAGTGGTTGCCAGATCTAGCGCAGAAGCTGAGTATAAAGCTATGGCTCATGGGGTTTGCGAGCTCTTGTGGATTCAAACCTTGTTACGTGATTTGAGTCTTTCTGATAGTGGCCCGATGAAACTCTATTGCGATAATGTCACGCCCTCAATTTTTAATATAATTAAATAATATATTTACCATCGATAAAGACTCACAATCTCACCAAATTCCCCAAAGTACATTAATAATAAGGTGAATCAAAATAAGTTCGAAATACATTACAAAAGTGGTCGCTTCGACCCAAGATAATCATCTCCAAAGCCAAAAAGGAGTTAAGTAGTTTACATCATTTGAATAGAAATAGGTAAGGTACGATTTACATTACATCTTTTCAAAAATTGACAAATAAAAGATATTAAGTAAATCATCCGATGCAGCTTTCAAAAATATGCATGTCGGTCCATGCAAGCCAAGCACTCCATGCTATCACTCCAAGGTTGTACCTGAAAAGAAGGAAGGGTTGAGCTCGACAGCCCAGTAGAAAAGTCTACACAAAAATATTACATGCATATGACAAGCTATGATATGTCACACAAACAATTATATCAACACCAAGTGAGATAGAGTCAATGGAAGCAATACTCGAATGAGAGAACATGTAAGTAACTCTTTTATGTACTTTGGTTTCCTAATTCATTCAATTCCAAGTCCACAACTGTCATGTGTATCTAATATGTCCGTATCATGTGTCAAGCGTCATTCCTGGCACTCCCGAAGGCATTCCAGTACATCCCTGGCACTCCCGGAGGCATTCCAGTACATCCCTAGTACTCCCGAAGGCATTCTAGTACATTCCTGGCACTCCCGGAGGCATTCCAGTACATTCCTAGCACTCCCGAAGGCATTCTAGTACATTCCTGGCACTCCCGGAGGCATTCCAGTACCTTGTCCACATATGTCATGTGTCTCATAACGTCCGTGTCGTCAAAACATGCACACAAGTCATAAAATTCACCACTTTCATCCATTAGGTTCAATCTCAAAGTGTGTCACATGATTCACTTCTTACGTTCTCATTTATGGCGTGATACAACGCTTAACGCAATCTAAATCATTAAACAAAAGACCACAATTAATGTCCAAGGAAAGTACATTTTAGGGTTCACGGGGTTCCAAAGTTGACTAGAGAATACGCCAAATCAAGTGCCAAAACATAGCCCAAAACTATGGAAAGTTTCAAGGGAGAAGGCACCGGTGTACCCCAAAACAAAGCACCGGTGCTCAGCCAAATAACAAGTTACAGAAAGCTTTTGACACCGGTGTCACCAAAACAAGGCACCGGTGTAAGGTCCAAAGTCTGGGAAATTCAAAGGGAGACACCGGTGTCACCAAAACAAGGCACCGGTGTCAAAGCACAAAAGTCAGAAGCTGAGATACAGAGAACAAGTGACACCGGTGTAACAAAATCAAAGCACCGGTGTCAAGGCTCAAAACTTAGAGAAACAGAGATCCAGAGAACAAGAGACACCGGTGTCACCAAAATTTGACACCGGTGTAACGGGCACGCACAAAGCAGATTTCAACAGGTTTCTACCCTAAGTTTTAGGGCTTTTCCAAATCATTACCAAACACCAAATGACTACCAAATCAAGTTATACACGCGTAATAGGTGTGAGAAATCCCTACCTCAACTTCCGGGTGCAAGAAACCAAGCTCCAACTTCAAGTTTTAGCTCCCAAAGATTGAAAAAGACCAAATACTCCTCCTCCAAGCAAATGGTATCAAACCAACACCGGATATCACCCAAGGAGGATAGAAATGCGTAGGATCTTCAAGGAATCGAGGTTTGGAGCAAGTTTGTCGGATGGGTTTTGAGAGAGGGGGAGCTCAACGTGAGGGAGAGAGAGAGGAAATGGGTTTGGCCAAAATGTTTGTCTGATATGGACAAATCTCAACACCACAAATTACACTTACACCCCTCAAGTATGACACATGCTACCATAAGCCCCCAAAGTTATCACCTTATATCACATTGACCCCAAATCATGTTTTAACACAAATTTTCACATACCCCACATTAATTATGATTATTAACCCGAGCATTAATATAAAAATTTTAAATTTTCCGAGTCTTTACATCCTTCCCTCCTTAAGGAAATTTCGCCCTCGAAATTGTATAAACATAACAACACAAGTCGTGCATCAACAATGCCAAAACAGAATACCACAATCATGACTCAACAAGTCCATGAAATTAGCTAAGCGCAATAACACGCCACATGCATCAACAATGCCAAGTCAAATATCACAATGCAATGACTATCAAGTCCACAACAATCAAGTTCCAACAAATTACACAATCAAGTAGTAAACAAATGAGGGTATTTCTCCCTAACTTCATCTTCTCGTTCCCAAGTCGACTCTTGCTTGCCTTGGTTACTCCACAACACTCGCACTAACGGTATCGTCTTGCCTCGTAATACTTGTTCGCGTGAATCAAGGACACGTATCGGTTCCTCCCCATACGAAGCATCGGCTTCCAACTCAAGTTCGGACCACTCAAGCACGTGCGACGGATCTGGTTCATACTTTCTCAACATCGAAACGTGAAAAACATCGTGTACACCCGACAATCTTGGCGGTAAGGCCAAACGGTATGCAACCTCTCCGATCTTCTCAATAACATCAAATGGCCCAATATACCGTGGTGAAAGCTTACCCTTTCGCCCAAAACGGGACAAACCCCGTCGCGGTGATACTTTCAAAAACACATGATCTCCCAACTCAAATGACAATGGGCGACGACGACGATCAGCATAACTCTTTTGTCTACTCTGCGCGGTAAGTAACCTCTGACGAATCAACTTGATCTGCTCGGTTGTTTCCTCTTGTGCTGCCAAAAGTCGTTGGCGAATCGTTCTCATACTCTCGGCGGTCTCTCCAATCAAGTCTGGTCCGACTAAAGTTGTCTCTCCCAATTCGGTCCAACACACGGGTGATCTACACGGCCTCCCATACAGGGCCTCATAAGGTGCCATCTCTATACTGGATTGGTAACTATTGTTGTAAGCAAACTCGACAAGTGGCAAGTGGTCCTCCCAACCACCACGAAAATCCAAAACACAAGCCCGTAGCATATCTTCCAAAATCTGAATTGTCCTTTCGGATTGTCCATCCGTCTGAGGGTGATATGCAGTGCTGAATAACAAGTTCGTGCCAAGCACTGCTTGCAAACTCTGCCAAAAACGAGCAGTAAACCATGGATCTCTATCCGATACGATGGATACTGGAATCCCATGAAGACGAATGATCTCGCGAATATACAAGCGACTAAGCTTCTCCACTGAGTCGGTCACCCGAATAGGTAAGAAATGGGCAGTCTTAGTCAAACGATCAACAATCACCCAAATGGCGTCATGTCCCCTCGGCGATTTCGGTAGACCCGAAACAAAGTCCATCATAACATTCTCCCACTTCCATTCAGCTACAGGTAAAGGTTGCAACTCCCCGGCGGGTCGTTGATGCTCGGCCTTTACTTGCTGACATGTAAGACACCTCGCCACAAAATTCACCACGTCCCGTTTCATTCCGGACCACCAAAACTGTCTACGCAAGTCATGGTACATCTTCGTTCCCCCTGGATGAACAGCCAAAGGAGAATGATGAAACTCTCGTAAAATCTCTTCCCGACACGAAATAGGTATAAATAACTTCCCCCGATAGCGTAAGCTTCGGTCGGCATGAATCATCCATCCATCTCATGCATTGCCACTGAAAAACTTCTTACGTAACTCGTTCGTTTCCTCATCATGTTGTTGGGCGTCACTCACTCGAGCTGATAAAGTTGAATGCACTGTCAAATTGCACAAGGTCAGTCCCTCCTGGGCTTCCTCAAAACACAACGCATAAGGCCCCAAATCTTGAATCGTCTTCCACTCATGGATTGCCAAACTAGCTAGATGCGTCGGTTTCCTACTCAAAGCATCCGCCACTACGTTAGCTTTCCCCGGGTGATATTGCAACTCAAAATCATAATCCTCAATATGCTCCATCCAACGGCGTTGTCTCAAATTCAGCTCTTTCTGGGAGAACAAGTACTTCAAGCTCTTGTGATCGGAAAATACCTCAAACTTCTCGCCGTACAGATAGTGTCGCCAGATCTTCAAGGCAAAAACAACGGCTGCAAGCTCCAAGTCATGCGTAGGATAATTCCTTTCGTGAACCTTCAACTGTCGCGATCCATACGCTACTACCCGTCCTGTCTGCATCAAGACGCATCCAAGCCCTTCTCTCGAGGCATCACAATAAACTGAGTAACCAACTCCCCGTTCCGGCACAATCAAAACTGGCGCGCTAGTCAAACGCTTCTTCAACTCCTGAAAAGCAACCTCACAAGCATCATCCCATACAAAACGTGTCCCCTTGCGTGTCAAACGCGTCATTGGAGCTGCCAAACGAGAAAAGTCTAGGACAAAACGACGATAGTACCCGGCTAAACCCAAGAAACTGCGAATATCAAGAACACTCTTCGGTCGCGGCCAACTCATCACAGATTCCACCTTTCCTGGATCAACTGATACACCACTCTGTGACACAACGTGTCCCAAAAACTTCACTTCGGATAACCAAAACTCACACTTACTGAGTTTGGCATAAAGACAATGCTCCCTCAAAAGCTCTAGTACAACGGCAAGGTGAGACTGGTGCTCTTCCTCGGTAGGTGAGTAAACCAAAATGTCATCCACAAAAACCACCACAAACCGGTCAAGGTACTTACGAAAAATACGATTCATGAGGTCCATGAATGTAGCTGGTGCGTTCGTCAACCCAAAAGGCATAACCACAAACTCGTAGTGTCCATAGCGGGTACGAAAAGCAGTCTTCGCAATGTCTTCCTTCCGAACCCTCAACTGATGATAGCCTGATCTCAAGTCGATTTTCGAAAAGCATGTCGCACCTCGAAGTTGGTCAAACAAATCGTCAATCCTCGGCATCGGATACTTGTTCTTCACGGTAACACGATTAAACTTACGATAATCGATGCACAATCTCAAAGATCCATCCTTCTTCTGCGCAAACAAGGCTGGCGCTCCCCACGGTGATGTACTAGGGCGTATGAATCCCAAATCTTGCAACTCCTGTAACTGTGTCTTTAACTCCTTCAATTCAGCTGGTGCAAAACGATAAGGTGACATCGAAATCGGGGCGGTACCAGGAAGTAAATCAATTGCAAACTCAACCTCTCTCTCGGGAGGTAAACCAGGCAACTCAGCTGGAAATACGTCCGGAAAATCACGGACCAGTAAAGGTAACTCTCCACGTGCGGACACATCCTCATCCAAAGTCAAACTCGCCAACAAAGCATAAATAGACTCTCGCTCTCGAGATCCCCACAAATAAGGCTCCAATGGTTCTCGACGCTCTCCAAGGAACTCAAAACAACCTCCTTCAGGTGAACAAATGCGGACTCGGCGTTTAAAACAATCGATAGTGGCGTGAAAAGTAGATAACCAATCCATACCCAGGATAACATCAAATCCTGACATGTCCAAAACGATGAAGTCGAAGGTGAAACGACGGTCAAGGATGACAAGCTCACAAGCTCTACAAATACGACGAAGTGAAGATCTACCTCCAAGAGGAGTCTCAACGAACAAAGGTGACTCAAGATCGTCCGTCTCTAATTCCAAGGCACACACAAATGATGCAGCAATGAAAGAATGCGATGCTCCAGAATCAAATAAAACTCGAGCAAAAGAGTTAAACAACAAGAATGTACCCCTCACAACTGAAGCTTCTGGAGTCTGTGAGGAAGAAGGTGCAGCAGCAGGCATGACATTGAAAACTCTTCCTTGGGTATGCTGAGCCTGTGCATAGCCACCTCGGTGTCCAGAACCCGACGTAGGTGCCGACGAACTCACACCCCTACCAACATGGGAACCCTGCACTGAAGTAGTTTGACGAAAGTGGGGCTGATGCTGCCTCTGAGTACCCCTAAACTGTTGTTGTTGCTGTCCACGGTCCTGTCCTGGCTGCGGAACGGAACCTGCTTCACTACGTGCACCCGTCCCTTGGGGACAATTTCTAGCCACATGACCCGGTTGGCCACAAGCGTAACAAGCCCTCGGCTGCATCGTGCACTGATTACGAACATGGCCTGGTTGGTTGCACCGATGACACACCACGGGTGGTCTCGAAGTGTTACTCCTAGAATCGGAGAAAGTAGGTGGCCTAAGATTAGAGTGGCTCTGTGGAGATTGAAATTGATCTCTCTGTCGCTTGCGCCCCTGACTCCCGGAGCTCCCTGAAGATGATGAATGTTGCACAACACCTGACTGCCTCGGTTCCCATACTCTAGAACCGCGTTGTGCCTCTCTAGGCAACTCCACACTCCTAGCACACTCAATAATCTCTTCAAAATTCATCTTGCGCTGGCTCACGACAAGTCTCTTCACAGAAGAGTGAAGACCCCTCTCAAAACGACGGCACTTGCGATCTTCCGAACTCACTAACTCTGGTGCAAAACGGCACAAGTTTTGAAATTTCGCAGCATACTCCGACACCGTCATATTTCCTTGCTCTAGCCTCTCGAACTGAATACGCAATTGCTCGCGATAGGATTCCGGAAGATATCGGTTCTCAAAAAGAACCTCAAATTCAGCCCAGGTTATGTCGTCAACATCCGGCTCATCAACTCTTGCCACAAGTCTAACGGCCCTTCGCGCATCCTTCCTTACTTCAAGGATAGACTCCCACCATTCGTTTGCTTCCCCAACCAATTGACATGCCACAATAGAGACCCGAAGGTCATCCTCCACTATTCTCAAAGCCTTGAATAACTTACGGATCTCGGAAAGCCAATGACTAGCCGCGAGAAAGTCATCACCCTCTCCGCTAAACTGAGGAGGGTTAAGACGGCGAAACTCCCTCATTGCATCAATTGCTCTATCTCTTGGATGGACACTAGCAGTCTGATTCAATCTATTAGCCTCGGCTAGCGCCGCCACAAACTCTCTTGCGAACGCGCTCGGAGCGGCCGGCGGTTCAACATTCTGTTCCACTTCCTCGTGAACATCCTCTGCCCGTGGAACATCTCTCTGTTGACTCACAACATCTTCCAACGGTCTCTCACGGTAACGGCCTCGGCCTCGGCCTCGAGGTCCACCCAACCTCACTCCACGTCGCGGAGGCATAATTCTACAACAATAAAAACAATACTACCAATATCAAACAACCATTGCCATCACAAGGCCAATGTCCAACAGGAATCCCTAACAGAAGGGTCAACATCCACATATCATCATACTAACGTGGTACGCAATGCCAATGCATGTTATGCACACAAGCACACACAAGTCATGTTCAAATGCAACGAGTTTTGAACCCAATGAGACTAAAAGTCTCCCCACGGTCTCTAGGTATTCTAACCTATTGCTCTGATACCAAGTTGTCACGCCCTCAATTTTTAATATAATTAAATAATATATTTACCATCGATAAAGACTCACAATCTCACCAAATTCCCCAAAGTACATTAATAATAAGGTGAATCAAAATAAGTTCGAAATACATTACAAAAGTGGTCGCTTCGACCCAAGATAATCATCTCCAAAGCCAAAAAGGAGTTAAGTAGTTTACATCATTTGAATAGAAATAGGTAAGGTACGATTTACATTACATCTTTTCAAAAATTGACAAATAAAAGATATTAAGTAAATCATCCGATGCAGCTTTCAAAAATATGCATGTCGGTCCATGCAAGCCAAGCACTCCATGCTATCACTCCAAGGTTGTACCTGAAAAGAAAGAAGGGTTGAGCTCGACAGCCCAGTAGAAAAGTCTACACAAAATATTACATGCATATGACAAGCTATGATATGTCACACAAACAATTATATCAACACCAAGTGAGATAGAGTCAATGGAAGCAATACTCGAATGAGAGAACATGTAAGTAACTCTTTTATGTACTTTGGTTTCCTAATTCATTCAATTCCAAGTCCACAACTGTCATGTGTATCTAATATGTCCGTATCATGTGTCAAGCGTCATTCCTGGCACTCCCGAAGGCATTCCAGTACATCCCTGGCACTCCCGGAGGCATTCCAGTACATCCCTAGTACTCCCGAAGGCATTCTAGTACATTCCTGGCACTCCCGGAGGCATTCCAGTACATTCCTAGCACTCCCGAAGGCATTCTAGTACATTCCTGGCACTCCCGGAGGCATTCCAGTACCTTGTCCACATATGTCATGTGTCTCATAACGTCCGTGTCGTCAAAACATGCACACAAGTCATAAAATTCACCACTTTCATCCATTAGGTTCAATCTCAAAGTGTGTCACATGATTCACTTCTTACGTTCTCATTTATGGCGTGATACAACGCTTAACGCAATATAAATCATTAAACAAAAGACCACAATTAATGTCCAAGGAAAGTACATTTTAGGGTTCACGGGGTTCCAAAGTTGACTAGAGAATACGCCAAATCAAGTGCCAAAACATAGCCCAAAACTATGGAAAGTTTCAAGGGAGAAGGCACCGGTGTACCCCAAAACAAAGCACCGGTGCTCAGCCAAATAACAAGTTACAGAAAGCTTTTGACACCGGTGTCACCAAAACAAGGCACCGGTGTAAGGTCCAAAGTCTGGGAAATTCAAAGGGAGACACCGGTGTCACCAAAACAAGGCACCGGTGTCAAAGCACAAAAGTCAGAAGCTGAGATACAGAGAACAAGTGACACCGGTGTAACAAAATCAAAGCACCGGTGTCAAGGCTCAAAACTTAGAGAAACAGAGATCCAGAGAACAAGAGACACCGGTGTCACCAAAATTTGACACCGGTGTAACGGGCACGCACAAAGCAGATTTCAACAGGTTTCTACCCTAAGTTTTAGGGCTTTTCCAAATCATTACCAAACACCAAATGACTACCAAATCAAGTTATACACGCGTAATAGGTGTGAGAAATCCCTACCTCAACTTCCGGGTGCAAGAAACCAAGCTCCAACTTCAAGTTTTAGCTCCCAAAGATTGAAAAAGACCAAATACTCCTCCTCCAAGCAAATGGTATCAAACCAACACCGGATATCACCCAAGGAGGATAGAAATGCGTAGGATCTTCAAGGAATCGAGGTTTGGAGCAAGTTTGTCGGATGGGTTTTGAGAGAGGGGGAGCTCAACGTGAGGGAGAGAGAGAGGAAATGGGTTTGGCCAAAATGTTTGTCTGATATGGACAAATCTCAACACCACAAATTACACTTACACCCCTCAAGTATGACACATGCTACCATAAGCCCCCAAAGTTATCACCTTATATCACATTGACCCCAAATCATGTTTTAACACAAATTTTCACATACCCCACATTAATTATGATTATTAACCCGAGCATTAATATAAAAATTTTAAATTTTCCGGGTCTTTACAGATAATAAAGCTGCCATTAATATTGCTCACAATCCCGTTCAACATGATAGAACAAAGCACATAGAGATAGACAGACACTTCATCAAGGAGAAGCTGAGTGCGGGTGTGATATGTATGCCGTTTGTGAAATCTGGAGACCAGTTGGCCGACATCTTCACAAAAGGGCTGGGTAGCAAGAGTTTATTCCCTATCTTGTTCAAGTTGGGCATGATCGATATCTTCGCACCAACTTGAGGGGGAGTGTTAGATTGTATTTATCTTTACTTTGTTGACTATGTAAATAGTAGGCATATAATTAGGAGCCTATTTAGGGATTCAGTTAGAGATAGATTAGAGATTCAGTTAGAGATAAATTAGGGATTCAGTTTGTACATTGTTCTATATATATTGTGTCTCCTCTTAGGAGAAGAATACACAGAAAATATATTTCTTAACAGGATCCATATTTTTTTCATATTTATACAAATGATTAATACCAACAGTACTACTCAGCTGATCCTATTCTTGGTATGTGCATTAAAAACAGTTATTTTTGTAGCCATAAAAAATCATGTACAGTACACTCTGAGACTAATGATGTTCTTGGACTGTTGACTCCATGGTGTTTTGTAGCAATTCAAGTTGCCGACTTTTTGTTGAATAGCACTCTTATAACTACAAATGACACTACACGGACAATTCAAATTTCAAAAGATTTGACTCTATTACCACATGATATACACAGTACATTTGCATGTGAAATTGCAAACGGCATCACTGTTTATTAATGGCTCCACTAAGGATTTAGTTTAATTTCAGGATTTAAAATCTATAGTCGGATTAATTGTTAAAAAAAAAAAAAAACCTTGTCATTTTATTACATTGCCCAATTTAAAATTAATTTCTGCGACTTGTTGCGTAGCTGGATGAGATATTGAATAAGAGAATTTGTTACGAAATACATGGTATGATAAATACGGTCTTTTGTAGTGCAACACCGTGTAGTGCGAATAAAATAAAGTATTTTGTCAATTTTGTCTTCGAAATTACAGGGTTTTGATCGCATATATTTTAATAATAATTCGCATCATAAATCAAAACAATGTAATTTCGAAAATAAAATTGGTAAAACTATGTGATTTAGCCACCAGCTCCCCAAATCTCCACAAACATTCCTCTCATAGAGTCATGTAGAATTTGATGAGCAGCACTCAAGGCGGCCCCGAGTTATTGCCTATTGGACCAAGGCCCCTCTTTATATTATAAAAACAGAAGTTCTATAAGAGATGAACTAAGAAGAAATAATTGAGAAGATAAATCTAGAAATTTATTAATCATGTCTGTATCAAAATATTATCCTTGCTATATAGTACTCAACCAGTGAAAAAACACTTCCATAAAACTATGCAGATAGTCAGATAGAGTACATTAACTAACAAGAAAATTAAAAACAGAAAAAGCAATCAGCACGATGAGAATACATTTAATCAAAAATCTAAAGAACAATTTTTATAAGATTAGTTCATATAGAGTTTAGTTCTGACTTTAATTAAAATTCTCGCTAGTGCACGATGAGATTGATTTCTCATAAATTGACCTGAATCCATTGAGTTGTTAAAATTTTTTTTTTTTTTATAAAAAAGTGGCATGGATTAAAAATAATTACCACTTTCATGGTCTTTACAAAATAATTCCTACAACATGATAACTATACATATTTATGACCATAATACCCTTCTGACGGTATTGACTTACACCCTGGACCAGATTGATTTGCACTATAGTAGAACGACTTGCATGTCACTGTTTAGTAATTCTCCCTATAGTGCAAGTCGTTTACTTTCAGAGTGTAAGTCGTTCTGTTTCAAGGTGCAAGTCAATGCTACTCTTTTGTAATTTTTCATATGATGCAAGTCGTTCACCTTCACGGTACAAGTCACTCTGTTATAAGATGCAAGTCAATGCTACTACTTGGTAATTTTTCTTATTGTGCAAGTTGTTTACTTTTAATGTGCAAGTTACTTTGTTCCATAGTGCAAGTCACTTCGTTTCATGGTGCAAGTCAATACTTCTATAAGGATATTATGGTTATAAATGTGTATGGTTAATATGTTTTAGAAATTATTTTTGTAAAGGCAATAATTGTGATAATTTTAAAACTGTAGACTATGATTGTGGTAATTAGTTTTGGTCCATGTCACTTATCCGTAATTTTCCCTATAGAAAAAAATAAAAAACTAAAGAGCAAAACCCAGGCATTTTCACTCCACCCCAACGCACATGTACTTAACTAACTTGTTTCTAAGTGGGGACCCTAATTTCAAAACAAAAAAAAACGTAAACCCAGGGCAATAGCCGGTGGCTTTGCCGGCTAGCCTTTAGAGCGTGCCCCGAGAGCACTATCAAATGGTCCACTAGGATAAAGAAGTTTATTTAGAATGTTGTTATTATTAAATTATTATTGAATTATTTTTAACAAATTATTGATTTTTATGTCCAAAAGTTTAAGAAAATTTTAGAAAACACAAAAAATAAGCTAAATAACATTTATTTTGACTTCTTTTTTTTTTTTTATCTTTTGTGAACTTTTTTTAATTTTTGAATGTAATTATATATATTTTTAGAGTCTTTTTGTCAAGACGAATTAATAATTACAAAAAATTAATAAAATTAAGAAGTTAAAATCAAATTACGGTTATAAGATTGCATAACATTTTACGATGATATGTGTGGTCTAGAACGACTCCACATTTGGCCTAACTTGCTTAAAAATAAGCAAGTTTTGTCTCAATTTAAATTTTTTTTGCATTTATTGTTTTGGACTTAATTTTTTGTGAATCATTGGTCCGTCTCGATAAGACGAATCTAAAAATTATGAAATTATATTCAAAGTTAAAAAAAACACTACAGACGACGAATACGCACAAAAGACCATTTTTTAGATTATTTTTGTCTTTTCTGAATTTTTTTAAAATTTGATCCATTATTTATTAACTTTTCTAACATATCTCATCGAGGCGAAGCAATAACTTATAAAAAAAATTGACGAAAAATAAAAAATTACAAAAAAAATTCACATAAACATGAAATAAAAACCAAATAATTAAGTGAGGTAAACCCACTACAACGATGGGTGAAGTCATGGAGTAATAAATTGTATGGAATGGGACCAATTCTGGTAAAATTGTACTCGATTGACCAGAAGAGAGGATTTCAACCAGCTTAGACCTAGTGGAGTATGGAAGGGGGTTGCTGACCAGGAATACTGTTTGCAGAGAATAATATTTCGAACCAAACACCAATTTCTTCGAAAAATTAAATTATTCGTACGAATAATTTAATTCATCAAAAATATCGGTGGGAAATTTGGAATATCATTTTCTACAAATAGCATTTTTGGTTGCTCATTTAACAACAATGCTATTTATAGAGAAGAACATTCCAAACGATGCACCAATTTCCTTCACTTTTGGTTGTTGATTTAAGGGGGGAAACGAAAAACTGGTGGTTATTTATCTGTATAATACCTACCCTCACCAGCACAGACTTGGTCAAGCTGCCCCCCTCCTCTACCTTTGACAGCTGTGTCAATGCTAAAAAGATGCTAATTTTCTGGTACGTTTCCATTAATGCTGGACTGGGGATGGGCTCTGTTTGAATAGTACTTGATGTCTGCAAAATAGTGATACACTTGACAGAGAAATTTTAATCCACCTACATGTGAATTCAGAATATTTAAGTTTTGGTTCCTCTTTTAATAGACTCTGTTAGTTATATTAATGAACAAGTACAGAAAATCTTATAGTTTTCAACTTCTATATTGGAATTCAATTTAATGGCAAGCAATTAGAGGGACCATCTAGCCAAAGGTTCTTCACAAATTTGATAATAAACTAAATTATTGCTAGCAAAACATATAGGAGGGAGGGTATTCTTGTCTTGTTGTTCTAGTTCTTTCTGGATTGTCTTAGTTTGAAAGAATACTTGAGATTCATATTTTCCGATCATATCATATATTGTCAAAATAATTACTGTTAGAGATATTTAAAATAAATGGGTTTAATTTTGAGTATTTTTTGGAAAAAGTTATTTGTTCTTATAATGCTTGCCTTTTGATGATGGGTTTAATCTCACGTTGAAAAATTAAGTAAGATATATATAAAAACACACATAAGTATTCAAGTAATTTGTCTTTAAGTGGCTATGATATTATGCGAATTGGTGATACCACCCAGAATTTGCACACTTGAACCCACACCACACACACTTGTGTGAGCATGGCAGTTGCTTGTATAGCACTTGGATAGCACACTTTGCACTTAACATGTTGGCGTCTAGTAGACATCATTTTTTGTTTGTTATAGATCAGTGACTTTGAATAACACATCGATTTGATCGGGTGCAAGTGAAACATCCCAATAGTTCAGTGATACGAATGATTCGGACTGTTTGAATCAAATTCAACAACCCAAAATCAATGGTGCTTGCCTATTCAAAGGGCACGATTTAGCTTATAAATAGACCAATAATTCAGTCATGTAAAGCCAGCTCACTCTCCCTCCCAAAACTCTCGTATTACTAGCATCCATACGTGTTGTTATTCTGCCAAAACAATGCTTAGTGATTTTTAATTTCCTTTTTTTTTACCACGCAATGGCATATTTTGTCGGACTTCGTTAGTGACGTAGTGGTCGTAACCATCATTCAATTCCAAAGCAGATTTTTAACTAGTATTACTTATTGTCAAATCATACTTGTTCTGCCTTCTGAAGGGAAATTGACCTATAATGTTACTATCATAATCCAATTTTATTCCATCGATTATCTCGACAAAATTACAATATGAAAGATTCAGATTATTAAAATAGCTTGGGATTGATGCCGTCAAGTTTTTGTCGTCTCCCATAGCTTCCAGTTGGATCATCCGAAGACGCCATTTTCGTATATTAACAGATCATATAACAACAGACCCGAACGTAATTATAAATGGACTAAAAACTGTTTGGATCCACACTTACCCCACAAAAAAACAGAGAAAAAGGAAGAAGAAAAGTAAATGTGCTGATCATTATCATGAGATTCCCATCTTCATTTTTGTCCGTTCAAGGCATACGCCATTTTTTCTTTGAAATCTTTCAGAATCACCAAAAGCAAATTTGGCAGAACTTCGTTGACGCTTTAAAAAAAGACCAAAAGTTCATTCAATTGTCACCTTTTGCCACAAAATCCATGACAATTGGTACTTTCTTTCAGCCATAAACTAGCACTCCCAATCAATTAAACTTGGCATGGAAAATCCCACGACTCAAGAAATCAAAAGATTAGTTATACCCAATCATCAAATTTGCAGCAGAACAGGCACACACACAGAGCTAGAGAGAGAGAGAGAGAGAGAGATCAAACTATCAAATTGATCAACAAACAAATTCCCATTTTTCAAAGCGAAAAATAGAATCTGCACTCCCAAGTTCTTTTTCTGTTTACTAACGATCAAATGAATCATCTACTTCTTTCAGAAGTAAACCAAAATTAAACAAATTTCAAACCAGAAAAAGGGAGGAAAAAATCAGTCTCAAAAGTGGATTCAAGGGCTCTTACATGCATAAATCACCAAAGAAAACTCGATCTTCTCCTGCTCTTTCTGCAACAATTTCTCCTCCAACCACAACCTACTCTCTATCCCACTCCTTGTCCTGAACATGAACACAGCCAATCCCGACCCAGGACCGAAGAACCAATCGTGCACATCCCACATCATATCAACCGACAACCCGTCCACAAAAATCGTCTGATTCCCTCTGAAATTCCACTGCAGCCTCTTCACCCGAATCACCGTCTTCTTGTCGACAGAAACGGATAAGACCGGATGCTTCAGACCTTCCGTTTCGCTATTACAATGGATCACAATATCGTGCAAAATCCCATCATCGCAGAATCTAGCTTTGGTCAAATAAAGAGTATTTCCGGAAAAGTACTCTCGCCGTGAAACCAATGAGGATTTCGCCGCTTGGGTTCCGGATTTCAGCTTTGCGGCTATGGCTTCTTCGTTCCCAAGAGATAGAGCTAATTCTGAATCGACGATGAAGGTCACGTAGAATCCGTCAATGGGTTCGGGTCCCGCATTGTATTTGGCGGCAGAGAGATCCCAGAAGAGCTCGATTTTTGAATTTTCGAATTCGAATTGTTTGGTGCCTTTCTTTTTTCGGAAGAGGCCGGAATTGGTGTTGAGTTTGAATGAATTTGATGGGTTTTGGCCGAAGTTTATGGTGAGGCCATGGGTCATGTGGTTTTTGGTCCAAGTGGCTGTGATTAGAAGCTGCTTTTGACTGGAAAGAGAGATTTTGTATAGACAGGTGACTGAATTTTGGATTGAGGGTGTGAGATTTGGAGATATACAAGAATGGGTTGAGGAAGTTGAGCAAGAAGCATGATCGGATACTTGGATTGCATATTCACCGAGACAGGAAGCCATTACTCTCATTATAGAGAGAGAGAGAGAGAGAGATCTGGAGGTTTTGGGGATATGGGTGAAGAGGGTGAATTTAAGGCATTAATTATCTCTAAAGGAAAGACAGAGGAAGATTAATGAGGGCAAGGGGAAATGAAATCCAGGTTTCTGACAAATGCATGAATTCAATGTGATTCTCTCTCACCTTAAATTTTGAATCTGATGAGAGAGGAAGAGAATAGAAACAACTGGGACAGAAACCTTGAATATTTCTTTTTTCACTATTTATTGACCAAGACTGGTACACATACCCTTTGGACGCACATGTGTTCAAAATCATCGAATGCACGTTGATACATATATCTTCTGGAAACATCCGACACAGATATATCCAACACGTCAGACACATCCATACATAAATGTGTCCGGAGAGTATGTGTACCCGGACTTTTCCAATTGACAGTTCATCTGAGATACTACTCATTATTTAACTGAATAAAAAAAAATTTAAATGAATACATAGGGCTTCCTTATTCCGGGACTAGGGAGGGGATAGGTGACCTTATATTGTGTCTGAATAAATTAGTGTGACGTTTGCATTTTTACGTCTATACAAAAAAAATTTTTTTAATTAAAGTGGAGATTATTTGTTTAGTATTTCATATAAGAGATTATTAACTAATCTTATACTACATAATCTTATTCTGATTATTTGATCTCATTTTTTTCAAATCTTTCAATAAATAATTTGACAATCAAACGTGTCCATAAATTTCTTGAATAAAATAAAGAAGAACCGAGCCTGAGTGTAATAATACATTGAAATAAAAGTGTTGATACGATCACTAACACCTTTAAAAGCTAGCCCAACACGGCATGACACTAATACGATATTAAAACATGCATGACCACGATACATCTACAGTCTTTCGTGGAGTCTATAATGCTCCAATTTTCAGCGATGTTAAAATAAAAAAGTTTTTAAAAATCTACTTGTTTGTCATATTAGTAAACTGAGTAAAAGTAGAAGTTTAATAAATATAACATAAGAAATATGAAATTAAGTTTGATTGATGTGGGGTATTATTAGAAATTCCTTTGGATGCACGTGAGCACACAATTATTATGTTTTCACTGATTTTTTAATGTTTATTGGTTCGTCTCGACGAAAAGAATTTAAAAAGTACAAAATTATATCCAAAATCTAAAAAACATTTACTAAAGACGAAAAATAAGTAAAAACGGATCTTGATTTGATTTATTTTTTGTCTTTTCAAACTTTTTTTAATTTTTAGGAATAATTTTATACTTTTTAGATTCCTTTCGGCGAGACAAACCAATAAATATAAAAAAATCGGTGCAAAATAAAAAATTATAAAAAAATTTCAAACAAAGACAAAAAATAATCAGACAATAATTCAATAATTATTCTGTGTGCGCAATAATTAAATATTTTGGATCCTATTGAATTGTAAATTGTTTACTTCTTTATGATCATCACCTGCATATAAGTTAAGGTGAACAATTCATAGAGTCCATAAAGTAAAACTAAAAAATCCTGATATTATAAATTGTAATTTATTATTCTCCGTTTCAACTCTCAAAATCATATTTTGACAATTTGTGTTTAAATATTTGATTTTCTACTTGACGTGACTCGATTAGGTACGTCATAAAATAGGCATTAGACAGCATAACACAACATGGTACTATATGACACGATTAATTTGTTAACTGGATAAGACACAACACGAAACACGTTAAACAAGAATCAAGCTTTGATCTCCATAACATGCTGTCATGGGTGTACTCATTTCATCAAAATTACCTCAACCAATAGTCTCAAGAATTTCTTTGATCTCCAAAAGGCTCGATAATGTATAAATTTTTTTGCAGAATTTTTTTTTTATAGTATTTTCTTGTTGTTCCGGTAATTTAGTTTATTGGTATCTAAGTGATATCTGGATTTTTTTTTCTTTTAATTTATGGTTCAAATTTGGTCATTTCTAATTTTTCTCTTTCAGTTGGTGAGAGATCTATGTGCTATGAATCATAACAATTTGAGATATATGAAAAGTATTAGTGGTGAGAATAACTAGTTGGAGATTCTGAGATTCATAAAATCAAATCTTTAAAAACAAGATCAGAATGTCTTAAATTATTGAGTATTAATGTCAATATTTTTAATTATTTTTTCTTAAATGAAAAGTATGTAGTAAGTACACAATTTTCACAAAAAGCCTCAAAAAATTCCTTAAAGACAAGAAAAAATTCAAAAAAAATATAAATTTTCATTGTCTTTTTAACTTTTTCTTAATTTATATTAAGTTTGCTTTAAGTTTTTTTAAGTTAATTATTCGTCTTGACGAAAGGTACTAATCGTTAATCTAGCAGCAACTTGAACAACTAGTACCGAGTCCTCAACAGTTATGCTTTTCTGTTGAAGAATGTAGCTAATCATTCATACTACTTTTTTCAGGTCATCAAGAAAAAATTATAACGATTTTTTCCAAAAAATATATATATACAAAGAATTGAGATAAAATAAATGTATTTGGTAATTTACCTTTCTAGAATGGTCCTCCTTGAAAATGAAGTGGGTGGAGACAAGCTAGCCTTAATTAAAAGAGACAAATATAGGGAGTGTTTTAGGAAGATAATTCAGGTGAAGTGGATGGAAGGGGTGAATTTAGTGGTACTGTTTGGTACCCAAGGCCGAAGGGGATGATGATAGGTAGGGTTAATTTGTTGAGCCCACGTATTGAAACCAGTCCTGTTGACCCACCCACTCCTACTCACAAACGCACCTGTATGATTAAAACCAAAGGAATAATGTGACCTACACACCTTTTCTTTTATTTATCACTCCTACATAAATTTCTAATACAGAATTTTTTTTATTTTGCTAAAATACGGACCATCAAATTTTGATAATCTAAACTGTTCAATGTTTTTTAAACATGTTTTTAAGTATATCCTCAAGAAATCACACAAAATATTATCAAGAGCAACTTGATCCGAGCAGTTTTTCATAAAACTGTTCATGTGTTGTATTTATGAAAAAATGATTGAATCAAGTTGTTTCCGATAATTTTTTGAGCCAATTTCTCGCAAGTACCCACAAAAATATTTCCTAAATATATTGAACGGTTTGAATCATAAAACTTTGATCAAGGAAATGAAAATTTTGCATTTTAGGAAAAATAAGAAATTTATCCTAAGAAAGAGACTATATATATCATCGCAGTGCCACTACTCCTCGACTTTAGTTTGTTTAGCTGCTTTCCTTCTTTCCTCTCTCCTGTGTAACTATTTATTATCCATGAATTTCTTGCCTTCTCTCTAGACACACACAAAAAAAAAAAAAAAAAAAAATCTCCTGCAATGCCTAAACTACCCACCTAAGCCGAAACTTGACAACGACCCTTTAAAAGCCATATCCAATGTCGGCCAAACATTTTGCCAAACTATATTTATGTTATTTTGTTATTGGAGTATGCCTAATTTTGGGTTTGACATTGCTTATGGCACCAAATAGTGGAAATAGGCCTAGCTTTTTTCCTTGCCAAAGTTTTTCGTAAGGCAATGGAAGAGCCTGTTGTGCATTATACACAACAAGACGTGTTGTGCTCTAAAATATTATTTTGGTGCATAAAGTACTGTCAAAAAATTATTCGATCAGTATCCAAATGCTCGAACACTAAATTGCAACCAACAAGACACTGAAATATTGCTTCTTAAAATTAAGGAGTTTGATGATCCCCACATGCAATTATTACGATGTTTTAATATTGTTTTAATGCTTTCATGACAGTGTAATTTTAACACTTGTCTATAAATTTAAAAAAATTTTGTCCATTCCATAAACATGAGATTTTCCCTATATATTTTAAGATCCCCTAATTAATTAATAAAGGAAATTGCACTGATAAGGATTAAAGCTGCATAAAGATGTTAAAAAGGAAAAACAAACTAAATTTGAGAATAAAAGGCTACGATAAAGGCTTTACAAAGCTGCAAAGATCATAAAGCGGATGACAGAAAAAAGACATGGTGATAGAGAACATGCAGGTGTAATGTTATTATTATTACAATAATGGCACTTTTAATTTTATGGAGAAGAATAAATATTTGAATGAGGAAATGATAGGGCATGGAGAATCTCTGTTACAGAAAATATAAACAATTCAATGCATGAGAGCATTATATGAGTAAGGGTCCGATGAGGGATGCACTTTGGGGTATGGTATGGGCATAGGTCATGTCTCCTCGTTATGGCCAACTAGACTGTACAAAGAGTTTTTTTTTTTTTTTTTAAATAGTCAAAGTATCCTATCAATTTGAAATATACTTTACATGTTGTCGACTAGTCCTTGAGACTTTAAAATATTAGACTTTACATGTTGTCGACTAATTTGTTTTCATGAAAACGATGTAAAAATATTAGATATTTTCTTGACTTTTCGCTGTCTATATATTTAGAAAATAAAATAAAAGAATGAAAAAATCCCATCAAGATAATACAGTACTTGTAGCCATATAAAGCCAACAAAATGTACAGATTTTCTTACTATAGATGTGACATGCAATATGAAAAGGAATCTTCTAAAATAATGTGATCGGGACAATTTAATCGTCACTTATGATCCCAAGACTTATTAAAATGAAAAATTATAACCATTCTAAAATATAGCATATTCTTTATATATGTCTATATGTCTAATTTGGATATCTTCATTAAAGGTTAGGTATCTTCACACACACATATAGAAAACTTTTAATAAAGCGTCCATTATTTTGTTAAAATACAGAATTTTTCTTTTCTGATCAAATTTTGATGATCTAAACCGTTCCATGTGTCTACTTCTTGTTTTAAGGGTCCCTGCGAGAAATTAACTCAAAATATTATCAGGAATTGGTTGATCCAAGCAGTTTTTCATAAAACTATTCTTGTCAGCTTTTATAAAAAACTACTTGAATCAAGTCCTTCCCAATATGTTTTTTAGCCGATTTCTCATGAGTATCCTTAAAAATATATTCTAAACACATTTAACTGTTTTTTTTTTGGTAGGACACATTTAACTGTTCGATTCATCAAAAAAAATTATTAAAAAAATAAGAGATCTCTATTTTAACGAAAAGATAAATCCCTCGTAGAAAAGAAACTCTATATATATGCAACGACTTTGTACCTCATATGATAGATGCTGTTAGATTAAAATTGGGTGAGCAATGGAATTAAACCTACCATTGATTACATCGATATGATAATCATGTATCTATTAGAATTCATGCCCTGTTTGGTTGGTGGAAATTAGATTGGATTCCAAACTGTTTATTCCCAAACTTCCATGGGAACATTATTTTAGAGTAAGGTGCACATTCAAAAAGCAGCGTCAAGTACCCTGGGCCAATACCCACAAACGTGAGCACAACGATCATAAGGAACATCTAATCACACTAATTACAAAAGTAAACTATACAATTTTTCTTGCTTTACCTAATACCAGGAATTTCTTACCCACCCCAGAGACCATAAACCATCCTGATTTGACAATCCCCACACCTGAATACACGTCTGGGTCCCGGCTAGAATCCTTAAAAAAAAAAACAGAAGAGTTTTTCAAAGTGATAGTGCCGGAAACTGGTGACATAATTTTGCACTCCTACTTTGGTTTCTGCAAGCAAGTCAGATGGTTGGGTCATTGTCCGGTCAAAAACCCTCCGAAGATCAATTTAGATTTCTATAGTGGGAGAGATAGTTGATCGAGTACAAGAATGTGAGAGTTGAGTGAGTAGGCCGAAGGTCACTTTAAATAGGTCCAAGGAAAGACAGATCTCAACCGAACTTATGGCTACTGATCACGCCTTCCTTCCATATCTGGAGGTGTAACTCATTAATTGCAAGCGTCGTCCTCAGAATTCCAAGCGGTTATAGGCGCCATCCCTAGGATCCGCCCGAGTGGTACTCATTAATAGTAGCATAGACATGTGTAACTATAAATTTGAGCTATAAAAGATTTAAGGGGATTGTAATAGTCTCTTTTGTTTTCTTAAATAATCCTCAAGTGCATAGATTAGTTGTTAAGTACTGCGTTTTACAATTTGAAATAACACAAAACTAAGATCAGGAAATTGTCATCACCAAATCCTTTGTTTTATAAAACAGAGATTGAAATCCACTTACTTCCTCCCTCTAATTTATCTATCCACTAGGTGTTATCAGGTTTTTTAAAGTGAGTTTACAGGATTTCATCTTGGTTTTAATTAGGCCTGAGCTCTTCGATAGTGGAATATGAAAAATATTCATAGTCGAGATGCACCTAAGTTTGAGTTATAAAAAAAAAAAAAAGTTAAATAAAATAACAGGTTATAAAAAATTGATTAACAGAAAAGAAGCACTAGCAGTTGAAAAATTGGACTTCGTGCTTTTCATTAATTAACTTTCAATGTTTTACTTTTGCATGTGCTTCTCATTGTGGGTTATTTACTTTTATGCTAAAAGTTGATTTAAATAAATAGTCAAAAGATGCATCCAAACAATACTTGGTGACACTTTGTTTTTATCAGCACTTGGTGACACTTAAAGCAAAAGCTTAAACATAAATAACAAACAATAACTTCGATGATCCTAATCCCATGATATTAGTAATTTTTAACCCATACTAGTAGTAGTCACTTAACTCTCTCTCTCTCTCTCTCTCTCTCTCTCTCTCTCTCTCTCTCTCTCTCTCTCTCTCCCCATTGTTTTGCTTTAGGAGATTGATGTCTGGTTCTTTCATTGTTGATTCGTCTAACCTCCACTCTCCGTCGCTTCACCGTCCGTCAAAGTTAGGGTTTTTCGAGATGTACAGTTGGTGTTCTTGGCCGTACCAAACGAAAATTTGAGAACGAGATACAAGTCCATGGCTTTTCAGTTCGATTCTGGTTCTCTTCTTTCCGGGTTCGTCTTCGTACAGTACTTCGATTGGTACACATTTTTCATTTTTGGCCTGATTAGTTCATGACTGATATTTGATACTATTCTTCAATTTCGTTTAGGGCCTGATTTGGTATTAATTGTTCTTCGTTTTCGGCCTGATTTTCAAGTTCAGCCTCATTTGTTCCATTATTGGTATTGTTATGATTTGTTGGTTGTTTCTTATTAGGCATATTCATATCATTCTTATTTTTTGATTTTGTTGGTTGAGATTTTTTATTTTCAGCCTCATTTGTTCGATTGTTGGTTGTGTTTTGATTTTCACCACCATTACTTCGAACTAATGTATGTTGGAGGGTGAAGGTTATCGTTTACTAGTATTGTTCTAATATTTGTGTAGATTATTTGTATCTTTAAATAGTACATGCAGTTGTTAATTATGTATGTTGCACATGATAGGATGACAAGATTAGGCAAACGTTCGAACATTGATAGCATTAATCCAATTAGTTATGTTCGTTGTTACAATTGCGTGCCGATTTTACAAAATTGTTGAATTCTTTTACCGCCAGGATGAAAGAAATGCATGCCTTATTACGATGAAACCTAACATTTATCAAAATCAACTAGATTTTCTTAATAGGCTAGTTCATGGTAGTGACGAAGACTGCCACGAGCAATTGAGGGTAAACAGCTAGACGTACCTTTTTGAGATTGTGTTTTTTAATTTGTAGCGTTGGCCTAGGCGACTCTAGGAATGTAATCTTGGAGAAGAAAGTTCTCATTTTTCTATGGGTTACCTCTCACCATACAAAAAAAAGGAGGACCAATTTTATTTTTATGCGTTCGGGGCATACTATAGCATTCACTTCAATGCAGTCCTAAAGGCGATCTTGCAACTACATAATGTGTCGTACACTAGACTGATCCCTGTACCAGTCGATGATGGTGATGATAGATGGAGTCGATTGTAGGTACATAATGCCTATCATTGTTGTAAATAGTCAAATATTTGACCTAACTGTGCGTAAGTCTAACCTTATTCTGATGTTCATATAGAATTGTATCGGTAATATTGTACGGGACGTACTTACTCGTCCATCCCCTAGTCCCAATAGAGCACGATATAGGTTAAGTAAGGGTGATTTGGCGATCAATGTGTTAGGTCACTACAAGAAAAAATACATTTGACAACTACACCTTTTGGTCCCGTATCGTCCAATTTTATTCGCCAAAGAATTTTCCTAACTAAATTATTTAGTCACCAAATTGAGGTCGGAAAATGTATTTGGCGGCTACAGTGTTGTAGTCGCTGGAAGTGTTACAAATGCCAACTAACAATTTTCTCGGTGATTTAATTGGCAACTAAATTGTTGTTGTCGCTAAGGCGACTAAACACATATTTGTCGCCAAACACATCAAAATGCCGACTAAGATGTCGGTCGGTAAAAGATCTGGCGACCAACTGCAGGCAACTTGTGGCGACGAAATAATATTGGTCGTGAACTTTTGGCGACTAATGAATTTAGTCAATAATATGTTCATTGACCAAAAAATAAAATGATGACAAAAATCTCCAGCATATATGCAGAACTACAATACCTGTAATAGTTCTCAAAAATAAAGTAGCAATAGCAAAACTGGTGGCTGAAAAAATAAATAAAAGACACAAATAATCCAAGATAGCAACAACCAAATAGAACCTTATGCATAGCCAACCAAAAATAAAGGTATCCCTTCAACAACAATTGATATAACCTTATGCATAGCCAACCTTATCAAGACAATTGAGATGCACTTGTAACCAAATCTGGCCATTGAATTGCAGACCACATGAATCCATTCTAGTTTAACTAATATGACAACCCACAAGCAGCCATTAAGACCTCCTCTGTGGTTTCATTTTTTAGTTTCTACAAAAGAAAGTGGAGAGAGCTATGCTTGCCATGATAGAAGCAACCTGAAGTCCCTTAAAAAAATAAGTCAAAAGTAATAACATATTATTGAAAATAAGATCACTTATTAAATAATAATGTACAAAAAATTTAGATATAATACCATATCTATAAAATACAATTACATACATTATTTGAACATACAAACTATTTTTAATACTAAAATTATCCATTACAAGAGCAAAATGATCCAACAACTCAATTTTGACTTAACACCCTTTCTAATCTACTCATATAAGACCCCAACCAAACTATGTCTTAAATACTCCCTCCCGTCCTATTACAAAACTCAACCAAACACTTTCTTAAATAACACTCATGTTTACTCCTGCCACTTATTTAACACCTCCTCTTATTTAAAACTCTCAAATTTAATATCTCATTTAAACAGGCCGTTAGCGACTAGGGAGCTTTATGAGAAACTTTTGGTTTCAGATACTTGTTATTAATTTATGTATTGGGTTAGTTCTTAGGGTACTTTTATATTAGTTTTAATTAGATCCTCTGGTAGTGAACAATGCGATTAGTTCTCGCTTCATTTAACGGGGTAAGAAATTTTAAAAAATAATATTATTTATTATAATAAGTGTATGCATGTCTCATTTACCGAAATGATCTTTAGTAAACATATAGTTTGTTAGAAACCGCACATAAGAAATGTATTTCCATAACGCATATAAACTGAAAATCGAAATGCAAACAACGAAAGACAAGAACACAAAAACTTACAAGACTAATTTCAAATTTTTAAAAATTGGCAATTGAGGCCAGTTTATGATACTATGTCCTTAAAGTAAATTCGTCCCCCACACTGGCGCATACTAATTTCTTGGACGATTGCTTCCCAGGATACAACGATTATCAATGGCCAGAAGTTGCACAACAAGCCACCCGACAAGCGAATCGAGATTGTGTTGAACTCTCAAAAACAAAATGTAGAAGTGAGATTGGAATGCTGATCATGATATACACTTGAAAGGTTAGTAGTTTCAGATAGGAAAAATAACTGGAATTTTGACCTATTTATAGGTAAAAAAGTAGTTGTTCGGAACAATCAAACAGTTACCGATCATGACTGTTGAAGCATTGGACACCTTCAAACGTTCACTACCCTTTGGAGAAGAAGCTTTCCATTTTTTCCTTTCTAGAAGATCCCACATGGAATTTGTCTCGTGTGTGTGTGTGTGTTCATTTCATTTTTTTGACCCAATTCAATCCGGTCCAGTCAAACGGTGACAGCAGGGCCAAGCCCTTCTGAAAACTTGGGTCTTATTATACACTCATATTGTTTTATAACTCTCACCAATGTGGGACACAAGTTCATTTCCCAACACTCGGGGACTATTTGTTAGCAATCAATGGGGCTACATATAACGTGCCCTGGATAAGATAATCCAGCTTAAAAGAAATTCAGGAGTTGTTTTGTTATTTTGTACTCTGGATAAGTTATCCAGGGATAAATATATCCCCTTTCAGGTGTCTTATGTTTGGTCAGGGTATGAGCAATCCATATTTTATTAGGGTTGTTGATTTTACATTATTGCCTAGCCTGATAAAAATCAATAGCCTTTCACATTCAAAACAAAGAAACTCCTGAAACAATGTGTTTCAGAGAGAGAAAATTGGAGGAGGAGGAGGAGGAGGAGGATGAGGAGGACCTTCGGAAAACAGTGTCTTTCTGAAGCCAAGTTTGATGTTGAACCTTCTTCTATTGCACACTAGTTAGCCAAGAAGTAATTTTCTGCTGATACTTGTTGTTCTTAGCTGCTACCAATACACTCAGGCATGCAGAGGCTTAAGGAATGAAAGGTTCTGTATTTGGTTTTTGTTCAATTTTTTTTTTATATAGTTTTTGTACTTTTTAGAGACAATTACATTAGATTCAATCAAAAAGTTAAAGTAAATTTAAAAAATTCAAAAAAAACAGTTGAAGAGGAGGAAATATTGTACAAGGGTAAAATGGGAAGTTGTCATAATTTGACACTATCCACCACTTGCATCCACCCTCATCTACTACAAAACAAACAAATCATACACATATATCCCCTTTTATAAACAAGTAAATAAACCAAGTAAATAATAATCTCCCCTTCCATCATATCCACCATTTATACCCCCCTCTTATTATATCCCTCTTATCTCCTCCAAAATTTTAACCTCTAACAAATGAGTCGTCAAGGTTTTATAATATTACATTTGGTAATAAGTTTCTCATTCACTATTAAATATTTTTAGCAAACAAAAATATCCTATCTTAATCTCTTTACAAAGACGAGCACAACGATCGTGAAACCGATCTGATCGAAGAATAAGACCCACATCAAACGGTTGCTAAAAAAATATATTTCCAACATAGTTATCTTCCTTTCTTCCTTGTAATTAAAAATAACATCGTTTAATTTAAGTAGGAAGTTAATGATAAGACATCTCATCCACTAGTAGCATGTGCGATGCCAAGCAAATATCAGACTACCAATAAATAAAGAGAGGATTATTTAATGCACTGTCCAACGTCACGCCAAATAATTCTGCTTCGAGTCAAAAACAAAATATATAAATATATGTAAGACAGCAACTGAGATATATAGCTCTCTGTTTCCTCCTTTCTACTTGCTAGCTAGTTGTTCACACTTTATTTTCTTGGACGTTATTTCCACATGTTTTGTGTATAAAGAATTATTCAATGAAAATGACTTTTACATTCTCTGTACCTATCTTTGTCAAACTTCCTTTTTTTATTCTCTTTTTTTTTTTAATTTTCACGACCAACAGTCCGTTTGGTAACCCTTATTTATTGTCTTTTTTTATTTTTTTATTTTTGTGTATTTTGTCTTAGAATTTTTTTATTGTTTTCTGGCTTTTGTCAAACACAAAATAAATAAATTAAAAAAAAGGTTACCAAAGGGCTCATGAATTGTGCTAAACTACCATCCAATTCCACCCTCCCTTTTCGACTATAAACTAGCATATAAGTTCATAAACATAGGTAGACGATGATTACAGACACATACATGTGTATACATATAATGATCTTACACATAGCACAAAAAAATTAGAGACTTTATTACTCAAACATGAACGAAAATACTGGACCAACCCTAAAATCCAAAACCCAATAGCAATTTTTGCCATTAATGTTGGTCCACTGCCGGTTCTTGTAGTGCATTGATGTACTATGGATTGTAGCGCATCTCGGTAGGGTCCTTTGAGATCTCATCGCCATTATCTATTTTGTTCATTTTACAAACTTCTTTGAGTATTATCAATTATTACGTGAATGGAAAGTATTATTTTTTAACAAATAAATGGTCAATTTGTTTCAGAGAATGAGATGTTAAGACAATCTATTCTGACTTTGAGTAATTTTTTTTTCTTTGCACCAATATAGTGCTCATGATAAAAATAAATAAATTTAAATAACACAATTCAAATCATATTATAATAATGATATCTTAAAGGGTCACACCAAGACAACTATACTCCTAATTGGTACATTGTTGGAAATTCTAATTATAAGGGTAACCAAAAAGATATTGCAGTCAGGGACGATGACAGTGGCAGATCTAATTAATAATTAATATTATGGGGTACCCGGATAATTTATGGAGTTTAATTTAATATAGTATTTGAAAATGCTTTTCATTCCCTCTATTTTCTTATGAATATCTCTTCAAAGACATAGCTGGAACCAACTTATTTTCTATATATATCAGGTATTAGCTAGCATCTATTCTGTTTGGTAGATTTTTTTTTTATAATCTAGGTATTCGGTCGGTTTTGAGATTATTCACAAATTAATATCAATTATTTTTCTGAGTCCTGAAATTACCGATCGGGCAAAGTTTTAGTGATCCCTAGTAATTGGTTGGTCAAATTCCATCTCGTAATCTTGGAGGATAAGTCTCTTAGTCACTACTTCTCTTTCTAAGTGAATTAGCATGGTTTAGGTGATCCTAACTTCATAGGCATAGCGTAAAGGCTTGCTCGTTGTGTCTGAACAAAATTCCTAAGTTAAGACAAATCATCCGTTGAAGTTTAACCTTCTAAAGTGAGAATGACCTTTAAAGGTGAAAGTCATCCGGATGATTGCTACAGGACATCTTGATGGATGGGAGGCTCCTAAGTCAATGACCTTCATAGGTGAAAATCATCCGGATGAGATTGTATGATCATTCAGATGGGTTTCAATAGTTTACATGATAGATTTGGTCAGTGGCAAGTTTCGTTCGGATGAATGCTTGAAGCATCCGATTGGGTTTAAGGTCATCTGGTTAAAGTTAATAGTTTCAATGTAAAATGACTTTCAAAAGTACAAGCCGTATGGTTGGAATTAAGGTCATCTGGTTGGTGTTTAGGTTCCCAAGGCAAAACTAACTTTCAGAGGTGGAAGTCATTCGGGTGGTTGTGTTGTTCCATCCGGATGGATGTTCCTAAGTCTATCCGGTTAGATGTAGGTTCCTAAGGAAGTAATCTTAAAACAAAGGTGGAGTGCATCTGGATGGATGCTCTAGGTCATTCGATTGAATGTATATCCTAAGGCAATATCATGAAGTCATTTGTTTAATTCATCCGAATGGATGGTTTATGGCAACTTGTTGGAGTAGCACTTTCCTCGAATTTCAATTTACAACATCATAAAATTAAGGTATTAGTCTAATTCCAAATGCCCTATAATTTTATAAGAATTTAGTTCAATATGTTGGGAATACTTATGAAGAGCAAACTTGGAGATGTCTTCATGTTGGGCAAAATATGGGAATAAAAGATTTGGTCAAACTCCAAGCTTTCCAAGTAAACATTAAAATTAGATTTTAAGGATAGGAAGACTTGCTTCTAAGTGGCAAAATAGAAGGGAATGGATTGATTTAGGAAACAAAACAAGCTCTGAACTTTGAATCGTCAAACGGGTTGCTCTTCTTGGTTCTTCTCCTTTTTTTTCTTGCTCCTGTTTCTTACTCTTTTGCTCTCTCTATAGCTTAGGATTTCAAATGAATGGGGTGAGGTTTATATTTATAGTCTATAAGGAGAAATCATCTAACGCTTAAAAGTGAATCAAGAGAAATGGAGGGAGAAGGAGAGAAACAGTGAAGGAAAATGATTTTTAACCATGGATTTCACACCCACCGTAGGCTGATGGGAGGTTAATGGTGGGCTAGGATGGAGTAGGAGGAGGAGTAGGGAGGGTAGCGGTGAGTGAGCGTGGGAGTCTTGACGGGACAACACAACAAAAGCTATTTAGACTAACACTTTTTTAGACCAATATTAGACCAACATCTAAACTCTTCATTTCTGATTAAATCTTAATTATATACATATGTATATATATATATAGGGAGAGAGAGAGAGAGAGAGAGAGAGAGAGAGTCCCTTTTTCCATGAGGGATTCCTCATTTTACTAAAATGCGGACCTCTCATCTTGATCAAATTTTGATGATTCAAATCATTTAATATATTTTTAAGGGTATATACAAGAAATTAACTCAAAAAATATTGGGAAAGACTTGATCGGAAAAGTTTTTCATAAATGCTCACACGAATAATTTTATGAAAAAACTGTTTGGATTAAACCCTCATTCGCATTTTAGCAAAATGAATGATCTTTTATTGGAAGTTCTCTCTATATATATACGCGCATGCGCGCACACACACACATATACATATAGGGTAAAAATAATAAAGTCTCAATATATATTATACACGTACGCACGTATGCGTAGCATGTGAACAAAATATGAAAAAATTCATAATAAATTTTAATATGCACAAATTGAATTAGATTAATGCAAAATTTTAAATTTGTTACGCGAAATATGAATTAAATACACAGAAATTTATTTTTTAAAAATTATGAAAATACAAGTCTTTACACGTGACACGTTCTCAATTTTTTGGGAACACTAAAAATTATACAAAAATTCACATTAGTACTGACATTTCTCTTCCCTTTTTATTTTGTTTCTAACTCACAATTAGAAAAACTTTCAAACTTCTTCTTACGTTTAAACTTTCTCTTAATATAATTTTTACAAATATAAAATAATAATTCGTTAAGATATTTTCGTGCTACTCCACATAATACAAATACCTCGCTTGTGTTTATATATATGATACGAATTAAAAAGGGAATCAACTATCCAGTTTTAGTGTTTGTGGACTCTTTTTGTGCAAAGACCCGCTCCTGCCTTGTATAATATTATCCGCTTTGATTGTTCAAATCTCATGGACTTCTCAGTAGGTCATCCATCCTTGAATTGTTTCAGGACGAACACGCTTAATTGTGAAGTTCTAATGGATTTTGACACCTTCAAGACTTTTTAAAAGGCCTTGTATTTGTAACGACCCGCTCCCGCCTTGTACAATACTGTCCGCTTTGGTTTATTAAACCCTATGGACTTCCCAGTAGGTCACCCATCCCTGAATTGCTCAAGGACGAACACACTTAACTGTGAAGTTTCAATGGGTTTTGGCACCCTCGCGACTTTTTAAAAGGCCTTGTACAAGAAAAGTTCATAATCTTATAAATACAACCGAACTTAGATCCACCAAGCGATGTGAGACCTTTGACCATCCATCTGGACGTCCCACTGAGACTCCATCTCCTGGACACTGACACCACAAGGGGTGTCACATTCTCAATCCATCTTGATAATCAGACTGGTTTAATTTTTACGCATCATTGAGAACGTCAATCAATTTAAAAATTATGTCAATTAATACATTGGTCGTAAAATATTTATCTTGAAATGAATGAGTTTAGATTCAAAACGCCAACCTACCAACCTTTATATATATATATGGGAAAGACTATATGAACCAATACTTTTTTAGACCAATATTAGACCAACGTCTAAACTCTTCGTTCTCTATTAAATTTTGATAATCTGAACCGTTCAATGTGTTTAAAACATGTTTTTAAGGGTACCCGCGAGAAATCAGCTCAAAATATTACCGAAAAGGACTTGATCCAAACATTGGTTCATAAAACAGTTCCTGTCAGCATTTTGAACCACTGTTTGGATCAACCCCTTTCTGGTAATATTTTGAGCTGATTTCTCACGGGTACCCTTAAAAACTTGTTTTAAACACATTGAACGGTTCGGATTATCAAAATTTAATCGGGAATGAAGAATTTAGGCGTTGGTCTAATATTGGTCTAAAAAAATGTTGGTCCCTTGAGCCTCCCCCTATATATATATATATATAAGACTATATGAACCAACATTTTTTTGACCAATATTAGACCAACATCTAAATTCTTCATTCTTGATTAAATTTTAACGATCCGAACCGTTCAATGTGTTTAAAACATGTTTTTAAGGGTACCCGCGAGAAATCAGCTCAAAATATTATCGAAAAGGACTTGATCCAAGCAGTGGCTCATAAAATAGTTCCTGTCAGCATTTTGAACCACTATTTGGATCAAGTATTTTCTGGTAATATTTTGAGCTGATTTCTCGCGGGTACCCTTAAAAACATATTTTAAACACATTGAACGGTTCGGATCGTTAAAATTTAATCGAGAATCAAGAATTTAAACGTTAGTCTAATATTGGTCTAAAAAAGTGTTGGTTTATGGAGCCATCCCCTATATATATATATATATATATATATATATATATATATATATATATATATATATAAATGTGTTTCAAAAGCATATTTATTGACACGACTTTTAAACGAGGTCTAAAAATGAATGGTTGATCATCAAAGTGGACCTGGGCCTTGCCCATAAATGGTGAAATCGGACGCGACTAGAACTAAAGAGCAGCCTCACCCTAACGGTTAGCCTGGTACTGGTCTTGACTTTAGACTTGGAAAATTATTAAACCTTCCTAATTAGGTTTTGGACTTAATTCTCCTTATCAACAACACTTGTGACAAACTCACCCTAAGCGTAAACGTGCAAAAAGAGCTGTGGAGGAACTATATAGGAACTAGTTTAAAATGCATATAAACTGATCTAGAACACCCTGCATTAAAAATAAAAAATAAAAAACAAAAAAAAAAACAAGGCAAACCCCAACTGTCTATGAACACACAAAAATGATATGGGTAACGTGATTCTCCATACGTGTGTGAGACCAAAGGTTGATTAGACTCATTGGCCGAAATGAAGGGGACATAGTGATGAGCAAACATGTGATTTGTCCCTCTACTCTCTCTCACTTGGTTAATGCCAAGTGAGAGCTCTATATAAAATTTGAGTTGTCTCCTGAACTAACATGTGCCATCAAATAAAATAGTATTGAATTGACATTACTATGGAAATCTATCAATGCTTCCTCAATTCTCTCTGACTGGCACTACTTTTGCTGCATATTATGGTGTTGCCCTAAATCTAGCTACCACTATCCCTACACCCCCAAATTACCTTAAAATCTTTTAGAATTTTTTTACTTTTATATATATATATATATATATATATATATATATATATATATATATATGTCTTGCTAATTACCATCCAATAAGAATGGTTAAGACTTATATTTGACATCACAATCTCAGTAATTTGTTATGAACCGACAGACGATAATAGGTTTTTTTTTGTTAGTTGCTTTACTTATTTTGTATACAAAAGACACTTTCACATCTATTTATACACTTGCCCCCCTATATGTTAGGAATTAACGAACATACATTCAATTCCACAATGCTCTTTACGCATCTTGAAAACAATGAATTACATAACGAAACAAGCAAAACAATCGTGCGCAGTTAAAATGGAAAGAAAAAAAATGAGACACAAGATATACGTGAAAAATCTCAATGCGAGAAAAAAAATAGGAGTCACACAAATCCACTATTAAATCGAATCAGAGTACAAATTTTCTCACAATCTCTTTGAAATCTATGTTTTCTCTTGCCTCCCTAGCCTCTCTCTATTTTTTCTCTCTTTTGGAAATTTTCCAAAAGCATTAAAAAGGGTGAAAAAAATGCGCATCCCAAGACGTCGGGCGTCTGGACAGAAAAAATTACAAGCTAGATAATGGTGGGCGTCCGGAAAAAAATTCTAGACAATGGGCGTCCGGACAGACTGCCCCAATGTCCGGACGGTATTTCTAGTGGCCGATTTTCTTCATCTCTGAACATACATGTGCATATCTCGAGGCTAATAAATATTCACTGCGAGGTACTTAGCAATTCTCAATACATAGTTATATATCGCATAGCACATAATACAATGTTAATATGTTACATTACATGACGGTGTTGTCTACTATAGTTTCACATACTTAACAGAGCGTGTTTTTTAGTGTGATCCTTAAAGTAGGACCCAATTTAACATACCACATCAAAACTTGCAAGCAAGGGATAACTACATATATGGACTTGCTACATAGTTTTTATGAATACTAATGGTCTCACCTTGTAAGAGTTGTCACAATAAAGAGAAATGTACATTTGCTACTTAACCATTATGTAATTTCAAGAACCACAGGCTCACTCATGTAATAGTAAAAAACCTCAATGGATTACCGTGTAATTTTCCAACAACAAATAGTGGCTGGGGAACCGAACTGAACCGGCCAAATATGCTTAAGCTTGTTTAGTATTTTTTAGCGAGTTGGTTTAGGCTTGAGTCTAGCTCGAACTTGTTCACAGATCTTAACAAACGAAAATCTTACACATTTATGCTTACGTAAGGATCTAAGGCTAAAATTTTATCATGTAAATATATGATTTTTCTTATACAACTTTTGAAAAAAATTGTCTTTATTTTTGAAGAAATTAAAAATCTACTTTTTTTTTTTTTTTGGGGGGGGGGGGGGGGGGGGGGGACTATACATCAGAACGTCAAGTTTAGTTACTCGAGCTCTTTTCGAATCCTTTTTAAGCCAAGCTAAGCTGAGCTCGTGAAGCTTTCGATTCATTTGTAACCCTAATAGTGGTAGGAATGGCAACGGGTCATCTCGGCCTGGATTTTTGACAAAACCGAACCAAAAACCAAAATCCAAAACCTTAGTTGAGCCCAAACCAAAAGCCGATGGGTTTCTTTTCAGCTAACCATAACCCTATCCGACGGGTTCTAGTTCAATTTAGTTTTTTACTCGAACCTGGTGAGTAACATATAAGAGCATGTATAAGAGCGGGCCGGCCTGAGTTTTTGGAGGCCCTAGGCAAATTTTAAAAAAATTGGAACCTCTTACAAAAAATAACTATAATTGAAAAGACAATTTCAAAATTATCTATGGTTATAAGAACACAAAAATACGAAGTTGAAAATACATGTCATCACAATGACCCATGAATATGAACGAATTGAATTCTGAACATTAAATAATTGGGTTAATGAATTAGGAACCTTTTTTGAATTTTTTTTTTATATCCTAGGAAAGTCCTTCGATACATACTGGGTATAATAAATTTGGGTATTTTTTTCATCCCTCTCTAGTACAAGACCAAAAACTATTATGGACCCCCTTTAAGAGCTATTTTTGGGGCTAGGAAATCGCATCTTGGGCCTTGGCCGGACAAGTATAAGGGCCTCTGTTTTTTTTTTTTGTCACAGTGCACTCTCAGACGAATAATGTGTTGAACTTCAACTTCCTAAACAGGCAAGTCTTGAGGCACAATCACACTGTTGGGAGTATATCAATCACGACACGCGCTTGGACACACAGGCCGGAACCGGTCAGGTCAGAACAGGCCGGTATTATAATTGGAACGGTACAAAGGTGGGCCGGTACTGCTACGGAATCGGTACAATACGAGGTAGGTAACATTGAAAACAATGTTATTTTCAAAGACTTATGTGTACAAATTTGGATATAGTTGTGTTAAGAGTCGTCTGATCTACGTAAACCTCACAAAACAATGAGAAGTGTGCATTGTACAGTTCTGAATACATTTGTTTTTGAATTTGTAAATTTGTGATAGACTTTCTCCATTTTTATGTTTCATGTTTTTTCTCTTTTTTCTTGGTGGAACTGTATATATTTCCTAGCTGGCTGACGAAATAAAAAATGGTAGGATAGCAACGAGAAGATTCCCAACTGTAACCACAATAATTCATGTAGTCTTCCCAATCTACCTAAGACATGGAAGAATTTTAGCGGTTTAGGTATTCATTAAGCCAACAACTACTCTGACTCTGGGTTTTTGTGGGGAGAGTTAGATCTAGGAGATGATCATACAAAAAATGATCAAAACATAACAGTTTAAATAAAGAAATCTAAGGGCAAAAGTTGTTGAAAATTTGGTTTTGGAAACATCTTTTAAGTTAAGTTTGAACTAAAATAAAAGTGGGTCTCACATATTCTTTTTCTTGTGATTCCAAGTGGAAATGTGTTTATGTATATATAGAGACTAAGATTATGTATTTGGTTGGGCAAAACCCAACCAAAATCATCTACATATCAATTGAAAATTGAATCTAAAGTAAACTCCAAAGGTTGGTTGAAAGAGATAAAAGAATAGTTAGTCCCTACCTAGGAAATGTGTGATACTTTCAAGGGATATGTATAGCTTGAGATTGGTTAAGGGTTTGAGTTCCCAATTGGTAAATTTTGTGAATGGCGAAAAACCTAAGTAACATTAACTTTGACCCAAACTACCACACCTGTGCCGCTGCTGTCCAACCAATTGTGGCCGGTTTGGGACATTTAGATAATATTTTTTTTGGAAATTAAATTAACTATTTAATTAATTAAATTAATTTCCTTCTAGATTTAATTTTGGACCCTTTTGAATGTTTCCGACCTGTTTCGGAGGCCTGTTTGACCCAACAGAATATTCTTGGACAGTTAAACCAATGCAACTTCTGAACTGAATTACACCTCTTCACTGCCTACAAATTGAGGTCTTCTAACACTCTTATTTGACATCAACAAATTTCGTAATCCTACTATATTATTGCATTATTAATTCCTTCAAGAGGGGCCAATACACCATTTCTAGTTCGTCAGACTTATAGTTTGCAGTGATACTACTACAAGGTGTGATCGTTGCATTTTGGAAGGCATATGTCATTCATCTCATAGCACCGTAGTAGCGAGGGCGAATTTTGTTTTAAGGAGATTGTGTCCAACACAAGCCTTGATCAGTCTTCAACTTCGCGTTCGACAGATTCTAAAATTTAACCGGTCACTGGAAGTCATTGTTTTTTATAATTATCATTAGTTTTCCTTCTTGTTTGCATATCACATATTGTTTATTAATAGTCAGCATAACAAAAGTTGCCACAATGGTTAAACCGCAGATCTCATTACCATGGTGATCATGCTGCGAATATCAAAGCTATCGATGGTTAAACTCAACACCTCATCTCAGTAGCATAAATTATTCTAAATTCCACCATTGATTTCCTACTAAAAGTTCCTTCTTGTGATGTAGAAGGAGAAGGAAAACAATGAATGTTCTATTTAATATATGTACTCTTTTCCCAGGAAAACATAGTGTGTGACCCCCAATAGCTGTTTTCTTGAGAAGGAAACATTCCCTCCAAATATTTCCAATAAAACGCAAGACGATTATGCACGAGGAAGTTGGAAACAAAATTTTCGATGAACTTTCTTGCCAAATATATAACCAAGGAAACTGGATTCTTTGATTCTTTCCCTTTGTTTCCTTTCATTCAACTTTCTAAGGAATTATTTTTCACGCGGCATTCGTAACCACTGACAGGCTTACATAGAGCAGACTATCTCATGGCTAGCCAATATCTAGTATACAGCAACATATACGAGTGTATCCATGCATGCTTAGAACAATTCATCCTGGAGTACTGACCTTGTAATAGGTATTGACCACCTCCCCAAGTGAGCAGTGTAATTTATGCACCTGATAATGCCTCTACCAGCCGGTCCATCAGGGAAGTCAATAACAGTGATGCTACCTGCGTCAAGATGAAATGATTCCATCCATTCTTTTCTCAGATTTAAGCAGTGCCCCATCAATGCAATGTGAGCCACAGGATGCCCAACTGCTACAACAACATTTTCCGACTCGGTTTCACTGGATAGTTCCTCCAACAGAGATTTCCAGGCCTGTCCTAACTGACCCCATATTGCTGTCTTTACTTCAGCTTCGTATCCACTTAACCAACTAGACTGAAGAGATGGAGCTTCACTTGCATCCTGTGGATATAAATTGGAGCTGAATAAAATTGACTGACGAATGCAACACTTTAAGGCGTATTTGGATCATGGGTTTGTTGAGAGATTTAATAACAGAAAGGCAACCAATTGGGAAAGCTAAGAAAAAAATTTAGCTTCTTCACCTGCTTTTTATTTCCCTCCATGAATCCCTCCACAATTCCTCTAAACATAACCAAGAAGCATTTAACATTTAGCATTTGGTAGGCAATCCGCATGGATTCTCAAAAATTGTCAGCACAACTGAAGCCCCCGTGTGGGGATGCTATTGTGAGTCAGTGCTTGCTTATTTGCATGGTTTACTTACATATTCAGACAACTTTTTTCTGCTAGCTCTAAGAGTTGTGGCTGACCTCTATTATGTTTCTTATGAAAGAAAGGAAAAAAAGGAAGAAGAAAACAAGAGAGAACTAGGAAATTCATCCAAAGTACAAAAAAGATGGAAAACCCAGAAAAACCTTAAATCAGATAAAAAAGTTGTTGATTGTAATTATGGCAGAAGGCATATGTACTCACATTGTCAATCGTCAACTTGAGATTAGTTTCAGGGAGGCAGACACAACGTGTGTTTTTCAAATTTATGCTTGTGAAGTGGCTAGTTAAAGCCGACTGATCATACAACTGCCATTATTTTCCTGCAAATGATTGTAATACCTTCCCACAGTCGTTATTTCCTCGACTCTTCTTGGCGAACAAACTAACCATCACAGAATTTTTCAGAATACATAACTTATGTCACTTGCCTTCTTTGATTGTTGAAGAATGTTTTCAACATCAAGGTCCTGCATCTGCTTCAATTCCACATAACGAGGCACACAGTCAGCACCCAAGCAATCAGCAGCTTCTTGAACCTACAATCACAACTACCAATGTTCATTGACTTCTGAAGAATGCCAAACTCTGAGAAAGTTTGAACAAGTAACAAAGACACCAAAAAAGTGGAGATGAGCTTACTCTGGCGATGACATTAGCAGTCTCAATTGAGGCCATTTGAGAGCTGCTGACTATAGCACTCACCTTCAAATCAAGAAGTAGCTCCGCAGTTTTTTGTGACTGTTGTGTATCCAAGAGACAAAATCAGGTCATAAAAAACCCAAAGTATTCTGAGTGTATAATACCGAAAGAGAATTATGTATGGCCCGGAAGTCAGTCCAAAGCAACTGATGTGGCAAGTTTCATTGGGCAATGGTGGGGCCCTCACTCACTCTTGGCCAAACACTCAATGACAAGCATTTTCTATAGCGAGATTAGAAAACAGCTCTACCTGTATAATCCCAAGCATATTCATAGGCATGTCACCAGTGCAAGGAATGCTAGCCTGTCAAACAAATACCCTTAAATTTAAAAGTTGTCGTGTACTTAAAAGGGATAACGGTCAACTGAAAGATGCGGACAATACTATTTGAGACCTAACTTATATTTAATAAGGCAATCAAGATGTATGAATCGAATTGCCAGAATCAAAGAGAACTATAGACCACAAATTCCACCATGTCCAAATATAAACAAAATGAGCAAATGCTGTAAACAAACAACCTGAATCTCAATAAACATCGATTCATACCTCTGAACTGTCCTGTGAGAAACCATGGCAGACGAGAATGATCCGATTACTGGCTTTCCTGCCTGCGGAACTTCCAGCAAGAGGTGAATTTGGGGTCTACATTGATAATAGTGTAATTATGTCTCACACTTCAAAGCAACCTATACAACACCAAATTAAAGCCTATGCTAACAACTCAATTATGAGAAGCACTTGACCTTAATAATTACGTTTAAATGACTTTTATGTCCTAGAATTTACGCATTCAACCTGGTCTAGTAACACATAAAATGCTTAATGATTGTTGCAAACTATTTAGTAGGTCAACAACGAAGATTAAAAAAACCATGTATGTCCTGGAGTTTGTTATCCAGTTAAGAAATCTAATGTCTCCTGTTCTCTATAAACTATAAACCTACACACATTAAGAGTGAGATCCAAATGCATCAGACTGCCATAGACTACTAAGCTATAGGATCAGGAAAACCTATGGTATATCCCTCCTTATTTGATGAAGAACACAATCATTGCAGTTTAGCGGAACACTTATCAGAAAAACAAAAAAGAAAGGACTAACCACCTAATGGTTCCTGACTTCCTGCTTACACTGTCAACTAAATATGTGCACATATGGATATAGAAGTAGTGTATGGGGGATGAATTAAAATCCAAATCATTTCAAAATATTTCAACCATTTTCAACCAAGTAAGCAATGGGTCCACATGAGCATTATCTTTTGCTCCAAATGTTTAAACAAGCTAAAATGTCATCCGATGAAACAGATGTGTTGTCCTGAACACAGTTACTATTTGACCTTGGTAACAAGAAATTATGTAAATTAATAACAGTTCAAGGAACAGGAGAGCACTATGTGGAAGTTTTTCATTCCACAATATATGCATGATTTGATCGAAGCATCGACGATGTTGTTCATAGATTTAAGAACATTTGATACTTGGGCTTGTTGGTGCACAAGGGAAGACAGAATTCAACGTCATACAGGCATTCAAAATATGGAAATATGACCGACCTATACAAAACACCCTTTTCCAAGTCACAATTTTCTTTACCACCCAAGTGATCTTACATGTTTAAATGCAAGCAAGCAACAAAATAGAAAATTTTGCAACCTATAAAAAGAGAGCTTGAACAATGAATAGGCAGATACCTGATTTAAGCGATTAAGACATATATATGGAGACCCACCCTCTATCGGTGGGGTGAAATCCAGCACACTCACGCCACAATTGCTTTGGAGTAAAATCCTGAAATACTCGGTGCCTAATCCTAATTAGTGGGAATAGGCGCCAAAGCAAAGAGAAGATAAGCTGCACAAGATGATGGAGCATAATTTCTGATAACAACATACAACAGAGAAAGGAAGTACTACCAATGGCTGTTGCAATGAGAGCCTGATTAACAGCATTGTGAGCAACCACAAGAACAGACCTGCTTTCATGAGTTAAGATTTTAGTCCAGCAGCTTCTGGCGCGAGCCCATAATTCCCTCACTGGATAATGACCATCAATATTGAAATTTGGGGCATCTATTTGCCAGTGGCGAAAAGCTGAACCAAACTTTGCTTTTCCCTCACGCTTTAGGAGACCCTAAAGTCAACACTGGAATCAGCAATTATTAATATGCCACTTTTCCTTGACATATCATGTTTGCATATCGTCCAAGAACAATTAAAGCGTGCATACACAATTGCAGAGATGTTGAGAACTCAAACTTACTTGAAAGGAGTACAGGTCAATTTCCCGTAGGTCAGAGTCGGTGATAATCTCCTCCTTGCGAGCACTCCAAATGATCTCGGCAGTTCTCTTTGACCTTGTCAGTGGACTGAAACAAAGAAACCAAAGAAACCCAGATGTTCATCAGACAATAAAGAATATCAAGAATGAGTTCTAATCCCTACATCAAAATCGCCTTATATATCCAACTCATGATCATTATACATATGAATGAGTCGGAAACTGTGTTGCGCAGAGAAGGGATTGAACCATTCTGTTGTATGTAAATATCACAAAACATACAACACTCCAACTCGACAAAACGTGGAAACCAAAATCACCAAAAATCAAATAATGTCACTCCCATTCTAGAAAACCAATTTGTTCTTTGAAGTGTTGCTTCCAAAAATAATACCTCAAAACTTCCATTCTCTATTAGGGAACGTTGCTTGATGCAACAATAAAAGCTTCCGATGGCAAGTTTGATATTGCGAGATTTAGCCCTATTTTCCACAGATAATGCAAAGTGGCTTGCTGCTATGACGCTGTCTAGTTTTTCAAACTAGGAATATCAAAACTCAGTCATTTTGAATTTGAACAACAAACTATTGTCCGTCACTCGATAGAGACAAAAGTTTCATTTCACCGGTTAAACATTGAAAACACTGTACAGAAGAACTAACCCCCTGGAAATATCTACAAGGCTTTCTTTGGATTTTTCTTTAGGAAAAAATTTAACTCTCCCTTTTTTATTTACATTGTAGAATTTAAGTAACATTGGCATCAGCAATACAGCATGCTAGAAGAGCCAGATAGGTAAACAGCAAACATGAGGATTTGGGAGCTACATCGGTGATGGATTTGACATAAATACATACTAGAGAGAGTTGAAATCCTTCATGTCGTCATACAAAAATCCAAGATAAAATATATTTCGTCCATCTCTAGTTCAACTTTCATTCTAGTTCAAAAGACTAATCCTCTTATATTTTGTTGAAATTGAACATTAAAAAGCGCTTCAGTTGAAATCCATATCTATCCCAGCGGGGCGTTTAAGCTTTTAATGGCAACTTGACTATAGCTCTACCTACTACCATGAACTACTAAAATCCAATATTTTCCGGCAGCAAATTGAAAGAAATTGAACCCAAACACTCAAATCGAGTGAAATTGAACACCGGAATCAGACCTAGAAAAGCAGATATCGAAAGTTTCATCGATGAGCATTAGGCGGGAAGTGTCGGCCTGAGACTCGCCTTTCGGTGTGAGAACCGAAAAATCGGAGCTCCCTTGGATCCTACCTTCCTCATTCCACGTGCTCTGCCCGTGCCTCACTAAAACCACCCTCTTCGCCGCCCTAATAGGCGGAAACCGTGCCCAATCGTACGGTTTCGGACTCAACTGCTCCTCCTCCTCCTCGTCCGTCGTCGGTTTTTCTATCGGTTTTACTCCTGAAGAGGATCGTACGGTGAAGGGATTCCTTCTCTGTTGGTTCTGCCTGGTGCGGGTGGGGATTAGTTTAGGGTTCTTGTGGAGGATGAAAAGGTGGATGGGAGAGGGTGTAATGCACAACATTTGGAACTGTGTTCGATTTTGTTCTCCTGAAACAGCTTTGGGCGCGCTGAAATTTTGTCGTCACGTGGTTTGTGGTTACGGTTGTTCCCATTATCCATCAGATTTACGGCGTCAGCTGTCTGTCATGCATAGAAAAGAAGATAATGAAACTCTTTAATTATTTCCAAAAAAAAATGAAACTCTTTAATTTGATATAAAAATTTCCCAATTTGGAGTCTAACCAAATTCTGTTAGCAATTTCAATTTGCTTTTAGAAATCGATAAGTACCCTCAAAAGGCTGAACTGGACTTGGGGCAAACTTCTCTCATGCTCATGCTCATGCTCTGGATCCTAATATACCCCAAGTCTGGATACTGTCAGCTCACTCACAGTTTCTGGAAACTGTAACTACAGATCAATTGTAGGCAAATGACGAGTTCTGACATGACAAAGCGTCCGTCGCCGGAATTGGTTCCGGTTCCGGCATTTGCTTGGGACAAGCGGATCGGCTTCTCCCCTATGGTTATGCAAGCACTTGTAATTTTTGTTGTTTACAATTTCCAATCTATTGGTTATTTGATTTTTGTTGAAGTAGAAATTGTATGACCTGATCTCATGTAAACTAGTGGCGTAGGAAGATAAGGCTAATGTCATCTCTAACGTGCTCTTTGCGTTGGGACTTGGGAGTGAAAACACATTTGTATTCATTGTTTGGACCAATGTTTCCTCTGATTCAGGGTCCGTCATTTATCAAGTCCACTGAGTTCCTGGGACTCCATGTGTATATTTCCATAGTCATATCTTTATGTGTTTGACTATGTTTGTCTATGTTTTGCCCTTTACTTACCAAAACAAAAAGAAAAAGAGGAAGGGTTTTCTCAATTGAAATTTATAGAGACTGTGATACAGAGATTCCTTTGGCTATTGACCAAAGAATTTTGTTTGTGCTGGATTTGTGAAGCATGATTCCAGGTGGCAGCTCCCATCGTGGGGGCTCAGAGATAGTGCCTCCAAAACTTAGAATAGAGTATTACGGTAATTTGTGAGGGAACCCCTAGGTTATAAATATGTGCTATATACGCACAACAACGTATGTATCTTGGCCTATTCATCATGCAATACAAAGTGGAATTGCTGTGATCTGTGATGTACCCAATTGTACATATGGGGAGCCACATAAAAATCTCTATGTTGTGCTTTGTGATTGCATTCTTTTCTTGATTGTTTCTTCGTGCGGTTATGTGTGGTGTGGTTGGGCGATTCAAAAACAGTCCGATGTATTTTTATGCACTTGGTCTGATTTGAGATCTATGACAAAGCAGTGCAAATTCATGTAGTCCCTTGAACATCTTAAGATTCAAGTTATACAACCTACTAATGGCGAGCCTTTCCTGGGTTGCAGATCTTGTTTGCTTTTGTCCCTTTTAACTCCTCACTAAAGACGAACATGAGGTTATAAAAGTCCTATAGAGGAGAGAAATGGGAAGAAAAATTGAGTAGTTGTACCTAAAAATTGTATTATTTTGCATCATTATTAGATATTAGACATTCTGTCAATTTGGATATTCGAGTGCTCTTGTAAGTGGTATTCTAAGAAGGGTGTGGGCAAAAGAAGATTAGACGTCCTATTTTGTCAGAAGGGTAGAAGTTCAGTCACAATTCGAGACTTTCTCAAAAGCTCAATCACCTCAAGTGACTTTTTTAGATTTTTGGTCATCCTTTTCTTTTCGTCTCGAAAGGGCCAGTTCCCATCTGTTTTTCTTTGGCTCCACAAGGTATTCAAAGGTCGGAATCCTACATACTCACTATAATTTATTAACCTTAGAGACCTGATTGAGCATTTGAGAATTGGTTGTTTCATTGAAATGCTTTCTAAGAATGAGAATTTTGGCATTTGTATCAGTTGATTCTTACGAACTACTTGTAGTTGGTTTTAGTTGAGAAATGATTTTGGAAAGGGGAGATGACCAATTGGTAACTCACTGCGTTACTTTTCATGTGATGTTCACTCGAAGCATACAAATCTTTTATACTACACAGCACACCATTTATGTGACGATATTTTCCCCGCAACTGCTTCATTCAGAGTGGAACCTGTAGCCCTTTTTATTTTCTGGCAGAAGATATTGGCAATAAAACCATTATTTTATAACTGTTTATTTACAATGAGGTTGCTCTTAATATGCCTTTGTTGCTTCCTTGTGGTTTCATTTCTGAGCTCTGCAGCTCGTAACCTTTTCCTTGTATGTCAGTGGATGTGATTTTGGAAAATTAAGTAAGCTCTTTACTGGAAGCATTGCCACAGTGAACAGCATTAAAATAGGACGGTCATATGGTTAGGAATTTGGATGGAATAGATTGGATTGAGTTGATCGTATGGGTAGAACTTCTGGACATTAAAAAATATTCACAGGCCAGGCACTAAGAAACGATGTTCCTCTTTCATGATAATTGAAGATTAAATGTTGATTAAGAAGATGATGCCCATGGGTGATCATCCTTCATTTGTACCTAGGATCAAAGTGTTGTCAGTTTCAGGACAAATCTGGTGGAGTTTCAGGACAAATTATCGGCTCTAGGAGATGCGACACCATGTTCTCTGAGTACTGTTTTCCCACTTCTATTCTGATGGCTCAATTTAGAATCAGATCAAGCAGATTATATGTGCCAGCTGTTATTTACAAAGTATAGCCATGCGTAATTTGGACAGCCACCATGTGTAAAATTGAGAGGGCTACCTTTTCTTGGAGTACAGATATCACAATCAAGCATTTGGGGGATTTTGATTTTCTGTTTAGTTCTCATTGACAATCTGATTTTAGGTTTTAAAGCCAGGTTTCACTTCACCCACTGTGACAAAATAACAAAGAAAACACCTTATGGAAATTAAAGTAACTAGTACTGTCTGCAGAGCTTTAATGGTTCACTTAGTCCTCTTCTCTCTAGTTGGACTTAATCCCATCTCTTCCCTGCTGACAGATAAAGTTGGAGGGTTTCTCGCATAATCCCTGAAATCATGGTTGCAGCGCTACTATGTTTTGTTGGGGCACTGATACAGCATTGGGCTTGTCGAATTTACGCTATAGTCGGGAAGGAAAGGAATGTTATCATAGTCGGGTTGTCATTCCTTTGCTCCCTTTTAATAACAGCCTACTTTCAGCAGTATGACACTCTCCAAATAGAAAAAGTCTAAGGACACAGATCTATCTGGACACATCTTGGTCCTTAGCTGTTGGATAAACGTGGGACCCTTAATAGGTTGAGAGCCCACGTGCATCTAACGGCTCTGTGTCCCTAGCATTGTTCCTCCAAATAACAACTTGTCTGTTCAAGTCTTTTTCAGCTCTGCACTGTGCCTTTCAGTCCTTTTTGTGCAAAATATGTCTAGTTGACCCTTTCTGTAGCTAGGGAAGCTGTAAGCTTTGTCACTGAGCTTTCGTATACATTTCAAATCCAGTCAAAATGATGCTCCCTTCATCTCATATTCTTGGTCCCCTTTCGGCAATCTTTAAAAATCAGATCAAGAATTAACTTGTGAGAAGATATATGATTGTTCCACCAATCAGAAGATCTCAGTCAGTTTTTGTAGACGAAGTTTGAGAAATGCCTAACAAAATAATGTTTTGTGTCTGAAATAGCGAGGAAGGAACAAAAATATGGGGCCGAGGTAGTATCGTTCCCAACCGAAGTGCAGAATATAATTGTGGTGTAACGAACACAACCTTCCACACATAGATTCGGAGGACTTCAAGTCTGTCGGACAGTTTTGTACACCATGTGTATGGAGGGTGTATGCGTAGACTTGTTAAATTGTAATAAACCATGTGTGTAGTTTTCTGAGTAACTGTTGAGATTGTCCCAGTTGGAGTTTTTGCACGTATGCCGGCGATGGAGCCTTGAGTATCTTCCCATAGTATATAATTACCATACAAAGCTTCTGTTATTTTAATTCTGTTTGTTTTTGTACAATGTTTGATGTAATGGAGACATGGACATTTCAAAGGAATGCTGATGTGATGTATACTGATGTTTCCATTTTCTTCGTGATTTCACATATAATACGTTTAATTAATAGTGCCGAAAAATTAGTTAAATCTCAATTTTATGGCTGCAAGAAAAATTAAAAGCATTGTTACGTTCAACTGATTCGAACCGAATTGAACTGTGCGTTTTGGTTTTGATCCGTGCTACAATTTGGTCAATGGTTTTTTGAAATAGAACTGTGAATTAACCAAACTAAATTGTTCATATATATTATACACACACACAAATACATATATATACATAATTATACTTATTTGAATTTTTTTTTTTTGAAAAATTAACTATAAATGTTTTTGGCATGTATTTCTTTATTTTGGTTTTCTTCTTTATTATCTAAAATTTATGTCTTTATTTTATCATTCATTTGAGTGTTGTTAACTGTGAAAGGGAAAAATTATTATAAGTTTTATTTATTACTTGATTTTTTTTATAAAATAATCTTGTCAGATTTCTTAAAACTTGACGCAAGCTTTTACAAGTTGTAGATACGTGTCATTTTTCTTTCTCGAATAATAAGTGCGCATAAAATCGATAGTTAGCAAAAGCTTACACAAAATCGGCAATGATGATTAGGTGGGGTTGTTAGGGCTCACATAAAGCTTCCAAATGCTAAACCTAGTATATAGAATAGTCATGAATTCTTTTCATAGTCCTACAAGTACTACGTAATTTCCACGACTTCATATATATATATAGGGGCCGGCTCCATGAACTAATATTTTTTTAGACCAATATTAAACCAACATTTAAACTCTTCATTCTTGATTAAATTTTAATAATCCGAACCGTTCAATGTGTTTAAAACATATTTTTAGGGTACTTGCAAAAAATCAACTCAAAATATTACCGAAAAATATTTAATCCAAATAGTGATTCAAAATGCTAACAGTAACTATTTTATGAACCGCTATATATATCTCATGTGGTCCATCCCAATTACTCTATTTAATAAAAGCTAGACATAAGCAAACAACTACCATGTGGTCCATGCCAATTATAGGGGAAATGAAACGAACCAATAGGTTTGGGATGAATATGTCAACTACATTTCCGTCAAATTAATCAAAGGACCAAAATTGATTGGAGGTAGTTTGATTTGGTTGGAGATTTTGATTTTTTTCAAATTCAAATGGGTTGCATCGATTTAACAAAAAAATATGGACCACATATGACGGAAAAAAAAGAACAACATATTATCTTACATTTACATAAACCAATTTTACTATTGAATGAGTTGTAGTTCTAAATTAACTCCTCTATCTTTTTTTTTTTTTTTTTGCTAGAACTCCTCTATCTTAGACCACAAGATTATCAGATCCAAGACCATCGAAACAACTAAAACTCCATTTTGTTCAATTTGGTTTGGATTTTATATTGTTTTGGTTAGGTTCGATTGGAGTTGGGTAGAATTTTAAGTAATTGAATTGAGCCGAAATTCACAATTTTTTTAAAAAATCAAGATCGACCAAACTTATACTCATACCAACCGAAGTTTTCCATCAAATTCTTTAATCGGTTCAATTTGGTCCGTCTAGAACAAGGCATTGTTTGAGGGTTTGTCAACTAACCAGCCAGCATGTGATTCATTCTACCGTTCCACTTAACAATCAAACACGACCTTGTGTGTGTGTAGGTTGCGGGGGTGGTGAGACAGAGAGAGGAAGAAAGAGAGAGAGAGAGAGAGGGGGGAGGATTACTGATTAGGACTGCTCATAATAATGCATGTGAGGTGGATACGTACGTTGCAGATCCAGTCCACAGATTTTGAAGATCCAAAAGATTACTTAGGCTTAAAAAAGGAATAATTCCTTGATTTGAGAACTAATTAACCATGAAATTCAAATGAGAAAGGGAAAAGTATACGCACGAAAATTTGTGTGCACAAATTCAGACACAGATATGTCTGAAATTGTTCGATTCACGTAAAACTATCATTATGTTAAAGATTTTACACACGTTTAACAATTTCAAACGCATCTGAATTTGAATATGTGCTTACTAAACTTTTTGAAAGAGAAAAAAGAAATGCTCACAAAAATGCATGTGCTATAAATGGAAATAGTAATAGTAATATATAAGTAAGGCAATAAACTCCCACGTTGTGAAGTAACATGGCGGCACATGATACTTGTTGGACAAGATCCAATTATTCGAGCAAGTCCCGTACAGTTTCTTAAAGCGAATCAAACGGATGACTATTTTATATAAGAACAAGTCTAGAAACACAAATTATTTGTACATATTCGAATATAAATGTGTTCAAAAAAATTGGATGCACGTGGGTCTCACAAAGACATTTGTATTCTGATGTGCACAAGTAATTCGTGTTCTTATACTCTTTTTTTTATATAATAATGCTCCAATTATAAACATGTGTTTAATGATTTTTACTGCTAACCCAAAACCTCTTTGTTGCAGTAGAATATATTTGAATGTATCCAAAAAAATAATAGTAACAGTTGAAGACAAAACATCGGCTTGAAATATTTATCTATAATTTTGGGCTAAATAATATTCTAAAAATACCTCTGCAATCAACCATTTTGTTTTCTTAGTTCTTTTTTATTTTTTTATTTTTTGAGATATTGGCCCCTTTTGTTATTATTTCTAAGTTAGATTTCGGATTATCATTTTCTCATTATTTACTCAAAAAATTAATATAATTTGTAAACATGTTCAATGTAGCTTGTTAGAAATTTCCCCCATTGGCCGAGTGTCAGTAAGATCCTTCTTGGGCCTAGCCCAACTCGAGCCCAACGTAGATGGGCCAAGAGTGATCATAGACCGAAGGCCCACTCTTGTGCGAATCTAGCCTACTACATCTCCAGTGGGTTCACAGTTATAGTTGTCAAGATTCGATCTCAGAATATCTGAGTTTACAGCTCATCTTAATTTTCACTCGGACAAACACCTTGGGATTTACTGATTCTATATTCTACTAACAAAAACCGGGGAAATAACTTATTTTTTCCGCATCTTAACTAATTATTTCGTAGCGAAACGTAGTATTGCTTATACGTACACATCACCTCCAAATTTAATTTTAAGGTCATTTTCAACTTTTATAAGTTATATAAAATTCAAATATGGAGGAGCGAAGCTTTTGACAAAACTCTAACCTAACTATAAAAGAAAAACTAGGGGCCAAAACGTCTCCGTAAATTGACGCAAACAAAACACGTACGAGTAGTTTGTTCATAATTGTGCTATAAATTTTATTGCTAAATTTACATTTTTACACCCTACAGTATTTCATATTTTGCTATTTGGTCCTTAAGCTTTTATTTGTCGACAACAACCAAAAAGTGTTTAATAATTCAGAAAATATCGTCAGAGAAGCGACAACGTTGTCTCTTTTGCGAGATCGACCATTAGACCAAACTTTCCCGGTCTTGAACCTTACCCCACCCTTCAACCAATTCACGTGATTTACAATTATGAATTATTTTTCTTTTTGGGTGATTTTAGTTTCTACTTTTAAGGGGTGGTTGGCCTAAAATTTTTATTATTTTTTTGTTACTTTTTTAAAAAAATTATTTATCTTAATAAAATAAATCTCAATATTTTTTTTCTAAATTTGGTTCGTATTTTTTTAATTTTATGATAGCTCTCATCGAGACAAGTAAATAAGTAAGAATATTTAATGTGAATCAACCAAAATCAAGGGGGTAAATAAAATAAAACTACCCCATAATATTCAAAACCTGGTACCGTAGTTTGTTGTGTGTTTTTGCTGTGGGCAGGAAGGTATATATATATATATATATATATCTAGAAGGGATGGAAATGAGGAGTGGTAGCTGGAGCGACAAGCAAGGGCTGCTCTCTTCTCTATTTCCCTCACCTACTTCCATTGTTGTCGTGTAATTCGACTAAGGGTTTGGGGAAACTTGATATATATATATATATATATATATATATATATATATATATATATATATACACACACACATTAAAAAAGAGAGTTTTAAAATCTGGTTCGGGATATATTTATTAGTATTTATATCGAACTGTATATCTCACACATAAATGATATCACTATTGAAAGATATTTATGTACGTTACGCATTTTTGTGTGTGTGTATATATATATATATATAAGTTCGGATATATTTATTAGTATTTATTTCGAGCTGTATATGTCACACATGAATGATATCACTATTGAAAGTTTAAGATTTTGTTATGTAACAAATAATACGATACGTAATAGATGATACTAAAATTTTATGATACGTTCACCCTACTAACTTGTTTTTCTTGTTTTGTTCTTATTTATTTATTTATTTTTGTTGTGTGTTGTCTACTTCATGTATGGTATGCACAACATGTGTGGGAAGGCTTCCAGTGCCAGTCCTAAGATTTTGGGAGTCCGAAATGAGCTCTTTAATTGAGGCCCTTTGTATATTTTGCGTACAAAATATAAATAATAAAAAAAATTCGTAAAAGAACCATTACGCGACATTTTCATTCTTGAAAAGAATATAAAAATCTAGTTACCCAAAACAAATGATCATTTCAATAAATCAACATATATCATTTGAATACAACCCTTTTTGTATGTTTAGCTGTTAACTTATTAATTAAATTCTCATAATCAAGCTTTCTTACCAAAGCCTTCTCAATGGATAGTTTGGCTAATCCATTCAATCTTTGTTGGAACATGGTTGGTAGAAGATAAGTTTTGATCAATTTTACCTTTGAAATATTTTTTTTCCAGACTTGTTTGGACCTATTTTTATATAAATGCAAGCTTAAAATTAAAAATAAAAAAGGTGAATATACTAAATGGAACTAAATAATTGGGGAGCCCCTTTTGAGAATTTTTAGGTGCCCAAAGTAGTGCCTTCCTCAGTCTATGCCCAGAGCCAGCTCTAAAGGCTTTACGCAAGCAGTCTAAAGTTTCCACAAATCACAAACCCTAGGAAAGGTCTACACATACTTCGACTAATCTCTAAAGGACCAATCTTGTCATCCACTAGTGGGGCCTCCAATATTTAAAATCAAGGCAAAGTTCTATATGGACTAACCTCATAAAAATTAATAACACTTGAAAATTTTCAAACCAAAAAACTTTTAAGCGAGCAAAGTTTTGAGTGGCCTAACAAGTAAAAATCTATGTTTCAAGTTTGTTACTCTATGATTTTATCACCTTCACGTGCAACCAATCAGGTGCAGATGTTAAAAGACTCATTTCACACCAAATGAAGTCCTGTTAAAGGCTTAATCACAAAAAAAAGGCAAAATTTTAGGCTTCTATTTGGACAATTTTCAGCTAATGTCATAGTCGGCTGGTAATAGTAGATTAAGAAGTCATTATCAAGTCGGCCAAACCTTAGAATTTTGTAAAGAAATTTAGTTGTTCTTATCTTCTTAAACACTGTCGCCAATTTGTCACTTTTATCCCTTTGTATCACAAAATAATTAACCGAGGAAAAGGAGCATCTTTAACCCTTTCTCTCTACTTTGTTTAGTCAAAAGTACCCCCAAAAAAAAAAAAGATTATTTCTATTTTGCGTATTCACTTTTTCATCTACGTTTCCCAATCACACTCTCTATTTTAGCTATCCATCTAAATTAAAATAATCTGTTTTAAAAAAAATCTGTTATAGACGTGATGGAGAGAAAGTAATGAAACCCAAGTATTTTAAAAAATAATAATAATTTGGCATGAACAAAGTGAGTTTGCCGAGCCGTCCTTGGCTAGCTACGAATAGCCAGCAGAAATTTCATGAGTTATTTTGCTTAGTGGATTGCCTAGTGAATTGGAGACAAAAATACAAAATTACTTAATATTTTAACTAACATGATGAATTACATACACATCATTTTAACATATCATTTTCACACATCACTCAAAACTACGTCGTTTTGTATTGATCAAGACCCAAATATGTTTTGAGCGATATGAGTAAAAAACAAATATGATTTTTTTTTAATACAAAACGATTTAGTTTTGAGTGATGTGTAAAAGTGGTGTATAAAAATGATGTGTCTCTAGCATCTTTGAGCAGTATTGGCTCCTTCCCACTTACATCTGTGTCTTGTCGTCATTTTGCACAAATCAAGACACGTTTACAGAACCGTCCTAACCTAAATTTGATTAAAATACAATGACACAATACGAATATTTGACTAACATACACTTTACCTCAAATGACATTATATTTCAAGAACTTTGATTGAATTGCATCATAATAGATGACTACCTAATTTTTAGTATAAAATGAATGGCATTTAATGCATGATGATATGAAGTCGTTTTACTTTCCAATGCTATATTTTTCTTAAAATTTAGAAATAAAATTCCTAACTCTTCAATGTATTACAAAAATCTGGTAACATTCCTTAAAAATTTCCACAAATATATGACTATCTTTTGTTTATTGTTTTCCCTTCAAAGTGATAAATTTTGTTCATTCGATTAAAAATTAACTAGTTTAAAAAGAGCAAATTAAATTAGGCATGTACTTGGGGTTTTCATTGTGCATTGCACATTGCGCATAGCAGAACATGTTGTGCGTCAAAATAACATCGTTTTGAAATACAAAACATTAACCAAACAGTTAAGCACTAATCGAATAATTTTTTGTCAGATTTTGCGGACCAAAATAATATTGTTTTGATACAAAATAATATTGTTTTGATACACAACACGCCATAATATTGTAATTTTATTCATTGGTTTTGAAAATAAATTATAAAGTAATGCACTGTTCATATTACTTTTAAACACCCATTATATATATATATATATATATATATATATATATATATATATATATATATATATCCTTAATTTGCTACGGTGTAGACCTCTTATTTTCTAATCAAATTTTAATGATCCAAACTGTTCAATGTGTTTAAAACATATTTTTTAAGGGTACCCGCGAGAAATCGGCTCAAAATAATATCGAAAATGTCTTGATCTAAATAATTTTTTATAAATACTGACAGAAATAATTTTATAAGAAATTAAATAGATCAAACATTTTCAGATAATATTTTGATCCAACCAGCTAATTTCTTGCGGGTACCCTGAGTTTAGATGTTGGTCTAGAAAAGTATTGGTCTATGGAATCGTGTGTGTATGTGTGTATATGTATGTGTGTGTATATATAATTAATATGTGAATAGGAGGTTACCAAACAACTCCGACTCCTATGAAAATGATTATTATAAGGAGAATAGGAGGTTGCCAAACTTTTTAATGTATTTGTTTAATTTTATTTGAATTTTTTATCTTTTTTATTTTGTGTTAATTTTTTAATTATTAAATCGTCTCGACGAAAATTTTTACAAATTAAAAAAATTAAGTTTTAAAAAGTAAAAGAAAAACAAAAACAATCTAAAAAAAATATGCTTATTTTGAACTATTTTTGTCTTTAATAAATATTTTTTTTTAACTTTTGAATATTATTTTTTTTATTTTTTATTAAGACAGACTAATAGCCAACAAAAATTATACACAAAACTACCTAATAAAAAAACAAAAAATTAAAAAGTAGTACATAATTTAATAGAGAAAGTGTAGGCTTCCAAAAAAAATAGCCCGAAACTCTCCCGAATTCAAAATCAAAAGTCACAATTCACTTGAATTTAATTTTGAATTTGAATGAGTTTCAGAGTTTTTTTTTTTCTGAAAGCCTAGCACTCCTCAATTTAATAAGGCCAAATAAAACCCGGACTCACGTGATGTTGCACTAAGGATGTGAAAAGTGTGGGGGAGAGGAGAGAAAAATAATAATATATGTACACAGTAAAAAACTGGAACCCATCTATACTAATTGAAATGGGTTATTTTTTTGGGCATGAATAAAAAATTGAAGTCGTATCACGAAAGTAAGTTTTATTATTATCTTTGAAAAACTCTCAAAATCATCACTCTCACTTTTAACTATCATGGACAAATAAATAAATAGATATTTTAATAACTATTTATTCTTATCACTACACTCCATGATTTGGTAATTATTTACTTTTTAATTTAATAATTAATTTGCACACGCATCGTGTGTGTTTGGCCGCTAGTTCTAATAGAAATAGGCTATTCCTTTTGGCATGAACAAGAAATTAAAACCGTGTCACAAAGTGATTTTATTATTATTCTTTAAAAAAATTCAAAACAAAACTAATAAGGGCCTATTGATTTTGGTATGAACAAAAAATTAAAGTCGTGTCACAAAAGTGATTTCCATTATTATTCTTAAAGAACTCTCAAAACAAATCACTCTCATTTTTAATTACCATGGATAAACAAGTAAATAAATATTTTAGTAACTATCTATTCTTATCACTACACTCCATGATTTGATAATTATTTATTTTTTGATTTAATAATTGATTTGCACACGCATCGTGTGTGTTTAGCCACTAGCTCTAATAGAAAGGGTTATTCCTTTTGGCATGAATAAAAAATTGAAGTCATGTTACAATAGTAATTTTTATTATTATTCTTAAAAAGGTTTCAAAACGAATTAATCACTTTAATTACTACGGATAAACAAGTAAATAGATATTTTAGTAACTATCTACTCTTATCAACTTTATAATTTGGTAACTACTTATTTTTTATTTTAGTAATTGACTTGTACAGCATTGCTTGCGCCGCTAGTAGGTAAGAAAACGCGCATGAGAGGACGCCCATCACTCAGCTCCAAAGCCGCCCACGTGCCGTGGGAAGATGCGGTCACATTTGGTGGAAGTCTTCCCCTCTTCTCAAATCAGCTGCCATTTTCCCCCAACCCCCATGCTTCTATTCAAAATCTGTTGAATACTTCTCTACATGTGTTTAATATTTATACTATGTTTTAATATATATACTAGGGAATGCATGTGCAAAAATAATGTGCATAAAAATATAATTTAATAATTTTTACAGTTGTTACACAAAATATTTTTTTACGAGCTTTTTTGTTGGTAGTTTTTTAAAACAATTTTGTTTTAGCAATTTTAGAGAGCATTTTTTTTGAATAATTTTTTTGTACTTAAATATTCCTACAGTTATTAAAATGGAGGAAGGTTTTTAAAGATTTTTTAAAAATTCAAAATGTGAGCCGGCTTGGAGATTGAATTCACACTAAAATGACGTTCCCTTTATAATATTTCATGTGTGTGTATGTGTGTGTAAAGTTATTTAGTGTGCAAGAGCTCCCGTTATTGTGAGTAGGAATGGCAATTTCGTTCGATCCAATCCGATCCGTCCCGTTCTCTATCCCATTCGGGTTGGAGTTTCGGAGATTTATTTGGGGATCAGGTTGGATGTGGAGGTAAAACTTGGAAAAAAAAAGGGGGGGGTGAATGGGTCGAAAGCGGGTCTTAATGCATCTGCCTCCGTTCCCCGATTTGTTTTAAAATAATTATTAAATAGATATTATTTTTATTTTTTAATCCCTTTACGTATAAATATTTATAATTTTACTTTTTAACCGTCTTCTTTTTTTCTAAAATATAGTTTAGAGGTTTTTTTAATGTAAAGATAGATTTTCAAAATATACATGTTATCTATTAATCTTCAATTTAGACTTTATGTTATCTTATGTATTAGTCTTCAAGAGATTGTCAATCATTCTTTTATTTGTTTTGTGGTATTTAATAGAATTTAGACTCTATATTATATTATGTATTAGTCTTGTAATTGTAAATTTGTGATTATTTTTATATGAGATGAATTAATTTTTTTTATGAAAAAAACGGGCAGGGAAAGCATGTTGAACTTACGTGACTTTATTTATGCACTTTAACATTTTTCATGAATTATCTGACGTGCTGTATATTGTATCTGTGGGTTAATTTTTTGGTGATTTTTTCTTACTGAGGGTCACAACTCATTCAATGTAATTTCTCTCCCCCTGGTGTTTCACACCAAATGTTGCAGAGCAGCCAGAGTATCCTCCCAGAATGAAGAGCCGAGACCTATCGAGCAAGATAATGGTGGCGTTTGACTACTTTACCCGTAATAGGTAAGCTTTACTTTATCTTAATTACAATAAAAGAATGTAAATCCTAGGGCTATTTATGTCATTTTTATTTCCACACTATAACTCTAATTTAACTTAACTTTATTACTGTTTGATAAAAAAAAGGTATTTTCATAATTACACCTCAATTGATTTAATGATGGAATAAAAATTTTAAATAATGTTCCGAGAAATCGAAGCGTTACAAAAATAATCTTAATTTTATGTGAAAACATTATCGTACAACTCCCTTGTACATATGCGATGGTTATATAATTTGGAAAAATTAAAGATTAGCAATTGCGTGAATATATAATGCATTTCACTAAGGTCATTAATGGAGATCATTTTGGAGCATCCCATTAATTTAAAAGGCAGAATCGGAATTTGACGTTTGAGAAATTGATTTTTTTTTTTAAAAAAAGAAAAAAGAAGAAGAAGAAAGAGACCAACCTATAATTTTTTATAATTTTAAAAATTTATTACATAAGTCTTAAATTTAGAGCATTCACACCAGTCTTCCTATTTTTTTGCACCAAATTAGAGAGAAAATCTCACTTTTCTATTGTAGGGAGTTATATTTTGTAATGTCTCCTGCATCAAACTCTCTATTCTATCCATATTTTATTAAAATATGTTTTTCTTTTATATTTAATTCAAATATTATAAGGGAGGAGAAAAAAATAAAAATAAAATATTAGGAGTAAATAGTGACACCCTAAAATTAGGGAGTCACTATTTATTTTGAAAAAATAGAGAGAAAAGATAGAGAAGCTGATGTGAGCATTATTTAGAGAATTTGCTCCTCAAATTAGAGAAAGTGCACATTTGATGAGGCTGATGCAGATGCTCTAATACCGACCACTTGCTCCCCCTCCCTAAACATGATGACAGTGTAGCAGGGGGAAGGGGAAAATTTTGCGACAACGTAGTATCCCTCTCAAAAGGGTAATTTTGGAAGAAAATTCTGATTTCGTGTTTTGTAATAATTGTTACTTTCACCACTGTCTTGTAATTTTTCAATTTTATTTTAGCGAAAGGCAAATTTTATTATGTTCAGTAGCATGAGAGAGGTGACCTAGGAGCTTCCCATCCCAATGTTATGACTTCAAATCTCACTATAATTGCTCGTTAACTTTAGGGTCTCAGAGACTAGTCAATAATAGATTTGGCATACCTAAAACTGACCAATTATAAAAAAATAAAAATAAAAAAGCAAATTTCATTGAAGTCATCGAATCCGGTTACAAGAAATGTGATGTGTGTTGGGAGCCTGGGAGCTTCCAAAATGTGTCTGTCTCCAAAAGATATCTGGTAAATCAGAATAAGGTTAGCTGCTAAATGAGGAGTCTTCAGAACATCTAACGAGAGTTTTGTTAAGGTTTCACAACATTTAGACTGTCAAAATACAACATTCATGAGTTCTGTTTGATTGGGTTTGGACGTAAAGCAACAACATTCATCAGTTCTGTTGAGTTGCATATTTGTACTGATCTAATTGTAACATTATATTTTTTTTAATTGAATTTTTCATGGACAATCTTATTTATTACTTCATTATTTTATTTATATCTTAATATTATTAACTAATATAATGTTTCAAAAAATAATTGAACTAGACTATTTTCTTGTGTGTATTCATTCGTCAAATGAATCTTATAGGACTTAAAAATCATGTTCCGTTCACATCTTTGATTTTTATTTTTTTTTAGATTATAGGTTTGTCTTGATGAAATATTTTAGAAAAGTAAAAAATAAAAAATGGACCAAATTTAAAAATAATTCAAAAAATAAAAATAATAGAAAATATGACTCGTTTTGACTTTTTTCCGTCTTTAATAATTTTTTTTAGCTTTTGGACATGATTTTACTTTATAAATTTCTTTCATCAAGATGAACCAATAATTTACAAAACAAATTGAGAGAAAACATATAAGCGTTAACTTTTTGTAAATTATTAGTTCGTCTAGATGAGAGATTTTAAAAAAGTAAAAGAATAAAAATCAAATTTGGAAAAAAAATTAAAAAAACAGGACTTCATTTTGATTAATTTTTCATATTTAGTAAAAAAAGTAACTTTTATACATAATTTATACCTTTTAGATTTTATTAATCAAGACGAACCAATAATTAACAAAAAATTAAGGCAAAATTAACAAATGAAAAAAGAAATTTAAACAAAGATTAAAAAATACAAATGAAACAATTAGACAAAATAGGGCATAAGTAGTTAGTTTCAATTTTTTTGTTACTTTATTCAAGATTTTTTCGCGGTGTAAAATCTTGTGAATTTGGTCGGACATATTTTGCGGGAAAGTAAATCTCAACGGAAATTTTTTTAAGTATGGAACCCATTACTTTTGGTAACTAAACACTGAAAAAATTACAGAAAAATTAACGTTACTATCATTTTGCATCCTTTCTTGACAACTGAACAGGGCCACAGGTGATCATGTCTCCAACTTAGTTAATTCTCCCTCTCTCCTTCTCAATCTACACACTTACCTTCTTGTACTACCAAACTACATGCGAGAGAGTGATAAATTTTGTTTCACATCTATCATTTAATCCACCAAACTTTATTAAAAAAGTCTAAATATTATTTATTTACAGTCTATTTATTAGTGATCAAAATTTTAGAAAGGATGTGATAGATATATAAGAAGAGAATATAGAAGAAGGGAAGATTTTTTTTATAGAGGGGTGAATAATTATAAAGAGATTTTTTTTAAGGAGGAAGATATGGTAGATATGAATATGTAGATAATATTCTCATAATTAAAAATAATATTTTCGTAATTAAAAATAGTATTTGTGTAAATAGAATGGGATAAGAAATGGAGAGAGGAGGAATGAGATAATTTTATGTCACTCCAAAGGGATAAAATAGTTTTCTGGCTACCATATTCATAGTGTAAGAAAGTAAATAAATCATGCATATAGCAAACTCAATAGCGAAAGCAATGTATTATTTTATGACCAACAAATAAAGCCTCAACGTTAATGTTACGTCAACTCATGAGTCGGGCTTGGCTCTGATCAACAATAGATTCTTTAGCAATCTCTACTGATTCTCACTATATTACATCCGATTGCACGATGATGACCTGTCTACTGTAACAATCGACCGACCAATTAGGCGCATATTGAACCAATCGGTAGATGTTAATCTCAATCAGTCGGAGTCCACGCGGCTTGGAACACCTCGTTCAGTATACTCAAAAGGCGTTGCCATCAAATTCTAATCAGAAGATCCCGCAAAGGGAACCCTTAATCACTCTAATGGATCTCGAGAATGGCACCAGTAACCTCTTGGGATCATGAGAACAACACAAACAATCGACGAGCCACTTCTCCAAATATAGAAGGAAGGCATGATCGAGGGCCATGGGCTCTATAACGCCCCAACTTTTGGCACGTTAAATTTCCACGATAAAATTTTTTTTTTAATTTTATTTAAACCACCTTATAATCAAAATAAGTTATCGAAAGAAAACTAACTTTTATTTAATGATAAATTCCAACAACATTTAAACATTCGAGTTATAAACTGAATTGACCAAAATACCCTTTCAGGTTTACAAATTTATTTAAGATAACTAAAATCTTAAGGTCATCTACGGATAAGGCAACCATGTAAATGTCTCCTCTCCTGTAGTCTCCAGTTCTTCTGACACGAACGGTTCCTCTATACGTACTTCTACATCTGGCATGAAATGCCAGGGGCAAAGAAGTTGCACCGATGAGTAATGAAACTCAGTAGGACAGATTACCCGAAAAACCAAACCCAAGGACATACAACATACAACAGTTCATATGGATAAATAATAAATAACAACATATGTTGATACCAAATAAAAATAAGCAGTAAACACGTTGGGTTAATTATGCTCTTTTCTGCTTTCATTATCTTGTTTAAGTGGGACGACGCCCTGTCACATGGCACGACGGCCGGAGCATGCACGTGGGACTGAATACCCCTTAGCACACCTCGGGACTTGAACCCGGTAAGCAAGCTGCACGTGGGACTGGTTACCCCTTAGCATACCTCGGAACGACGTCCGGCATCAACCATACACGTGGGACTGGTTACCCCTTAGTATCTTCGGAACGACGTCCGGCATCGGGCAGCACGACCGCCATACCCGGCATAACCACAAGTTACAATCTTCAAGTTTCATTTAAGTTGTTCTCTACAACTAATCAACGCACTGGAATTTAACATCTACACATGTTAGGCATCAATGCATTTTAACAAAGTTCTCCACTCACGAGATCCCATAAGAATTCGAATACATAATCGAAGCATAGTAGATACATGTAAGAGTGTTCATGCTGTCTGGTGAACAAAATACAGAATATAATCATTGCCGGTGTATTCTAATGTTAGGTTAAACATGCTGGAATTCTGCTCTGTATATCAACAGGTCGCTCGAGCGACCCTACCTCGCTCGAGCGGCCAAAACAAGTTTACTGTCCGAATTTGAAACTTAAAAATTTCTGCAGCTCGCTCGAGCGGCCTATTAAAAAAAAAAAAATATATATATATATATATATATATATATATATATATATTTTACGAAAATTCAAAATTTTCACAACAACCTCGCTCGAGCGGTCCAAAGCTCGCTCGAGCGAGCCATCGTCTTCCCCAGATTCTGGAATTTCCAGAACTGAACATCTTCATACGATAAAAACCCTAAAAATTCAATAGGACTACTAACAGATCATAAAATCATGCAATAACACTGAAATTGAACATCCTAAGGTTGGTAGGTAAGCAATCCTACCTCAATTTGATGAAAATGGTGACGAGTAGAACGAATTTTTGCGAAGAAAGCTTTGACCCAACTTTCTCTCTCTTCAAGAACACCTTCAAAATTCTTCTCGATTTCTCTCCCAACACCTCACAATACTCTCTCTAACCTTCTGAATTTCGATTGTGCGTCTAAAACCCAAAGATTAGACGTCCTATTTATAGATTCGAGAGAAAAACCCCTCTTAATGTTCAAATTAATCCCCAATTCAATACTATGAAACCCCCAAATTGAATTCCATAAAAACCCCTACTAATTCGTCATCAACTCTGATTCAAATCCGTTTATTTACCATTAAAACGAAGGAATTCGATGTTTATTCGTTAATGATTCGGAATAATCTCATTCAATAACCATGAATACGAAGAAATCCCAAAAGATGCCATTTTCGAGGTTGCTGGAAATGATAGCTCGCTCGAGCGGTCTATAGCTCGCTCGAGCGGCCTATTAAAATAATATTTTTTATATTTTTTTTTACTTATTTTTTTTAAAATAATTTTTTTTTTAATTTTTTTTTTAAAAACTCCTAACTTAAATAGTGAAACACTCTAAGTAAATATCAAATATTAATTTTAAATTATTTTAAAATTACGGATTATTACAATCTATTCCCCTTAAAAAATTTCGTCCTCGAAATTACACAGGATAGTTAAGCTAAAAGTTCAGGGTGATTGGCTCTCATAACATTCTCTTGTTCCCAAGTAGACTCTTCTATATTCCGGTGACGCCAAAGCACTTTGACCAACTTAATGGTCTTACCCCTTAGACGCTTTTCACCGTGATCTAAAATCTGAATTGGTTTCTCCTCATACGTTGTGTCTTCATCTAAGGTGACGTCTTCCCATTTAATGATGTGCGTTGGAATCGCCATGTACTTCTTCAACATTGACACGTGAAAGACGTTGTGCACCCGATCAATCTGTGGCGGTAATGCCAAACGATAAGCAACTTCTCCTATTCTTTCCAAAATTTCAAACGGCCCAATGTATCGTGGCATTAGCTTTCCCTTTTTACCAAACCGAGTAATGCCTCTTCTTGGTTTGATCTTTAGAAAGACATGATCGCCTACTTCGAACGTCAATGGCCATGTTCTCTTATCGGCGTAGCTCTTCTGTCTACTTTGCGCCGTCAATAATCTTTGCTTAATGACCTTAACCTTCTCAGTAGTTTCCTGAACCAACTCCGGTCCCAAGAAACTTGTCTCTCCGATCTCAGTCCAGCATATTGGGGAGCGACAAGGTCGACCATATAGAGCCTCATATGGCGCCATCTGTATGCTTGCCTGATAACTATTGTTGTATGCAAATTCTACTAGCGGCAAATGTCGTTCCCAGTGGCCTTGAAAATCTAGCATACAGGCTCTCAGCATATCTTTCAATGTCTGAATTGTGCGCTCCGACTGACCGTCAGTTTGGGGATGGAAGGCCGTGCTCATGTGCACATTCGTCCCCAAAGCCTTCTGCAAGCTTTGCCAAAATATCGAGGTAAAACGAGGATCTCGATCTGACACTATCGTGATTGGCACACCGTGTAATCGGATTATCTCTCGGATGTAGAGTCGACTATAAGACTCCATGGTGTCTGTCATCCTGACCGGCAAGAAATGTGCCGACTTAGTTAATCTGTCCACAATGACCCAAATAGCATTGTGTCCTTGTACTGATCTGGGTAGTCCTGTCACAAAATCCATTGTGATATGTTCCCACTTCCAACCCGGAATCGGTAACGGTTGAAGCATCCCGCCAGGTTTTTGATGTTCTGCCTTAACTTGTTGACACGTTAAACATGTCAAGACAAATTTGGCGACATCTTTCTTCATCCCACTCCACCAATACTGTCTCCGAAGATCCTTATACATCTTGTTACCTCCTGGATGAATAGCGAAACTAGATTGATGGAACACCTTCAACACTGACTCTCTTAATGTACCAACATTTGGTACAAACAGCCGTGACCGGTATCTCAAACCCCCGTCAGCACCAATCTCCCAACCTGTTGTAACTTCTCCCGTAGCTATTCGGTGCCTGATAAATGCCACCTCTTGGTCAAAACCTTGTACGAGTAATATCTCTCTATGCAACTCTGGTGTTGCAACCAAGGCATTTAAGCTAGCCCCGTCCGAACTCTCTGTCGGCTGAAGAACGAATCCACTTACTGACTCCATCATTTTCCATTCTTGGATTGCCAAATTTGCCACCATTGCTCTTGACTTCCTGCTCAATGCGTTAGCCACCACATTGGCCTTGCCCGGATGATATGACAAGGTGAATTTGAAGTCTTCCAGATACTCTAACCACCTTCTTTGTCTCATATTCAAGTCCTTTTGTGTGAACAAGTACTTGAGACTCTTGTGATCAGTGAATACCTCGAACTCTTCTCCATATAGGTAGTGACGCCATGACTTTAGTGCGAATACTACCGCTGCTAGTTCCAAGTCATGTGTTGGGTAATTCTTTTCGTGAATTTTTAGCTGCCTTGATCCGTAAGCTATCACCCTTCCATTCTGCATAAGTACACATCCTAATCCCTCCTTGGATGCATCACAGTACACGGTATAACCCACGCCCCTTTCAGGTATGATCAATATCGGTGCGCTGGTCAACCTCTTCTTGAGCTCTTGAAATGCCTTCTCGCATGCCTCATTCCATTCAAATTTAGCTCCTTTCTGTGTAAGGCGAGTCATTGGTTTTGCAATTGCGGAGAAGTCCTGAATAAACCTTCTGTAATATCCAGCCAATCCCAAGAAACTTCTAACCTCGAAGACCGATATGGGTTGCTTCCAATCCATCACCGCCTGCACCTTACTGTCATCAACCGATATACCCTCCCCGGAGATGACATGTCCCAAAAACTTTACCTCTTTAAGTCAGAACTCGCACTTACTGGCCTTTTCCGTAAAGCTGATTCTTCCTTAGCACTTGTAGTGTAATTCTTAAATGGTCCTCATGTTCTTGCTCCGATGAGGAATAAATTAGTATGTCATCAATGAAAACGACAACAAATCTATCCAAATACGGCGCAAAAACTTGATTCATCAAGCACATAAATACAGCTGGTGCGTTGGTCAATCCGAACGGCATCACCACAAACTCATAGTGACCGTAACGAGTCCGGAACGCCGTCTTTGGTACATCCTCCTCCTTGATTCGTAGTTGATGATACCCAGATCTTAAGTCAATCTTTGAGAAACAAGTGGCTCCTCTCAGTTGATCAAACAAATCATCTATTCTAGGTAAAGGATATTTGTTCTTTATTGTGACTTGATTAAGTCGACGATAATCTATACACATGCGTAGTGTTCCCTCCTTTTTCTTCACAAATAACGCCGGTGCTCCCCACGGCGATACACTAGGACGAATATAGCCTTTCTCCAGCAGCTCTTGTAGTTGCGTCTTCAACTCCTGCAACTCAGCTGGTGCCATGCGATACGGTGCCATCGATATCGGGGCTGTTCCTGGTTGCAGCTCAATTGAGAAATCCAACTCTCGTTTCGGTGGTAATCCCGGTATTTCTTCCGGAAACACGTCGGCAAACTCGCAAACAACCTTTGGTAAACTTAAACTTTTGCGGTCCACTTCGTTCAACTTCAGACTTGCTAACCAACTAGTCAGCGGATCATACCACCTGGATTGCACCATCGAAGCTGGATCCTGTCTATCCCCCTTAAATTTGAAGCATGTTCCACTAATTGAATAGGCAGTTACAGTCTTCCGATGACAATCAATTATAGCTCTATGAGCCGATAACCAATCCATGCCTAGGATGACGTCAAAGTCAACCAACTCAATGACTCGTAAGTCACAAGTCAACTGAAGACTTGATATCTCTATATCACAAGTTCGACATATTCTACCAACCGCTACTTGTCCTCCTAAGGGTGTCGTGACATACATTGATGTGTTTAAGTCCTCGGTCTCTAAACCCAACGCTCGTGAACATGCAGCAGATACGAATGAATGCGAAGCACCAGAATCAAATAAGGCTTGCACACAAGTACTGAATAATACGAGTGTACCTTGTATAACTGCTGGGTCATATTCATCATCCTGTCCTTGAAGTGCGAAGATCCGACCTCTAGAGACTTGATTACCTCCCACATTCTGACTCTGGCCAGATCTGTTCTGCCCATTTCCTCCCAACCTACTTGGCTGACTCTGTTGTTTCGGCGGGCGTGGGCACTCCCTTCTCATGTGACCTTTTTCATTGCAGTTGAAACAAGTCACGTCAACCATATTCCTCACAGTTCCTTGACTACCACTGTTGGTCTGATTCCTAGCCTGACTGGCCTGTCCAGACCCCTGTGATTGCTGCTGCTGTGGTCTGAAGGATCTACTTCGGTCAGAACCGCGGATACTATTGTTTCCTCCAGTCCTGATAGGTCCACCTGACCCTTGACCGGCCCTTCTTCGTTGTTCCCAGTTCTGTCGAGAATCCAACGCCTCGCGCTCTAATGTAAGCGCACTACTCACCACTTTTGCATAAGTGGCTCCCTCCTGGGACATAACTTTTCCTCGGATGGCAAGACTCAGTCCCCACTCAAACCGTCTGGCTCTTGCCTCATCGGTTGGTACAAGAATGGATGCATGCCTAGATAGCTCGTCGAACCTTGCAGCATACTGTGTGACATTCATACTGCCCTGTTTTAGGTTCATGAACTCTTGAAGCATGGCCTGCTTGACTGTCGCTGGAAAATATTTTCCAAAGAACAACTCCTTGAATCGACCCCAAGACATGGTTCCGACCTCATGAGTTGTCTTGACCACATCCCACCAAAAATCGGCCTCCCCTCGCATTTGGTGAGCAGCCAATGCAACCTTATCACTGTCATTGATGATCTCCATTGTTTCGTATAGCTTTTCCATCTGTTTCAGCCAACCCTCCGCTACTGCCGGGTTGGGTTCTCCACTGAACACTGGTGAACGTTGCCTACCGAAATCCGCTAATAACATGCCTCGAGTCGTTGGAGCTCTTGGCAAAGTATTTGGCATTAGTGGTGGCGGGTATGGATGGTATGGCATTTGCTGATAGTATGCCATGGGTGGCTGGTGTTGAGCTATTGGTGGGTTTGGTGCCGGTTGTTGCTCGGGTGCCTGAGGTGGTGGTGGAGGCACCTGTTGTGGTGGCGGCGGTGGTACGTGAGGTGGGGGTGGCGGTGGCCCCTGAGGCTGTGGTGGGGTTGCCATTTGGGCAGCCACAAATGCATGGAACAATTGTGCTAACTGCTCTGCTCCTGGCATGATGTTTGAGAAAATAGTTGTGTTGGTAGGTGATGGTTGGTTGTTGACGTTCCCCTGGTCAAGTACCTCATTAACAACCCGACCCCCATTGCCATAATTACCGTTCGTGCCATTGAGTTCATTTTGGGAAGCCATTCTGTGAATTTCAAGTTTGATCTTTAAAGGGATAAATCTTACTCTACAACGTTTTTTTTTTTTTTTTAATAAGAGGCATAGAATGACTAACATAAATGTTAAGAGTTTATGCAAGTTAAATTTTAGGGATAAAATGAGTGAAACTTTTATTCATTTATGTTTGCAACGGTTGAATACATGATCACATAAGATAAAAAGACAACAAGTAGTACACATAATTGTTCTCTACCTATCCTTAATCATCTCACCGTCGTAAACTTATTCTAACCTACTTTTCCTCTCTAAGCAAATAATTGCGGATAATGGTCCCGCAACTGCCACTCCTTCTCCCATGTCTCCTCCTCGACTCCATAACAGCGCCATTTGACTCTGCAATACATACCATTTTGCTCCCACTGATTGCGGGCAACTATCTCTAAGATTTCAATCGGAATCTCAGTATAGGTATCCATGTCCGTGAAATCTACCCCTTCATGAGGAGTAACAATCCTACGCCCGTCCATTGGCTTCTCCTTCTGGCACCAATCCATAGGTACCAGATTACCCCATATAAACCTGAAGCCATCGGGTACATCCACCCGATACTGCTGCCCCACGCGCCCATAGATATAGATAGGGCCAAGATAGAACGGAGCCGTCAGTGCTTTGAAACTGCAACGAATCTTGGGTGGTACTCGGGCATATATCATCGTTCCTGCGGGGTACACTGGTGTGCGGGTCCGCCCCCAAGTTCGATTATCCCATTCCGGCTCTGGTGCCGGTGGCGGAATAACCTGGATAAGAACCTCCTCCATCTCTTCTTCCTCATCCTGCTCCTCTACAGCAGGCTCCGGATTAGCCAAATCAGCCCAACCAGCAAGAATAGCAGCATGGTGTGGTGCAAAGGGCTGCTGAGGTGGACCAAATACCGGTACTGCCTCTACTAGAGCCTCCTCTGGAAACTTCTCAACTGGATCTTCAATCCACTCGGCATAATTCTCGGGGTTACCCCCAAACAAAAGATGCACTTCTTGCACATTGCTGGATCCGGAGTTCGACATCTGACAATGGACAAAATAGTTATATATTAGACTTACAGTAGTATCGAATAACTCACAATAGTAAATCTAACCCAGTCCTCTAACTAGCGTAGGAAAACACAAAACTCGGAAATGTGTGCTACCCATCTACCCACGGTCGCAGGGAGGTCAAACCTAAGCTTTGATACCAAATTGTAACGCCCCAACTTTTGGCACGTTAAATTTCCACGATAAAATTTTTTTTAAAATTTTATTTAAACCACCTTATAATCAAAATAAGTTATCGAAAGAAAACTAACTTTTATTTAATGATAAATTCCAACAACATTTAAACATTCGAGTTATAAACTGAATTGACCAAAATACCCTTTCAGGTTTACAAATTTATTTAAGATAACTAAAATCTTAAGGTCATCTACGGATAAGGCAACCATGTAAATGTCTCCTCTCCTGTAGTCTCCAGTTCTTCTGACACGAACGGTTCCTCTATACGTACTTCTACATCTGGCATGAAACGCCAGGGGCAAAGAAGTTGCACCGATGAGTAATGAAACTCAGTAGGACAGATTACCCGAAAAACCAAACCCAAGGACATACAACATACAACAGTTCATATGGATAAATAATAAATAACAACATATGTTGATACCAAATAAAAATAAGCAGTAAACACGTTGGGTTAATTATGCTCTTTTCTGCTTTCATTATCTTGTTTAAGTGGGACGACGCCCTGTCACATGGCACGACGGCCGGAGCATGCACGTGGGACTGAATACCCCTTAGCACACCTCGGGACTTGAACCCGGTAAGCAAGCTGCACGTGGGACTGGTTACCCCTTAGCATACCTCGGAACGACGTCCGGCATCAACCATACACGTGGGACTGGTTACCCCTTAGTATCTTCGGAACGATGTCCGGCATCGGGCAGCACGACCGCCATACCCGGCATAACCACAAGTTACAATCTTCAAGTTTCATTTAAGTTGTTCTCTACAACTAATCAACGCACTGGAATTTAACATCTACACATGTTAGGCATCAATGCATTTTAACAAAGTTCTCCACTCACGAGATCCCATAAGAATTCGAATACATAATCAAAGCATAGTAGATACATGTGAGAGTGTTCATGCTGTCTGGTGAACAAAATACAGAATATAATCATTGCCGGTGTATTCTAATGTTAGGTTAAACATGCTGGAATTCTGCTCTGTATATCAACAGGTCGCTCGAGCGACCCTACCTCGCTCGAGCGGCCAAAACAAGTTTACTGTCCGAATTTGAAACTTAAAAATTTCTGCAGCTCGCTCGAGCGACCTCAAGCTCGCTCGAGCGGCCTATTAAAAAAAAAAATATATATATATATATATATATATATATATATATATATTTTACGAAAATTCAAAATTTTCACAACAACCTCGCTCGAGCGGTCCAAAGCTCGCTCGAGCGAGCCATCGTCTTCCCCAGATTCTGGAATTTCCAGAACTGAACATCTTCATACGATAAAAACCCTAAAAATTCAATAGGACTACTAACAGATCATAAAATCATGCAATAACACTGAAATTGAACATCCTAAGGTTGGTAGGTAAGCAATCCTACCTCAATTTGATGAAAATGGTGACGAGTAGAACGAATTTTGGCGAAGAAAGCTTTGACCCAACTTTCTCTCTCTTCAAGAACACCTTCAAAATTCTTCTCGATTTCTCTCCCAACACCTCACAATACTCTCTCTAACCTTCTGAATTTCGATTGTGCGTCTAAAACCCAAAGATTAGACGTCCTATTTATAGATTCGAGAGAAAAATCCCTCTTAATGTTCAAATTAATCCCCAATTCAATACTATGAAACCCCCAAATTGAATTCCATAAAAACCCCTACTAATTCGTCATCAACTCTGATTCAAATCCGTTTATTTACCATTAAAACGAAGGAATTCGATGTTTATTCGTTAATGATTCGGAATAATCTCATTCAATAACCATGAATACGAAGAAATCCCAAAAGATGCCATTTTCGAGGTTGCTGGAAATGATAGCTCGCTCGAGCGGTCTATAGCTCGCTCGAGCGGCCTATTAAAATAATATTTTTTATATTTTTTTTAATTATTTTTTTTAAAATAATTTTTTTTTATTTTTTTTTTAAAAAAACTCCTAACTTAAATAGTGAAACACTCTAAGTAAATATCAAATATTAATTTTAAATTATTTTAAAATTACGGATTATTACAGGCTCGCTTGAGATCCGCCTGATCTCATATGACCTATTTAAAGGGGTCTCCAAACCAGGAACCATGTATGTTTTCACACTCTACTCTTGGACTCTCAAATCTACAATTGATTATTATTCTTTCCTTCACATAGATCTAACTTAATCCTTGGAGGGTTCTTGGTCGAACAACCATCCTTGATTATTGAACTTGTTTGCAGGAACCAAAGTAGGAGTTCAAGATTATCTCACCAGTTTTTGGCACCAACGATTTAGTGTCGTCTGTGAGAATGACTTATTTTTCTCACTCAAAACAAATTCAATTGAGTTAATTGGAGACAATGGTGACGACAATATCAAACCTTGGAGGACGAAAGGAAGGCAAGACTTCCTAGAACCCCAACCTTTCGGAGGCAAAGGTACAAAATCTTACCCAGTTTTACGGGGCACGTGATGAGCAGAGAAGGATCCATGACAAATTCAAGAGTTTTACTCTACTTACCATCTTGGTGAAGCAAGTTCTGATGTAGATCGCAGACGATTTGAAAGTGCGCTGGCCAAATATTGCCATATCTGAATAAAAGGGACATAAACTAAATATTGTCATTTTCACCGGGATCACGACTAGAAAATGAAAAACTACTTTGATTTGGAGAATCAAATTGAAGAGCTTATTCAAAGGGACATACTCTCCCAATTTGTAGAAGGTTTACAAAATCGAGAAGAGTAGAGGAGACTGAGCAGGCGCATGGAGGAGTGTCCCAAAGATCGTGAGATAGAGTCTACCCAGCCAACCAGAGAGATACAGATGATTTTTTTGAGGATTCGTTAAAGGAGGGGTGACCAGCTTTTCCAGGATAGCAGATTCGAGAAGGCACAAAGTTAAGGGAGAAACATAAATCACGTCGATGAGTAGACTATCAAAAGAGAAGAAGTTGGAGGAGCAGCCTATCAACTTCACGAAGGAGGACGCCACGATGACTCCCTGGTAAAAACGGTTGTTGTGGGGAACAACAGGACAAACAGGGTGTTGAAAAGATGGATATCCGAATGCATATAAAATTGCAACCAATACGATCCCCTCTTATGGGCTTCTCGGGCGAGGGGGCGCAGCCAATTGGATTAATCAAACTATAGGTCACCCTAAGCCCCTCCCCCATGCAAACAACAAAAATGGTAATGTTTCTAGTTGTTAATTACTCGTTTGCCTACAATGTTCTATTGGGACAGACTACTTTGAACATTATGAAGGCATTCACCTCTATCTACCACCTTATGATCAAATTCCCTATGAAGAATGGAAATGACAAGCAACATGGAGATAAGACGATGCCTTAGGAGTACTACGTAGCCACCCTCAAGTAGAAGCGATCCAAGAAGGTATTGGTGATTGATGTCCTGGATGTTAGGGATGAAAAGGAAGAGAAGAGAGGAGAGCCAACATGGGCTCTTAAGGCTGTGCTACTCAAAACAATAATGGAGGATAGAACTGTTCAAGTGGGGATAGAACTCCCCATCGACTTGAAAGAATCCTTGATCGGATACCTCAGGGATAACTCTGATGTGTTCTCATGGCCGCACGAAGACAAGATCGGGATCCACCCTCAAATGATGTTGCACTATCTCAATGTTGATCCCAATTTGACACCAACAAGGTAGAAGGCAAAATGTTTTGGCAAAAATTAGAGCGGAGCAGTTGAGTAGGGGTCCAAAAATTAGAGCAAACTAGTTTCATCTAAAAAGTCCAATACCCAAAGTGGTTGGCCAACATGATCTTGGTCAGAAAGCCGAATGAAAAATGGAAGATGTGCGTGAATTTTAAGTATCTCAACAAGGCCTACCTAAAGGATGGCTACCCCCTCCCGAGGATAGACTAGCTAGTGGATTCCACATTCGTCCATGAACTCTTGAGCTTCATGAATGCATTCTTGGGGTACAATCTGATCGTAATGAATCTATCAGACCAAGAGAAGAAATTTTTAATCACAAAGAGAGGGTTGTACTACTATAAGATGATGTCGTTCAGCTTAAAATAAATTGTATTTAAGTTTACTTTTTTCATCAATTATAGGAGAGGCCCTATAAAAATGTTATCCACATGCTAGGAAACACATATACAGATACATGATAGGAATATGATACGATACGAATACGGCAATACAACAAAATTTTAAAAAATAGGATACGGATATGCTGAGGATATGACTACAAAAATTAATTTTTTTTTTATAAGTGTTGGTCATGTACTACGCAAAAAAAAGAACCAAAAAAACAAAAGAGTAATTGAACTGCTAATACTAAGTATTTAACACCCGTCAATTTTCAAGTCATTCAAATTAATTCAACATGCACAATCTATTAATCCATCTATATTGTCTACTATAGTGTAAATAGAACTAGGGTCCATTTGACGTAACTAGATTATGGGATTATTGGATTGTTGGATTATGTTGGGTGCCGGACGGAATAATCTAGCTCAAAGTGTTTGGACTAAATTATTTGTGGATATGTTGGTTATGTTGTGTTTGGAGCTAGATTAATCCAGATTGTTTGGGTGAATAATTTAGGCCAAATGGGGCTAAATTATTTTCCTAATAATCTAGACAATCTCCATAATCTAGTTTGCCCAAATAGGGCCCTAGTATTTATAAAATAAAAAACTCATGTGGCTAACTATCTATATGTTTATATCTATATACAAATTTCAATCCAGCAGAATAAAATGGATAGAGGAAGAGTACGCTAGCCAGAAATATGAGTCTATGAGGGGAAGTATCCAATTGAATTCTAGAAGTATCCACCGGATATCCGAAACTCATTTAATATTAAAACGATCTAATTTTTAATATAAGATACTTATTTGACGTATTCGATACGTATTGAGTGCATATAGATATTTGAGAAATATTCGATACGCGTACAGAATCATTTTCAAAATATACGTGCTTTATAATCCACACGAGACTACGATGATCGGAATTGCACAAACAAGGAAGAGTCTAGGGTTCAAGAAAAAAACTAAAAAACTCTCTCCGAATTTCAAATTAATATTAATGATTTACTTGTACTTGTGATCTCAGTAATTCAAATAAATCATAAACATTTATTTTAAATTTAAAAAGAATTTTATAATCTCTTTTCTTAGACCATAGCACTCATCCACAAATAAACACACACTTGATAGGTGAAATGGAGAATAGCAAAAATTACAGCGAGAAGTGAAAGAGACAGAAGGGGGTAGGTGTGAGATTGACCGAACCACCTTCGCACACATAGCACCTTCCAAATCCCCTCTACTCCTTCCCCGAAAACAAGTAAAAAAGTCTTTCCCCTCTCTCTCTCTCTCTCTCTCACACACACACACACCCCACCACCACCTATCCCCAATATAAAAACCCCAGCCCCTCCACACCATTCTCTCAGCTTGGACGTTCCCTTCACAGAGAACAACAAGCTGAAAAAAAATTTAAATTCATTTTCCTATCCGCTGTTCCATATATGGATTTAGCTAATTCCAGTTTGAGACCCAAAATCTACAAGAGTATGCATTCTCTGTCACCGTCTCCGCGTCTGAAGTCTCTGATTAGGACGAAAACGCCTATTCCCACCAACCGAGTCTTGCCGAGTCGACTCGTCATCCAATGCGGGTACGGTTCCGATTCGGCCAACGCTGCTAACCCAGCCACGAGTACCAACTCCAACTTATGCGGCGGCGTTGGATGCACACGCGCCGATTGGCAGAGCACGTGCGCCATCCTGGCAAGCAAGGTCGTGTCCCAACAGCAGGACACTAAACAAAGCGGTAACGCCGACAACATCACTGCCGTGAACGGCCACAAAACCCTAGACCTCGTCCCCATCGACAACCTACCAAAGCCGCTCACCATCACCGACCTCTCTCCGGCGCCCATGCACGGCGCCAAGCTCCGCGTCGCTTACCAGGGCGTTCCCGGCGCTTACAGCGAAGCAGCTGCCGGCAAAGCCTACCCGAATTGCGAAGCCATCCCTTGTGACCAATTCGAGGTCGCATTTCAAGCCGTCGAGCTCTGGATCGCCGATCGCGCCGTTTTACCAGTGGAAAACTCCCTCGGCGGCAGCATCCACCGGAACTACGACCTCCTCCTCCGCCACCGGCTCCACATCGTCGGGGAGGTCCAGCTCGCCGTCCACCACTGCCTCCTCGCCCTCCCTGGCGTCCGTAAAGAGTATCTAACTCGCGTCATTAGCCATCCTCAGGCATTATCTCAGTGTGAACTCACTCTCACCAAACTCGGCCTCAACGTCGCGCGCGAGGCCGTTGACGACACAGCCGGCGCGGCAGAATTCGTTGCAGTAAACAACCTCCGCGACACGGCGGCGATCGCCTCCGCTCGCGCTGCTGAACTCTACGGGCTCCAGATCCTTGCTGACGGGATCCAGGACGATTCCAGCAACCTGACTCGGTTCGTGATGCTGGCGCGTGAGCCAATTATACCCCGTATGGATCGTCCGTTCAAGACAAGCATAGTTTTCGCTCACGATAAGGGGACGTCGGTGCTATTCAAAGTTCTATCGGCGTTTGCGTTTCGGAATATAAGTTTGACAAAGATCGAGAGCCGGCCTCACCGGAATAGGCCGATTCGGCTTGTGGATGATGCCAATGTCGGAACAGCGAAGCATTTCGAGTACATGTTTTATGTAGATTTCGAGGCGTCAATGGCAGAGGCGAGGGCGCAGAACGCGCTGGCGGAGGTTCAGGAGTTCACGTCGTTCTTGAGGGTGTTGGGTAGTTATCCTATGGACATGACCCCTTGGTGCCCCTCACGTGAAGATTAGCAAAACGCCAATTTTCGTTTTATCTTTTTTCTTTTTTTGTATTTTTATTTACGGGTTTTCGTTTTATTAAAATTTTTTGACGCGCAAGGTTAAAAAAAAAATCTCTTGATGTGTTGGGGTAAATATGAAGTTGATGTTTCTGTTGAAATTATGGCAGTGTTGTTTAGATCGAAGATTGTGAATATAATTTACCACCCAATCTTCATATATTCTTCTTGTTTGGGGCAATGGAGATAGGAACGACAAAATAATAACAATAATAAGATTTCTATTGGTATTATATTGATTGGGTATCGTCAGCAATATTATTCTAGTATTTCTGTTTTAATGCTTGTTCTCAAAGTTATATAGAGCTTTAAATATATTTTGTATGATATCAACTATCTTTTCTGTAATAGGAAAAGTCTTCGTGCAGAGACGGTTCACACACATTCAGATACAAATGTGTCAAGAACCGTTAGATGCACGTGGAGTCCTTGAACGATTGAGGACTGCACGTGCATTTAACAGTTCCGAATATATCTGTGTCTAAATATATCTAGACCATATGTACACCTAGCATTACTCTTTGTAATATAGGCAACAAAATTTCACAGCATGAGGCTTGTACATTTTATATGATTTTAAATATATTTATAACTGAATCTATGTCTCTATATATGTGCTCAAAACGTTTTCTATGTGGTAAAAACATTTTCCCAATGGGTCTGGTTTTGGGAATATAGACAAATTACTGAATTAGGCCCAACATCTTGATTTTGATTTTTCTGTCTGCTAATATCAAATTGGGAGGGATTCTCGCCTCTCATTTTGATAGGACTGCCTTGTGCACAGAAATCATGATGTGGTGGTATTAGTCCTATAATTATTGATGCTATTTTTACTGTATATCATTTAGGGTGGATTTGGCCTATGATTTTTATTGAAATTTGTTTTTTATCTTTATTTTTTTACATTTGTTGTTTAAATCTTAATGTTTTGTAATTTATTGGTCCATCTTGATGAAAGGAATCTAAAAAGTATAAAATTATGTCTAAAAGTTAAAAAAAAATCACTAAAGACGACGAATAAGTTAAAAAAAAACTCTGTTTTTTATTTATTTTTTTCTTTTCTGAACTTCTTTCAAATTTGGCCCATTATTGGTAACTTTTCTAAAAGCTCTTGTCGATATGAACTAATAAATCACAAAAAGTTAATGAAAAATAAAAAATTACAATAAAAATTTCACATAAGAACAAAAAAAATTTCAATAAATATCACAGTCCAAATGAACCCTTATTACTAGCATAGAGAATTGCAGAACAACTTGTTTGCAATATTTTAATAAGGGTAAATTGCAGTTACCTCAGAATTGCATATTGAGACATTGAATTGCAAATGAAAAAAAGGAATCCGAGTGTAAAAAAGAGGTGACTAGTTATTTTTAGCCAATGCAAATTGGATGAGACAAATTAGCCATTAAAATAAGGACTCTATCGAAGTGACATAATTTGATATTGGATAAATATTTTAGTCAACATGACTCTTTTTAAATAGTATGTTAAAGTTGCTTTTACTACCTTTAAAAAATTAACGCAAAATAATACAAGGGAATAAAAAAATCATACAAAAATGTGACAAATAATTAAAATGCAGTAATAAGATTTAGAAGATCTTCTTATGCGAATAAAAAAATGATTAAGGAGTGGTGGTGGTCATGGATTACGTGGGTAATGATCAAATGGAACAAAATTAGGGGAACGAGTCAGGGGTTTGGTGAGCAAAAGCAAAGTCATAATGCAATGGCACTGCTAAAGTTTATGTGGTAGGTGGGGATGTGCTTGTTTGTGCCTTTGAGAGCGACTCTCTCTCTCTCTCTCTAAAAACACTCATATTTAATCGAGATGTAAAGACATATTTGGCATAATAATGACGTGCTAATCACCTTAGGCTTACAACGTAAATATGTTACAATTACGTATTTTTTCATGTTCAATGTGAGACAAATCGTAATTGAATTTTTTTTAAAAATTGACAAAATAAAATCAAAGAAAATTTGTTAATTGGAATCTCGATTTATTTTCTTGTTTTGGCTGGTCTCGGTGTTGACCTTGGGCCATTACGAAAGATTGAGATATTATGTTTTAGTAGCTTGGCTACAATATGAAAAATTGAGTATAAGAATGAAATTATAGCTAATTTATGAAACATTAGTAAATTTGGCATAACTTGATTTCACACTAATTATGTGTTAATGGCATTTTTATATGACCAAGAGCGGAACCAGGATTTAAGATTTGAAGGGGTCAAAATTTTATTTTTGGAAAGTGATGGGGCCGAATATGATTTTTTTTTTTTTTGGGCGGGGTGGGGGCGCTAAATGTAATTTTTTTTATAATTTTCAAAATTCATAACTAAGTCTTAAATTTTTTTTCTTGGGAAGCGACTTTTGTAGGGTGTGTTTGTTTTGAGTGTTTAGAAACAAACTCTGAGATGTTATTTAGTATAAGTATTTCAGAAACTTATTTGGGAAAAAAAGTGTTTCAAAAACACTTTTTATAGAGAGATGAAGTCGTTTGGGAAAAAGTAAAAATATTTGAGAAACTTGTTCCAAAAACTTGTTTGGGAAAAAATCTCCCAAACCCCTTAAACGAACATAGCGGTAGTCTCCATGTAATTTTCCCATGCATATGACAATAATGGTGGCAATTATGGTTAGCTATTTTTTTTGTGGTTATTCTTTTACATGTTTTGGAGCTTGTTGTAGTAGAGTATAGTGTAGTTTTTTGAGACATGTAAAACTTATGTAATTTTGTTCTGACCTTGTCGTGTTCGGGCAGAACTGAGGATTATAACTTAATTTTATTTTGAATGGTTGTACTATGTTAGTTGGCATCTTTCTTTGATTTTTCAATTACACTTCTACAATTCTGAATATGTTTATAAACAATGGTAAATGTATGTTGTTAAAAAATTCCCAAATTTTTTTTTATTACGGAGACCTTAGTAGGTTAATTTCTATGGCCAGTCAATAGCCCACGGCGTGTCTGTATAGGTTATGACAGAGATAGTTCGCATAACTCTCTAAAATATTCTCACATGACTCGAGAGAGTTCTAAATCAACATATACAACTAGGTGAACATGTACATATATATGATCACAAGCTTATAGATGCTAAATGATGTATTACCCAATTACATTATTCAAAAGCAGAGAGCCTAATGGCAGACACTATATTCTCCTAGTTCAAATTGAAAAATTCAAACCACAAATGAAGCTCATGGCACCACCATTTTTCAGTCAACAGCCACTGATTAAATGCAACTCGATAGGTTTTGTGAATAGAAAAAGAAAGGGAAATGCTCATACCATGATTCAGTTCATTATTTAGAGTTTCCTAAAAAAATCTGAACCATTTTTAATTCAGAAATTTCATTTTAAGACGTTTGTAAGAGGTGGGGTCCGGTATTTCATTATTTTCGTTTGGACTTTAGTGTTTACTAATTTATTCTCTTACTATTATTTTTTTGTTTTTATTTGATTTTTTTTGTAATTCTTTATTTTGCATCAATTTTTAGTCATTTGTTAGTTTGTCTCGACAGAACCCACAAAAAAAAATTGAAACCCTACAGATTATTTTTTGGCTTATTTTTTATTTTTGGTAAAAAAAAAATTAACTTTTTGACATAATTTTACATTTTTTAAATTTCTCTCGGTCAACACATATTGGACAATTTTGTTTCCAGAAGGTTTTTTCAGACTAAAATCGAAAAGTACAATCATTAGTGCTAAGGTGAATTTTTTTTTATCACAATTCACTTATCATATGTATTTGTTTCACAAAATGATTGAGATTTCACTATTTTTTTTTTTATGAATTTGCAGACTGATGTGATGATCTCTTTTGGTTCATTTTCTAGAAAAATATTCTCTATGAATTTGTTTCTAATTTTTTTTATTCTCTCTCCAATGTGTGGGGATTTCATAGTCATAGACACCAGATTTAGAACTCACAATTTGATTAAAAAGGAAATTTTAACTAGACTTTTGTAGCAAATTAAAAAAAAAAAAAAAGGCATATATAATTTGTTGAGAGTGGGATTTGAACCCACGCCCTTTCGGACCAGAACCTTAATCTGGCGCCTTAGACCAACTCGGCCATCTCAACCTTTTTATATTCTAATTAAATTTGCTTCATAATATTTAATGGAAGATTCAATAGGAATCTAATTTCGTTGTTTATCTGGTTGTACCTTAACTCACCTATTTTTTTTGTCATCAATAATCTCACCTCATTTGAGACGTCAGATCTTATAGTTTCCAATTTTTATTTTTATTTTTTTGTTTTCTTTTCGCAACCCCATCAAACAAAGATAAACAAAAAAAGAACAAATTTGACTCCCTTTCTATTCTATTTCTTTTCTCAGGTTTTCAACGGACGTGATGTTCTCTAATATGAATATCACGAGATAATATAATAACCCAAAATCAAGAATTAGTACAAATTTCTTATTGCCACCAATTTCAATACCAACTACAATTTGGATGTCTTAACTTACAAGGAAGCCCACTTTTGTGCATAAATTAAGTTGGTGAACCAAATTAGGCCCAACATACATTGCATCTTCTTATATATATATATATATATATATATATATATATATATATATATATATATATATATATATATATATATTGAAAAGAGCTTGATCAAAGTATTTTTATCATAAATATTGACATGAATAGTTTTATAAAAACGACTTAGATCAAGTCATTTCTAATAATATTTTGAGTTATTTTCTCTCACGGGTATCCTTAAATATATGTTTTAAAACACATTGATCGGTTCAGATCAGAAAATAAGAGGTTTGTATTTTAGCAAAATGATAAATTCCTTAATTCTGTGTGTATATATAGACATACATATATGTGTGTACATATATATTTATATATATTTTCCCGATAAGTGGCCCTTGACCTACCCTGATTATTCCCCTTAATAACTTCACCACAATCCATTCTGCCCCCCTTCCCCAAATGGTTGAACATATTACATATCGCAATTAGGTTTTGAAAAACCTTCTATAGATTTGACAATTTTTTTTTGCTTTGAGCATTTTACTTTGGAGAGAAGAAAAATAATAGCTCGGTTGTCACCTTTTTATCAGGCCCAAGAATTAAATTTCACAACTTCGTAGCTTATAAATCCGGTAATCCTCTTCCTTCACCCCTAATTTAGAGAAGATGTATGCTTGGCATGTCAAACAACTAAAAACTTTCTTCTTAGAAGTCTAACACCTATAATTAATTAATGTTATGTACATATTTTTCATTATCTTCATTTTCATTAATAGTATAAACAGATAGTACCACATGCGCGTGAGGGGTCAAACTGGGGTGAGCTTCAAGTGTTATTCTCAAGTCCAACCCAAATCCAGCCCATTCTCTTGGGCCTAAATATCAATTCACACTTTCAATTATCAGGAAAAGTGAAGTGAAATAAAAAAAAAAAATCTATTTTCTTGTGTATATTCATTTGATAAAAGATTGTAGGAAAATAAAAATTTACTTGTTCATTTGTCAAGAAAAATAAAACAGTGGGAATTTTTTTTTTCCTGAACTCAATGGTCAGTTGTAAACAACATTAATTTTGATAGCATTTATTTTCAAAATTTATCATTTCCACCGTGAAAAAACTCCTCCATAAAAAAATAAAATGTCACCATGTAACTTTAAATCAAGAAAAAAAAATATTTTTATTTCACCAAGTTAAAGAAATAACAAGATAATCATATATTTTTATTCTACCAACAACAGCAACGACAGAAATAATATATAATTGATATATCAGATATGTATATCATATAAGTACAATGGAATAGATATACTAGATATCCTTAGATATGTATATAATATATTAAATATGTATAGTATAATATATGTATTACTGTAGCTCTGATATATATTCTATTATGTAAAAAATATAATGTATCCTAAACAGTGAACACGGTATATCTAAAAACACATAAATAGTTATTGTACCATTCTACTTAACTAAATTAACTATTTTTTATGTTTATCCAATTTTTTTGTATTTATTTATTTTTTAATATTTTGTGAAATATTAGTTCGTCTTGACAAAAAGAATTTTAGAAATATAAAATTATATTCAAAAGCCTAAAAAAGTTCGTAAATATGAAAACTAAGCTAAAACATACAATGTTTTAATTTTTTTGTTCTTATTTAGACATAATTTTTTATTTTTTGTTCTAATTCAATAACTATCACGGTCAAAATAAAAATCTTAAGATTTTCCTGCCACGCATAATTCTGTGAATTTGACGAGATATGATTTGAAAGAAAGTAAACCGTAGTGAGAAAATTTTAAGTTTGGAACCCACTACTTTCTTGGTAACTAAATACTCAAAAAATTACAAAAAAAAATTAATTTTTTCATCCTTTTCTTGACAACTGAACGGGATTAGGATCCATTTGGGCTGTGGTAATTATTGGATTATTGACTGTTTAGTTTTTTGTCCTTATTTGAATTTTTTTAATTTTTAATTTTCATCAATTTTTTAATGGTTGTTGGTTCGTCTTGACAAGAGATTTCAGAAAAGTATAAAATTATGTTAAAAAGTTAAAAAAATAAAAAAGTTCAGAAAAAGACAAAAAATAAGCAAAAAACAACGTCTGTGTTAACTTATTTTTGTCTTTAGTGACTTTTTTTAAACTTTTGGACATAATTTTATACTTTTTAGATTTCTTTCATCGATACGAACCAATAAGCTACGAAAAAATGATATAAAAATAATAAATACAAAAAAATTTAAATAAAGACAAAAAATAAGCCAGAAAAATAATTCTTGGCAAATGGACCTAAGAGAAGTGGGGGTGGTGTGTGCTGCAATCCCAAAAAGGGTTAAAAAAATTGCATTCTCCAGATTGAGCCTGCCTATGTGTTTCTTGCAGTCGATGCATGGGTGAGGTGTTCTGTTTTATTTTATTTTCTATTAAAAATTCAACATGTGTACATCATGTTACACATACTTCGACTAATTTTAAATGCATTAATTCAGCTTTTTTTTAAAAAAAAGAAGCTATTTCACCCTTTTTTTTATCGAAATCGGCAACTTATGTATTATGTTATGTTTAGAATGTTTTTAGATTTGAAGGATAAGAGAAATAATTTTGCTGACAATTACATATTTTTTTAAAGTCAAAAGAGTATTCCGAATAATTTGAATTGGTAATCAGTTTGGAAATTTTTATTTTGGAATATATCTAGAAAATAGAGGATATTGGATTGGTTCAGTATAATTAAAAAAATGACAAGGAATTTTTTCATAAATTAAATAATTGAGTGTGAGAACCAAATGGATGGAAATATTAAATAATGGAAGTTTTGATATGAATGGAATGATAATCTTTTATGTGATTTATTTACTAATAAAAGAGAGATGATGTTGAATACTATTCAAAACTTAGCAGAACTACGGTGTGGGTGTGTGTTTTGTTTCATTGAACAACTAAAAAATGCCCGAATTTTCAGTTCATTTTGTTATTGAAGAAGTCTTTCGTCATTCTATTAAATTCGAAAGTTTCTAAAGAGCTTGCCATATTGAAATATCAAAGGCACGCTATGCGTAGGAAGGCCTAATTAAAGTTGGAAAAATTCTATGAAGATTAATCCCATGAGAATTAAAAATACTTTAACAGTTTTAAACTTGAGATTTAGAAGAAAATAAATATTTAAGTGAGATTTTGATCATTATGCCAATCCAAAACAACCCATCGGGGTTCAATATATACAGCTTATAAATCCCACATTAAATGATGTTCAAAAACTAAACTTCGTTTGATTCTTAAATTTGTAAACTTAGATCCCTTTTCCTCCACAAATCCTTGTACGAACTCCAAAATCCAAATATATTCTCAATTATTAAAGGTGATGGAAAATACTCTACACTATCCAAAGCTTTTTACAACGAGTTATTCTAGTAATACAAATTACTCATGCACATCTGAACATAGATATATTTGGAATCATTTGATGTATGTGAGGTCTTCCATAATCATATGAGTTTCACGTGCATTCAAGAGTTTCAGTCTCAGATGTGTTTGAAACCGTCAAATATAAACGATGTCTTCCATAATCATACGAACTTCACGTGCATCCGACAATTCTGAACAAATCTGAATCTAATTGTGCACGAAAAGTTTGTGTTATTAGACTTTTTTTGTGGTAACGGATGAACAACCCTACAACCAAGCTCTTTGGACTCGACTGTGCAACCCAAACCTCCAAAAAAAAATTAGTGTAATAATACGCCGTCAAGATCCCAATTAAATTAGAATACTCACTCAATAAAAAATCGAACTCCAAACTTAAAGAAATTCTCTATATACTTGACACTCGCTCTTATCAACGGGCAGGTGTGTTTTATTAGACCATGTTTTTTTTACAGCTCCCACTACAAAAACTATAAAGCACACAGAGCTATGGTACTGAGGAACAGGCCCGACCCCACAACTTATAAGAGGACATTGTTTAGGGCCCAAAAAAATACAGCAAGGAAAAAAGAAAAAGAGCATAGGTGTCCCAAATATGTTTTTGATCTTATACTAGGTAGAGTAAAAAATGTCAAAAATCATTAAGCCCCATTAGATTTCTTACAATAATTTATATTTTATGGTTTTGGAATTTTGAGTTTTTAGAATGATACGAAATTTTTATGGTTTTTTCTTTTAATTTTGTTTTAAAATTAACTTGTATATTGTTTAATTTTCAATCTTATAAATACGTGAGAGGTCCACTTTGAGAATTGGGCCAGACACCAACAAGCTCGGATGATCATGTTCACGAATTTAGAATCTAATTAAATGACATGAATCGAGTGTTGTGGTATCACCCAAACACATTACCAATAAATGTAATATACCGAAGTGTCTATATTTCAGAGACACTGCGCTTTAAATTTTCAGAACCATAACTAAATTAAGCAAATCGAATCTTGTCATAAAAAACAAAATAACAATTAAAATTCAATCGGAGTTCACAAACCTAACACACAACTCAAGTTGTATATTTGGTTGTAAGGTAAATTTCGTAAATTTTTCTCTTATTAAATGGAATCCAAAGGTGATTAAATAGTCGTCCAACAAAATTAACTTTAGCCTTTGATAAAGTTATAGCAAGGACACATCAAGGTGTCCTAATAGTAAGGACAAATGTTGGGCTTGGAGAGAATTCCTCTGGATTTAGGAATCAAATTTTCATTGGGTGAGCACCTTAATTTAAGTGTGAAGCTGTGACTAGTGGTATAAACGGTCCAGTTTGGTACGGTTTGACTAATAAACTCGGACCAAACCTAGTATTCCGGTTTGGGCATATGAGAAACCGAAAACCGGACCAAATTCTATCAATTTGGTCTGATTCAGCTTGGTCTGTTTATGACCGATTTGGTCCGATTTTTAATTTGGGTGACCCAAATTCATATTTCCAAAAAAATATAAAAAATAAAGAAAGTCCAATTGTAACAGAATTTTTTGTAAGAATTTTAAAAAATTAAGAATAATGACGTCGCAATCACAATAAAAAATAATCGCATTCAATCCAAAGCAATGTACAAACCAAGTCAATAAAGTTGTGTCCCTAATAATACTCCCATGCAAATTAGAAACCAAAAAATAATTACAACTTTTTAATGCAAATTACAATCGATAAATAATATAATTTTATTTCTGGGGTTAATCTTTACCGAACTAGTCCAGTCCGGCTCCTACATGTTAAAAATCGAAAACCAAACTGAAGAATTTTAAAAATTCAAAACGGACTAGACCGGACAGATCTAAGCCAAAAATTTGATGGAACCATCAGTCTGGTTCAATTTACCGATCCGATTCAATTTATAGATTTATGTTTATACCCCTAACTATGACGGTGTGTTACTGCATTAGTTTTTAGAAGAGATTTGAATTGCACAGTTAATCCAAAAAGTCTGACTGTGAGACTATTCCTCCGCTGTAAAAAAAAGAAAAAGTTAGAGAAAAAGACAGAAGCAGAGCTCTGAAAAGAACAATTCATACCGACGGTTTTCAGACATGCGACTGCGGCAATGTTCTCTGTGAACTAAAAAAAAAAAAAAAAAAGTCAAACAATTAAAAGCAAAGTCAGCACCAAATTTAGTACTTCACCCTTTCCCCTTCAATTCAAAAGCTTTGCTCCTCTTTCCAAATTTATTACATGATTTATCCAAATATATATTTAACGACATTGAAATAATTAGTAATGTTTAGTACTGAATGCCAACCAAAGCGTGACGAATATTGCAATAATAGGCTCAGTTATACGTTTAGAGGGGGGAGATTGTTAGCTAAATTTGTTGGCCAATAAGTTAAGGAGCATGTCAAAAAGACAATAGGAAAACCGATACTTTAATGTAATTTTTGTATTTTAATACGTAATAGTATTTCACAGGTCATCCTTTTAAGCCTTGTTTGATTCGCGGATTACGCATGTGATATTGGACTATTGGTGTCTAATCTCGTGCAATCCAATATTTGGTTCTTTAAAATTAAATCAGGACAAATAATCTTGAGATTATTATAATACCTATATGTGAAGTACTATTTAATCCTAAGGGGAGAGGTGTGATTCTTTTAATCCCGTTTGTACCAATCATTGCTCCACCGCCTCTAACTATCACGCCACCGCCACCTCCAACCACTGCTGCATCCGCTGCCACACCATCGCCATCGCACCCCCACCATCGCACCACCACCGCCACCTCCAACCACCACCATTGCCGCCACCTTCAACCACTGCCACCACCGCTGCCTTTAACCATCACCACCACCACCACCTCCGACCACCACCGCCATATATGTATATCCACACAATTTCAAGAAAACATCTCTGTCTAAAACTCTAGATATCTGAGTGAGATATTCTGAAAACAATCTACTCCAAATCAAACATGGGATTAGATTTAACTAGTATTAAAACAATACCAGGATAAATAATCTCAAGACTATTAATCTCACCAATTTTAATTTGTGAACCAAATGAGACCTTACAGAATACAGAGAGAATTAAACAACGGCCCTCAATCAAACTCGAAGACCTAACAGGAACCACAACCACCGGTCACTAGATGACTTAATCTCTGTTGACAACAACTGAGGAATCGGCCACCGGCACTTTCGACATGTGTGACTACTGACTCTGTAATTCCTATTTGACTATTTTAGTATCTTTTTGTCTTTTAGCCTTTAGGAATTGGATCTATGTGCACAGTTAACTTCATTTTTTAATCCTTATTTGATTCTTGGTCCTTTCATTCATGTGTCATTTACTTAAAAGTATAAATTGTATAATAAATTAGGATATAGCCACAAAGGGTTTCTTCTATAGCCATAGAAATTGGTTGTGAGTAGTCTTCGGACTTTTATTGGCCACTACTTGTTTTTTAGAATTTATTCCTTTGAGACTTTGAACAATAATTCCGATTGTAATTTTATTAACTGTGTGATACTATGTTTGTAATTTTAAATTATCAAAATTAGTTACTTTACATAATACTTTTTTCTTTTCCATATTTGTATGTTCGGTGATAATTTGTAATATTTTGATATTTGGAGATTACTCACTACCATTCATTAATTGGCGGAGTAATATAATATTTTTATTCCTTTTTTTTTTATACTTGTCATGGGAGCATGTTAGAGATCCTTTACATCACCCCCTTGGCCCCTTATAATATCTCACTTTATTTTGTTGCAGTGCTTGCCAAGTTAGCAAGTGTGATGCGTTGTGTTATTTTATTTCTAGTTGAATGGAATTCACACAAAATATTTAAATGTTTATTTTTGGTTAGTAAAGAACGTTATCGTTAGAACAAATGTATTTGTTTATGTTGAATATTATAATTTTATTGTTAGTTGTATCACTCTCAATATTAAATCCTTATTTCACCCCTACTTAAATCTTCCTGAAAGTTCCCTGATGAAACGGATTTATGATCGTCCCCGGCAGACCTGCAAAAACAACTTGACACCGGTGTGGTATCTTGCCAACACCCCTCCGATGCCTAAGTCAGCTTGAGGATGGAGGAATAATGTAGAAAATCTGTATGGATAAAATTGGGCAGAATGTACGTACCTTGTACCATAGAGCTGCCTCCATTATATAGAGATCTTGTTGGAGACAAATTAGGAAGGGACGTGGTCCACTCCTGATTTGGCGGAGTAAATCAAGGCTAGTGGCCTTTGATTTGGTAACTGAATCCCCAACAATCCCCCTTGCCTTAAATAACGGAAGCGGGTGATGATGGTGCGTAAGACGTGGAGAGATCTTTGGGATCTTCCTTTCCTAGTGGAACGATACGTTTTAGGCAGATAGATCCCAGGAATTGTGGAGAGTTATTCGGCGGAATAGGTCCGACAATGGCTGGGCTGAGCAGACCAGACAGTGGCTGAGCTGAGGAGACCGAGACACTGGCTGAGCTGAGGATGTTAAGACATTGGCTGAGCCTAAGATGCCGAGGAGACGACCGAACCGAGCAGAATACTAACCGGCTCAGTCTGCGCGTCATGACCTATCATTCCCCTTTCTCTATTTTGAACATTCTTTGTCAACCTCTGTTAATAACCTCCATATTCTGTAAATGTTACAGTAACTCTTTATGTTTAAAGAGTCATTATAACCTCCTTATATTTTTCTTCTCATTTCTTTTTTCTCTCGTCATTTGAATTAAATATGAAAGGGAAAAAAGGAAAAAATATTTTAATAAAATATGGATAGAATAAAGAGTTTGATACACGAGACGTCATAGAAAATGTGTCTCCCTAAAGCAGAAAGTGAAAATCTCTCCTTAATTTGGTCCAAAAAAAAGAAAAACTGATGTGAATGCTTTTAGTCCTCACTAGAGCAAATTAAATTTTATAAGAAAGTACAATAATCTAAAGAAACAATGCAAAAGGACTAAAGAATCAAATTCCAAAGCCATGATCTTATTATCTTATAGTCTATATGCTTTACAAATGTTGGCTAATCAGAATGGGTTGGTACTAGCAGACAGACCCGTTGTTTATTACAGCACAATTCTCACGAGAATAACTTTCCCATACAAAACATTTTTCTTCACAGAATCCAAACCCAATTACAGGCTTTAGTAGACATTGTTGTATTTCCTCAGAATGGGTTGGATATGCTGCTGTTAAATATATAACTGGATGTGCATAACCATGAAACGAACTTAAAGCCAGTAAATAATTGGATGACTAATTCTATTGTTCGTTGACGATGAACTCTCAATTGAGTAATGTTAGAAATACAGATGTTTCAGACATATTTAAATACAAATGTTTCCCCAACCGTTAGATACACGTAGGATACTCAATAATTTATGGACCAAACATTTATCTAACAATTTTAGACACATCTGTATCCGAATATGTTTGGAACATTTATGTTCCTAGAATTTTTCCTCCCAATTAATTACAACACTAACACTAGGGATAAGTAGGGGTAAACTGAGACCACCTAGAAATTAAGGTGGATGGCCACTCGTGTAGGTCACTAGGTTGCTTACAGGTGGGAAGCAATTGCATTTAAGGAATCAATGGTATTCTTCATTCATATACTCTTAAAATATGTGTTATTGTATATATATAAATATATATGTAGTCCCTGCACGGAATAATTTGACAATCAGAGTTCTGATGCATGGCATTATATAATGAAACATAAAACATGTAAGATGGGAAACAGCCATCAGCACATCCAAAAGGTTGACTTGTTGGCACTGTCAGCCACTATTACACCTTGATATTTGAGGAATTCTTGGACTATACATGGCTCTCTCTCTCTCTCTCTCTCTCTCTCTCTCTCTCTCTCTCTCTCTGTCTCACACACACACACACAGAGAGACCCCCCCGAATCAGATTAGTGGTGGTGTCACATGAGCATGGATAGTTATAAAATGATGATGGAGGGTTGGGCCCATCTTGCATGGTACATGTCAGCTCTCCATGTAACTGCTTTATTTAGGGAGTTCATGTGATGCAAGAGCAGTTGCCTACCTCTCACCTCTGTGCATGTATTTATGCCAGGCATCTGTCCCCTTCCAACACCCCCAACCTCCAACTAAAATACTCACTCACTCTCTCTTCCCCTCTCTCTCTCTCTAAAGACCGAGAACAAGCATGAAGAAAAATATCCATTCCATTGCTCTTCTGTTCTTCCTTCTTTTCCTCATCAACAACTCACTGATATTAGCCCGTTTCTTAGCATCCAAACAAGGTTCATGATCAGCAACAGCATCATTCATATAATCACCTTAATTAGTAGTCCTCTATACATGAAACTAAGTATTTGTGTTTTTTGCAGGAGAAGAAGAGGAGCTAAAGCTGAAGCCCGTCACTAGTACTACCGAGGCTTCTCTTGCAGAAAGACAAGAAAATGATTCTCTGAATGTAATAATACCTTCTTTCTCTCTTTCTACACCTCAGTCTCTACTATTTTTTCATAGTTTTGGAACTCTAATATGCAGCAGCTAATGGGGTTGGAGGATTGTCCTAAGGGAGATGATGAGGAGTGTACAAAGAGGAGGATGGTTGCAGAGGCTCACCTGGACTACATCTACACTCAGGATCATAAGCCCTAAAACACCCTCTTAATTTACTTAGTTATAACTACTTAGTCATGTCCTAAAAATCCTTCAGGAGTTCCTTATAAGGCAATTTCTAAGACATTACCCCCTTTGAAAACTTCCGGTTGTATTTGGTTTTGGGTTGTACTGTTGTAGAATGGTGTTTTGTTAATGTCTCTTGTGATAAATTGTTGTATAAAGCAAATAAAAAGAACTTGGAAGTGGAATAAATGATAGAGTGGTTTACCAACACATTGTTTTTCTCATAAACCAGGAAGATTGGGATATCCGGGCCAGAATTAGTTATAATCCAAACAACCACCAAAAGTCCTATAAAAGTTTCTTTAAAACTCCACCTCCTAGCAGTACTCATATTACAAATATGTATTTATCCCATTCATCAACCGAGAAAGACACTTACATTACACTAACAAGAGCACGCTTGTGGTAGCTTGCTTCAGAACCTATACCGTACGTAGGTAACATCTAGCTATAAAGAACAAGAGAAAGAAGGAAGCCGTCTAGTCCCTATCTCTCGGCAAGGCTTATGAACAGAAAGACATCGCACCCTCAATAAGAAAGTTAATTAACAGGGAAAAGGAAAACTTTGCACAAAAGAAAGAATTACTTTACATGGAACTTTTATCCAAAGTCATGTGAATCAGACACCCCTTTTTCATGTGGCATCACCTCCAACCCTGCAACCACATAAACATCAAAACAATAGAGTTGTAATATGTGGTTCAGCTCACAAGTGGATGAAGCAAAGGGGGAAAAAAGTTACATAGACACCTTTAATTATTCTAGTGGAACCACTTTTTTGTACACTCTCCCAGATATTATTCCTTTGAGTAGGGTCTGCCATTGTCTCTGTTGCTTCAAATAATGGAAGCTAGAGAAGTATACAATAATTGAGGATTCATATGCGACTAAATTTAACTGGGGGCAATAGTATACAGCAAAATGTTGAAATCAACATCATTGAACTGAGTGGTAATGCAACATTGTAAAAGGGTACATAATAAACCTCTTGAACTCAACACCAAAATCCATGTAGAAATTTTCAAAGTTTTACCATGATTTGTTTTTTGTCGATTGGAATGGGGTTTGCAGAAGTTTGGGATGTGGGTTTGGATGTTCAGAATAAAAGTAGCGCATTAAAACTCCAGTCTCCAAAATTTAGACTTCCCATTGTTAACTTAAGTCAAGCTAACCCAAGGGGTTGGTTTAAGGCCAAAGACTCAGAGGTATGTTCCCTCTTAGGTTTCAGTTAACTGAAATCTCTCAGTTGTTATCGATTCTTATGGGGTCAGTTCATATATATATGGCAAAACCTTAACTTTAAATGAAACATGCAAATGGACGGTGAGACTGATCTCCTGAGGACTAATCGGTAATAAGTTGAGATGATTTTAAAATCGGCCAAATATCTTTGCTATAAAAAAAAAAGAAAAAACTTTAAATCAAGCTGATGTACAATACTGTGAAGGCGAAGGGGGAAAAAAAACTTATTAGTAGGTGTAGTGGGGCAAACCGTACGGGTTCGCACTGGACTACTAATTACAGTTCAATAGCTGGCAAAGCTTTGGGCCGGACCAAAGATAACAGGCCGAGCCTTGGTATTGGGGAAAGGCCTTGAATCAAAAGCAGAAGTCCATACCTGGTGGGCCGCGGCTAGGTTAGGTCTTGTAGGAAAAATATGAGAATAATGTTCGGATTTCATACCAAAAAACAACTTCTATTGGACATCAAAACTGAAAAATACAATATCAAATCGAGTCTTGTGCAATTACAATCCCCTTAAATAGATCCGTTATCTCACTGTGGGTGTTGGAGAATAATGCACCAGCATCTGTCTCCTATGACAAAATAGTTACTCAGCGAAGAAACATCGACCGTTGACTGCACGTCTAACTTACTTTATTTGTCTCTCTCACACAAAAAATACGAAATTAGGAGCTTCTGATGTAGACGAAATTTTTATTTCTAGCCTATGAAACCATGGATGTAATAAAATATTTATACAAACATGGAAGGACCTTTGAGCTATGAAACCGTCGAAACCCTTGAGCTGCAGACATTAATGAAGGCAAAATCACTGAGATTTTTGGGTTGCAAACACCAATAAATGCAAAGAGGTTAAAACTTTTCAATTATCTCGTGAAACTCTCCAATTTTAAATTTATTCTCCAACCATACGGATTCCAACAAGTCCATTCCACCCAACTCCAGGTTGTTGAGACATCAATGCAGAGTGAGATGGTTTTGGCCGCATGGCATTGGCTTACATGGACTAGGGCTGATGTTACTTAGGGCGGTCATGGATGAAGACATTGTGCGGGCACGACTACTCCTAAGCTAGGTTTCTCCATAGAAGCAATGTTTAATCATCAGATTACCATCCTGTTGTTGATATCTTTCAGACGACACTAATGAATTATTTTTTTTATTTTTCAGTTCCCTTGATCACAATGAGCAAGAACGGTAAATGGGGATTAGCATGACCGTTTAGAAAATACTAATAAGGTGCCCTTCCGAATAAGTCAATAGTTACTCATTGTAAATAGAACCCTTGTAGTTTTATGATTTTATTTATGCTCAATTTCCTAACAAAACTGAGAACAAATAAGGTTTTTTTTTTTTAATAGTGGTTGTAGTATGATAAAGCAAATTAATGAAATCAAATTTGTGACCCAAAATATTGGTAGCTTTCTATATTTGTAAAATTGTTGTAGATAAATTCATGAAGAGAACCATGATTTTTATATCAACGAAGAACTTACCAAAAAAATCAACAGCAACATAACACCCAGTTTGTCTTTTCTTAATTTATGGCGAGTGGACAAGGATGAGTATGGCACTACGAGAAAAGGAAACTTCGTGTTGGGTGGAAGGTCATCAGTTGCTGGACACAACATTCATTGCAACGGAATAATTATTCAGTGCCTCTGGGCACAGTCACTTAGTCTTTCAAACGTCATTTTTTGTATATCATAGTTTAGGTGTGAGATTCAAAGCTAAATGTATGAACTCTACAGTAATAATATTGTGATTAGGGAGACGTTTGGAAAAAGATATAGCGGTGTTCCAAGAACACTGAATGATTACTTAAAGTTAGAAGGGACCAAACTTTTAAGGATCCAAACAAAAAGATGAACCATGTGTAGGTTTTTGAGCCATCTTTCCATGTAGGGTATGGCCAACCTCAGGACAATAATGTAGCCCAAATTTGCCATAAACATCCATTTCGTGAGAGTTTCTTTTGAAGTTGAGTTTGGAATTTGAATACTAAGAAACGAAAAAGAATAATTCTCTATCTATACACCTTTTCTATATACACACTTTTCAAATACACCATATAACAATATATATGAATTTCAAAACTTATTTTGAGATTCGAATTGTCCATTTTATAGATCTTAACATGAAAATTATTCATGCAAAAACAATTACTTTGAGAATTTTAGTAGCAATTTGAAAAGTTTATATTTTGCCTAAAAGATGAACCGTTGCAATTTTCAATATTGATGAATTAAATTTAACTAGACACTTGTCGATATATTCAATTGACTTGTTTCTTGTATATAAGATTGATATGTCAAGACATATAAAATGTACTATTTGACTTATCAAAATATTATATAGGACACCACACCATTGGATAGTGTTTTCGAAAGTAGTATTCAAAAAGTGTGTATAAATTAAAAAAACCATTTTTGGTATAAAAAGATATAGTCTAATTTGGGAAAGTTGTAATGCACTTTCCTGTAGTGAGGGCAAAACATTGTACTTTTGCCCATTTTATCCTCGAAATTGTGTAGTTTCAAGGACAAATCGGACAAAATTACAATGTTCCATTTCGAGGACAAAACAGGCAAAAGTACGACGTTTTTCCCTCACTACACACACAATACGGGGACGTTCACTACAGTCTACAATTTCCCCGAATCCCCCAGAGCAGAGGTATGTTGTAATTTGTTATAATTATGAGTACTAATAGTGCTATATTAAAGGCTAAGTTACTGATACAATTATGAGAGGCTAGAAATAAGGAACCTTTAATGAAGTTTATCTTACAAGAAAAAACAATCATAGAACATAAGGAACCTTTAATGAAGTTTATCTTACAAGAAAAAACAATCATAGAACAGAAGATTATACTGACCTAGACGTTAAGTTCAGCATTTATTTCGGTACGTGATGGCTAATAGGTCCATAGGTGGCCCAATACTACAGGTCTAATGTTGTATTTAAAAAAAAAAAATTAGTGTCAAGAGAAAATTGATGTAACGCTTATTACTCATCCTCACAATTCCCCTAATCTTATCCCGCAAAACAAACGTGGCCTAATGAAATTGGGATGGAGTCTATAATTGCAATTTGGTCAAGGATAATGCTTGAGATAGCCATGTACAATGTGGGATAAAAGGTCCAAGGGATATGGGCCCTTTTCCATTTTGTTTGTTTTTTTGGCTCAAGGAAATGTATCTAAAACATGCGAAAACAAAAAGATAAGAATAATTAGGTGATTGGAATGTTGATTGGAAATACTTACTCATGGTTTTTCTCCAGCTTGATGTCACACTTCTTATCTAGCCATGCTTGTTGACTTGTAAACACCCTAATCGATATATAATAAATCAAATTATACTAACTTCGAAATGCGGGAACAAAAATTTCGACTTCGAGAAAATACTTTTATCTAATCATCAAAACAAAAATTACATAATATAATTACACGTCTAGGTCTAGTCCCGAACTATTCGGGTTAACAAAATTATTCACTTACTATGAGAATTTGTTCGGGAATTCCCTACTAACGTTAATTAGGTTTTATCACCTTCAATTGTTCCTAACTTTGACCGGCCTGAGCCCACAACCTGAATAGATGAACTAGGTAAAGCTTATCTTCCTATCATTTTGCTTTGCACTCATTGGTCTGATACACCTACGTTGAGTCGAATATTCTAAAACTACCCCATTCAAACGCATATCGTCGCATCAAATGTGAAGAGACAGCGATGGCAACTTTTGAGCAATCGACGTCACCTTTCACATGTGTAACGTCTTGATTTCTCAAAATATTATATAAATCCTTCAATTCAATTATTAAGTCAATTGAAATATAAATTATGAAAATTTGCCCTTCTTATTATTAAAACAACAGAAATTAAGATAATTCAGAGTTTAATGTTTTGTTCGTTTGCTTGCTTGGGAAATTTCTCCCAAAAAAATTTCTGGAAAAAATTTCTCAAATATTTTTACTTTTTTTCCAAACAACTTAATCTCTCTATAAAAGAAGAGAGAGAAAGAGAGATATCTCGAAAATGCCGAAAAAATTTAACTCCCAAATTTTTTCTGAAACACTTGGAGCATCCGCACCAGCCTCCTTATTTTTTTCTCTAAATTAGAGAGAAAATCTATCTTTTCTATTTTAGGAAGTCATATTTTGTAATGTCTCTTGCATCAGACTCTCTATTCCATCCCTATTTTATTAAGATATTTTTTTTATATTTAATTCAAATGTTATAAGGGAATAGAAAGAAATAAAAATAAAATGGTAGGAGTGAATAGTGACACCCTAAAATTAGGGAGTCACTATTCATTTTGAAAAACAGGGAGAATGGATAGGAAGGCTGATGTGAGCATTATTAAGAGGATTTGTTCCTCAAGTTAGGGAAGGAGCCCATTTGAAGAGGCTGATGCGGATGCTCTTATACCAAACAACATCTTAGAGTTTTTCTCCCAAAAATCATTTCAGAAACACTCAACCGAACAAATCCTAAAAGTATGGAAGAAAAATAACATAAATACCCCTTGGGGTTTACGTTCATTTATTTAAAAATAAGTCTAAACAGAGCTACTACGGCTAAAGTAGTCAAACGCCACCATGGCCTTTATCAGCAAGTCTTGGCTCTTTAAACTCGGGTGGACACTCCAATGGCTCCGTGACATTGGGTATGAAACATCAGGGATAAAGAAGTTGCCCCGATAAGTAATGAAACTCAGTAATAAGTAACAAAACTCAGTAGGAAAAAGTCATCGAAAAATCAAACCTGAAGATATAGATATACAACAAAACATTTATAATCATGAAAACAATAAAGTGTAGAAATGAATTTACGTATGTTTATTATGATTTCGTTACTTTTAAAGTTTTTAAAAATACCATTTTTCTCCAGTATTTATTCTTACCCGACTATCTAGCGTAGAGTACTTATTTGGTATTGATAAGTCCTTACTGAAGCAAGGAAGAGATCTTCTACCGACTACTCGAGTTAATACCTATTTCATCCTAACTAGATCCGACCGAATACGTGGTTTCGCCAAGTCAAGTACCAACAATCTTTATCTGCTTCCCTTTTACCGGCTCAAGGTCGCCCATGACAAGGCCGTTACTCCCTCAGGATTCAGAACTGTCGATGCAGATGTATCCCGAAATCACTTCCAACTGAATACACCCATCTCTTAATTGGACTCTTACTTTTTTTAAAAAAATTAATGTTGGGTCCAAGCTCAATCAAACCAAAACTTGATCGAAAGCAAACCAAAATTGAAAAAATCAAACCAAACCATATCAAAATTATCGGTTTGATTCGAATTTTTCGGTTAAAGTACTGGACCAGTTTCGCCCTAATCCCAGCACAATCTAAATGGAAGTCAAATGTACTAAAAATTTCATATTTATCTTACTTATCTTGATAAATATCTTGACCCATGGTGGTACCCATTTTCCAAATTAATTGTGATTCGAAAACAACACGTTTCCTCCTAAATTTCAGCAAGATGATCAAAACTAGGCTAATTTTCTGTAAAGACAGGATATTAGTAATTATTAGTGTTTAGTGATATTTTGTTTAGTTTTACGTTAAATTTTTTGGCTCAGATCATTCACTTGCATCAGAAAAGGAAAAAAGATATAATTTTATAGACCGAATTTAAAGAACTTTCAAATCGTATTTTTTGAAATTTTTTTGTTCTTAGTGATCTTGTAAGGGTGTTTCATCAAAAAAAAATTTATTATAATAAAAATTCGGAGAAAATAAAAATTCCAATAAAGATGACAGCAACAATAATAAAAAATAATTTTATACAAATATACTTTTGATATTCCTTAAATTGGTGATGGGAAATGTCTGATTGCTTATCAACTCACGCAAGTAGGCTGAGGAAGCAAACAAAAACTTAGGACCGAATTTGCCGCTGCTATAGGGAATGGGGGGAGGTGCAGTGGTGCTGTGCACCAAAACGGCGCAGTTTTGTGCCGCGACGAAACGCCCTTTTGTGTGTTTTGTGCACGTAACCTCTTAAAAAGAATTTATTTTAAAATTTCGAGTTCACGGTTAACTTCAAAATATTATTTTAAGTCGATGTTGAATAGTCTTCATAGACTCGAATTAAAGCCCACATATCTGGCCAAGGAGGGTGAGTGAGGCTGAATTTTAGAAGAGTAAATTTTACAAACACTTCCTCGATTTTAATAAAATTAATACGTTTGTATTTTTTGAAATCACAGTACATATTTCTCCTTTAACAAGTGAATTGTTGGCACGTTACGGTTACCAATGTACATCAATTTATCCTCCATATATCATGTAACTTCAATGGCTATATATGAAAAATATTTTCACATTATTGCAATTGAAAAGGATAAAAGTAGTATATCATGTCTTATTCTCTATGATGTCGGTATTTTTTTCTTGGTCAACAAACAAATGGACTGAAGTGTTACACAAAATAAAAAGTAAAGATACGCGATATGATTTCAGAAAGTACAGGTGTATGCAGTGGTGATTTTATTAGAATTGAGGGGGTGTTGGTGAAATATACCCAATTTGGAACCTAAAAAATAATGGGAGGGGCAAAAGATATGGACCATATGGTGGTGGTGGTGGTGGAGTAAATCCAAAGACGGCAAACATATATTAATATCAGCCCCACTTGTCTAAGGCCTTCGCCATACATAATTGGTATGTGGACAAACGAGCAACCTTTCCCTACTTAAAGAAAGGTTCAAAATCAGCCTCTCAATACTCTCAAAGTGGCCAAAGATGGTGACTAGGTTTGGCCTTTTACTTCACGTGTTGTTGTTGCCCTTAGTCCCACCTCCACCAGACAGGTCCTCCCTCTGTTCTCTCTCTCTCTCTCTCTCTCTCTCTCTCTCTCTCTCTCTCTCTATTATATTTGGAAATATACTCAGAGGACCTTTCAGCGGAACCGGGGGCCCTGTTGTGCACAATGCACGGCAAGGTGTGCTGCGCGCTAAAACAGCATCGTTTTGATGCGTAAAACACTGCCCGAATAGTAAAAAACTGACCGAACAATATTCGGTATTCGGTCAGTTTTTTACACGCCAAAACGACACAGTTTTGACGCACAGCACACCCTGTGGCACTGCGCACAGCAGGCTCCCATTTCCCCTTTCAGTGAAACACAAATGGTCAATGTATTTACATAATACTTGAAACAAGAATATAGTTTTCAATTTTGCAGGGCAAGTTGAGGTTTGAAGGAAAATGAATAATTTTTTAAAAAATAGAGATAGAAATGTCAATCTTTTAAAATCACCTTTTGTGTTAAATATAATATTTTAAGTCTTCAAAATGAGGAGTTGGGACAGAGATGCCCTAATACCCTAGTATTTTTGTATTTTTTAATACAAAATTTCAATTCAATTTCAGGAATAAAACAAATATTCTCCTATTTTTTAATGGAAAGTCTGGATTGAGAATTTGAAATGAATAATTAAGGGTTACTTCTTTGGTTGGAATTTGGGGTTTGTTGGAATAGCGACGGACACCACCATATTGTGTTCCCGATAAAATCTATTCTAACCCTACTTGTATAGTGGAGCCATTGAAAAAGTATTCACCCTTTTTTTGACAAGAAATGTGAGGCCCGTATACCTTTCAAAATGATCATTCATTATGTTCAAACAACATTAGTGATCAATCTAATTTTTTATGTGAATTATTTATGAGTTGAATTCCAACATATAGACATTCCGAAGCATATATATAGGTGATCCCGCAACACGGTATTATCCTTATGGGGCACAAAACAACCTCATGTCTTTTTTAATGTTGTTCATTGTAACATTCCGATTTTTGAAAACGCTACGAAAATAATTTTTTAAATTAACTTCTCATTTAAAACCAAAAATACTGAGTTTGAAATATAATCATATTGAATCTAAAAAAGAATCTTGACAAAGATAAATGACAATTACAAATAACTTTTAAAATAGTTTACAGAGCATCTACAGCTAAGTAAATCAAGGTTTGACTTAGGCTTCGTCAATAGCGTTGACGTCGACTAAATAATGCGGGCCTTCGATCCAATCTTCAATGCTTGGCATAAAATGCTAGGGACAAAAAGCAAAACCATGAGCATATGTTAAAAAATGATGATGCACAATTTAAAAAAAAAAACATTAACACATAAGTGAGAAAACAAATTGGAATTGCTTAAAATTGATGTCACGTCAAATCATCAATTCCATTATCCAAGTATATCCATGATGTTCCCATTCACTATAATCTCGATTCATATGTTCTTGATCCTTATGTTCCCAATCGCTAGTTCTCATTCGCCATATTCTCAATTACTATGTTCCTGATCGCTATATTTTTCGTTGATCGTGTCAAAACACTAGCTTGACTACCTAAACTTTAAATACCAATGACTAGACATAGCTCGGTTCAATACATGACGTGGATCAAGACGTTAATCAACTTAACATATAGTTCAACTCAAGACATTAGTTCGGCTCAAAACATTAGGTCAGCTCAAATGAGAGTACGACTCAAGACATCATATCACACTCCATTTCATTAGGCAAGCGTTATGGGTGCAAGTGTAATCGAAATTCAAGTCATCTATCATTGTGTCATCATACAATGGTTTGGAACGTGCAAAGTAAATCTAGGTCTTGTGTTACGTTCATTATCCCTCAAATAACACGTTGGTTAAACCCATCAACAAGACGAGCAAATATAAGAGGGCGTGAGGTCTGAGATAATTATAATTTCAAGAGGCGATGATATTTTTTTTTGGTAAGAAGAGGCGATGATATTCATCTAGGCAAATCATGCATTAATCCTACTCAAATCATGTGCTCAAGTATGAACATGTTAGAATATATGACCATAAATTCATAATCAATGATTATCGAGTAAATGGAGTTTAAATTATTGAAATATCCCACAATGTTTAAACGGAATAGAACAACTACGGTGATCTAAGTTTAAACAAGATATGGCCTCAATTTAATATACACAATACTATAGTGACAAATATGATATACACACACAGAGTCCCTTCTTATGATGGATTTCTTATTTTGCTAAAATGCAGAATTTTTATTTTTTGATCAAATTTTAATGATTCGAGTCGTTCAATGTGTTTAAAACATATTTTATGGATACACATAGGAAATAAACAGATTGATCTAAGCAATTTTTTATAAATCCTGACAAAAATAGTTTTATGAAAAACATGCTTGGACTCGATAATATTTTGAGTTGATTTCTCGCGAATATACTTAAAAATATTTTTTAAACACATTGAATAGTTTAGATCATCAAAATTTAATCAAGAAATAAGAGGTCCGCATTTTAGCAAAATAATGAATTATTTATTAGAAGTTTTCTTTGTGTGTGTGTGTATCGTGCAATTGAATCAAGAAATAATGGTCCGCATTGAATAGTTTTATTTTTGAGTCTTACATTTTAAAAAACTTTAGGACCCATGTATACATTTTTAAAATTATAAAAATTACATTTTGACCCCTCCCTTTCTGAAAATAAAAAATCTCACCCTCCAAATTTAAATTTTGGTTTCGCCCCGCTCGTTATACATGTTCTTGTTTTGAAATTACTGTGAGTAGTTATTCTTTTATTTTTGAAATATCGCCCCTCAATGCATTTCGTCTTGTTTTTCTAACATAATTGAAAAGTTGGTTCCCATCACTTTGACTTCCGCTTTCATATCCAATCATAACATCGGGTGTCTTATCCAATAGCCAAATACACATGCAATAATTTGTATGCTTATATATGGTCGATATATAATATTATCTAGACATTTTAGACTTATAAATAATTAGGGTTTCATTCTTAGGTGTATTATTTCAACGCATACAGCAATCCTATGCATCTTAGATTAAAAGCCCTCTATTAATTACATGAATCGATCAACAAAAAGAATTAATTTCATGCTTCAACAATAATAAATCCAAACCTGTAAAACGAATAGAAACCCTAATCATATTTTTTCTATAACCTATCTACTCTAAATCACTATTCTAAAGGTTGGAAGTGATTTCTCCTACTTTAATTGAAGAATTAATCCAGTAAAGAATCAAACATGTATTTGAAAAAAAGGGTACTTATTGTTTGGTCATATCTATAAGTTATAACTAGTGTTTCATCCTATACACTTTTAGAACTTAAGTTTTGGTCCTATTTTTTAAAAAATACCCAAATTGCCCTGTATTCTAATTTAGCATAATTTCAACAATTTTCCTCCAAAGAAAAAAAGGATACAATCAATCTTTTCCTTTTCAGTTTGCACCCCTAGCAATATCATTCCAAATTCAATCATGGTACATTTGGTAAAGATAAATAGTGATGGTAAACTTGCAGCTCGTTTCTACCATTGATGGTAAATTTGAGATGGTTAGTTTACCATGTTCTATAGGGATATACACTATAATTACCAAATATATGGTAAATTGGCAGCTCATGATAAAATTTTACATTTTGCGATGGCAAATTTAATCTCTATTTTGCAATAGCAATTTACAGATCATGGTAAATTTGCATATTATGGTAAATTCCTACAATTTTAATTTTTTTAATCTTTAGCGATGGTCAATTTGCATATTATGGTAAATTTTTCGTGCTCAAAATGGAATGAAATAAATAAAGAACGACCATTTGCAGATTATGGTAAATTTTCAGATGATGGTAAATTTCTGCAAATCCAAAAATATTTTATTTTTTTGCGACCATCAAAGTTTAAAGCTCATATCATGTAAAATTTACGAACTCAAAATGAATACTACAAAATAAGAACGACAATAAAATATTATTCACTCACCGTGCAATCCGAACAATTTTCGAAAAAATTCTTTAGATTTGATAATAAATCTTCCTCCTAACTCACAACACTCGATTTTTTATGACTAAGGATATAAAAGTGCTGGATCTATATGATATATGATGAGTAATACAAGAATAAAATTTTATGTGATCTCATGCAAAAAAATCCAAAGATAGGTCAATATTTCAATGAATCACTAAAATTCGAAGATATGATAAATATTATAGTAAATCACTAGAATTCTGGTGATTTAATCTCAAGTTTCAAGAGAAACATGTAGCATCAAATTTACCATTAGCAAAATACCGTTCCGGTTATTTAAAATTCCGGTCAATATTCTCAATACTCAGTGAAAAATAATTACCATATTGGATTTCATATTTGAAGCCTAATTTAGTGCTACAATTTTAAACCTACCAAATCAGGAATTATATATTCTAACTTAAAAAAAGATAAGAGAGTAAAAAAAATTCAAATGTAATGGCAAAAATGTCAAACCTTATAAAAATGGGATGAAAACATAACTTTAAAAAGTGGATGGGATGAAACCCTACGATGTAAGTGTTAATAGGATCCTGATTTAATTTATCCTTGAAAAAATTAGATAGAGCTTCAATTAGAATTTCTTTTCCTTCAAGAACACCTCTCAATATACTCTCTATATTACGAATTTGGTGTAAAAATGTAAGGAATTTTCACTAGGTTTTATAGGTCAAAGAAACAATTGCCAAATTAAAAACTCATTAACCATGGTCAGGAATTTTCAATTGATTTCTAAAATAAATTTTATTTATGTTCTTTAAAACTCCATACTCAATGTAATCAATATGAAATAAAAGAAATTAACTTCTAGAAATCCTAGGAATTCCTCCATAAATCTCTTTATTATGTCATTACTCATCATGAATACCTCAAAATCCTAAAAGAATCCAAGATTTAATAAATTAAAACTCGCTCGAGCAGTCTGAGGTTGTTCGAACGGCCTCCTTAAGTTTTAAAATTCCAAGATTTAATAAATTAAAACTCTAATTAATATAAATTTTAAACTCTTATTAAAAATTACGGATTGTTACATTATGGCTTCAAAAAATAGTGAAAGTGACTCATGTACTGATGCAAAACCCTTGGCCAAAATATTATCATGGTTAACAAAGTTCCATTAGGGTTCTGAATATTGACCATTCTACATTATATGTAACTCGGGATTTTTTGCTCCATTACTTACATATGTACTAGCAAAAACTCGTGCTATGCACGGGACGTGTAAAAAAAATGAGTAATATTTTACCATGTCAATCTATATTTTTTAAAATTTTAATAACAAATTCTTACCACAATAATATAATATAAAACACGTATATAGTTTTCATCGCATGTGCAGTTTGAAACATCTGTAATATCTCATTCTAAGCTCTATTTTAACAAAATATTAAAACCGATAGTTTAATAATTAAATTAAATTGATCAAGTATTCATTCAACTCTTCCCTTAAAAAACTTAAAATAAAATATCAAAATTCAAAAACTGTGATACATTTGAAAAAAAAAATTGTTTAACTATGAATCACTTTACCATAAAAATAGTCTTAATATTTTTTTAGAGTAAAATAACAAAATAAATAATATTTTCAAAAGTAGTTACTGCAACCTATACTACAATTTTTTTAAAAAAATTCAACCCACGATTAAAATCCGTAACAAAATAAAAAATGATATTTATTAATTAAATTTATATTAGTTAAAAATAAATTATCAATGACTTACTTAAAAAATTAGTTAAAAATCATATAAAAAATTCAATTAAGATACTATTCAATATTTATAAGTTATGAATTCATACAATAATTAAGATTTTTTTCGAATTTAACTTCAAGAGGTGAGTATGAATGCAAGTAAAATTTAGTCATTTGCATATTATCCAACTTAATCTGCCGTAAAAATATTATAAGGATAAACACTACTCATTTAACAAAATTCAAACATACTTAATATCTCACTTTCTTTGCCCTTACCGTTGATATTAAATGACTAGTTTATGTCCAACTCAATCCGCCGTACATATATTATAAGGATAAATACTACTCATTTAACAAAATTTGAACATATTTAGTATAATCCCTCATAATCAATGCTCTTATCCTTAATATATATTATGTGGCCTCTTTATGTTCTTTATTTTAAAATTTAAAATTAAACTAATCCAAAGAATGAATTTCTTTTAATCTTTTGTCTTTCTATTTTTCTTATTTGGATTTATTTTTAACACTCAACCTACTTCACTGACCAAATTAAAACTGTCTAGAAAATTAGCCAACTCGTCGATTTTAAAAATTAGTGATTTTTGTAGCGGGTAAAAAAATATTAATATGCGTAGGATGAGTTAATCAAAATGTACCTCAACTCACTCAATCTAATGTAGCTAGTACATTCATGCGATAACAGTACAGTTAATTCGCAACCTCATAAATAATAGCGATTAATTCTTTTAATTTGTAAAAAAGGAATAAAAGTTGAAAAAATAGGTGATGCTTTTTTAAAAAATATCAAAGTCATGGATAATAAAAATTGATATGGTAGATATTTATTTATTTATAATTAGTTGTTTACCAAATTGTTTTTCTATATAAGAATAAATTTATTTATCTGTACTTTTACTTTTGAAAATCAATCTTCGCGTAATTTTTTAAATATTATGCTTAATCATATAAAAATATAAATTATATGTGTATGTGTATGTGTGTAGATATAGATAAGTAGAGAAAATTATGAAAAGAAAAATATTATATATGAAATATGGCAAGTTTTTGAATTTGAATTCAAAAAAGATTCATCCAATATTTTGTAAAAATAAAGTAACATGTAGTACTTAAAAAGTATGATGACAATCTAATAAATTGCTGACACTTATCATTCTTAGGACGACTCTCACGAAAAGTCGCCCTGCAATAATATATAGTATAGATCAGGGAAAATATAAACGAAACACTAATGATATCGCATATTACTTAAATTAATAAGTAATATTAGGATCACAGATATTTTGGACATATCCGGATTGGACACAGATGTGTCCGAAACTATTAAATACACATAAAGTACTCCTCAATAATTTGTGGACTCCATGTGTATCCAACGCTTCTAAAACATTTGTGTTCTTAAAGTTTATGTAAATTAATACCGCAATTTAGAAACCAGCTCCATTCTAATAGCATAGTATTCCACGTTGTAATTATGTCTCTAAAATATCTCAGGAAAGAGGTTAGTGGGCGTACGTTTTCAATTAACTCTGCCTTCCATTATGGAAATAAGAGGAGGCAGTCCAATTTTCTATCATTATTTTTCTGAAAAGTGCTAAAACTACCAAATAGGTTGCTTTAATATATACTTTGTCAATAATTCTTCCTTCCTCCCTTATACCTTACTTAATTTGCAGGTTGCACACGCGACAACAAGTGTTTTTAAAAGCTTTTCTTAACAAAGCATCAAATTGCGAGTTCACTTTTGTTCATCTATGGGTGAATAAACTTTGTTCAAAAATTCCGCTATATGAGATTACTTCGAGATCTCATTTCAATAGTCAAAATCGTTTATTTTATTTTGAGCAATTTTGTTGGTTATCATGAAAATATTCAGCTCAATCAAATATCGGTAAGTTTTAGACGTAAAAATATTTTTTTTATTTTTTAAGCTTAAAAATTAAACTTTTAGGTCAAGCAATTACTGATATCTGATTGAGCTGAATTTTGCTGTGACAATAAAATAATTTAATGAGACAAGAATAGACGATTTTGATCATCGAAGTGAAATCTCGAGATAGTCTCACACAACAGAAGATGAACAAAATTTATTCATTCGCAGGTGAACTGAACTGAACTCGCCAATTGCGTAGTTGATTCCACTTTATACAAAATATTGTAGAAAATCTGGGTGATGGTTTTGTGAACTGGAGGAGAGAGAGATTCTAATTAACTAGACAAAAATACCCCCAACAAAAGCTCGTGTACCCTCTTCATCTTTTAGCTTCTTCTCATCTCCATTATTTCTATTAAAATTGTGTATGCGTATGTTTTATGTACTGCATAGGGATTAGATATTCAAAAACACATTATCTCCGGTAATGACAATCTTAAACACGCATTAATGTATCCGAAATTACAATACAAATGTTATAAATTCAATAAGTACAGTATTATCGGTCATTATACAAAAGACTTATTTTGGAAAATATTTTTTGATCTAAAATCTACTACAATGAATAATATGGTAATAACAAATTTAAAGGTTTACATTATAAGTATAGGCCATAGAAGTTTAGAAGAATCATCTTTTAAACAACCCAAGAAGTTGGTACTATTGACTGGAAGATGAAGGGGTAAATTTGAGGAAAAGGCTAACAGGGTATTTCAGTCTCAAGACGATTTATTTAAAATAATTAAATGGGAGCAAATGGCCGGTTCATCTTATCTTATTTTTTACTATAAGCAAGTAGGTCATACGCCAAGTTCTTATAAACAAACAAAAAAAATAATTCATCTCCCTCCCCTGCCTCTCTCTCTCTATTGGTTGCACAAATTTATATCTTTTTATCATTATTCAAATTTTCTAATTGTCCTCATCTTCTCACCAATATAGTTTGGTTCTTTTCATTAAAAATAAAATAAAATTAATTTTTATACTCCCTTACATAGTTAATATATAGGACAATTTCATCGCTTTCTTATTCATATATTAAGATGTGCCTTTTGGATATTTTTTAACAAAAGCCTACCTACTGAATATATTTATTTATTTATGCACACATATGTATACACAAGCTGGTAGGAACACGTGATTTGCGTACAATTCAAATTTTACAAAATCCCAAAGAAAACCTAAACAAAATTAAAGTATTGAATAATTAGAAATTTGAAAGGGTAAGTTAAGTAGTATTCTTAAATGTGAAGCAATTAAGTGTTAGCACTATTTTGTCTGTTTCATTTATAATAATAGATATGTATTGGATATACAAATGTAATGATTGATTGCATATATATGGTCCCGGTGCTATCTAGGGACTCCAATATCTCGTGAATCGTGGTCCTGGTTCACTGAATCGTTCGAGGAAATACTATTCTGTTTAGTGGACTCACTTTCAGACAATTCAAGATTCAATAATATATTAATATTGTTAAACTATATAAAAATAAAAAATTGACCTGAAAAATATTACTTTTCTTTTATGGTCATATGGTAAATACTTTTCTTTTCTTTTAATTTTGGGTTTCAATATAATTCCTCAGCCGATGTTTCTCAGATTATTTGTCGAAATCTACAACGTAAGAGACACCCAAAATCTTTTGAAAGTGATTATTGCCTATAAACTTTTCGTTAACCTGAAAATTTTCTGTCCAAGTAGTTGGGTTTGGAATCCTGGTTCACGAAATTTTTAGCCCCAAAGTTATCATAAATTTGTTTTAAGCCTACAACTATTCTTTGTAACTAACCTAGTTACATAATAATTTTGGCGCCAAAGTTGTTTCTTCCCCCTATTCTCGATCGTGGAGGAAGAGAAGCTCCGTAAGCCATCTCTTCGTTGGCGACTTGCCCCTTGATCATGAATATCCTACTATGTTAAAGAAACACAACCATGTTAAGCATATAGTGGAATTGCCAAATCACACACACAATCGAACAAAGAAACAATCAAGAAAATAACGCATCACAAAACACAATACAAAGATTTTAGATGGTGCTCCCAATGTATAAGTGTGTACATACACAGTTCAAACCAATTTTACTATGCATTAATGAGAATAAAAAGTACAAGATACATCGGTTGCTGCGTATAGCACATATTTATAACTCATGATTTACATCACTAATTACCGTAATACCGCTAGCTAGTTTCAGAGCACTACTCCCTGAACCCATGTGACATGGCTAGACAAGTAAGATCGCGTTCTATAGTTTGGACTTGCTCGTATCCTTTGTCTGAGTTGCAAAATAAGGAACCCTTCGTTAGTGTTGATCAACCGTAGAAAAGCCGGAGGACACTTCAATGCTTAATTTAGTTCCAAAAAGATGGAGAAAATCAATTAAAAAGCAATAAGTGCTTGTTTGTGCATACATAAGAATAGAGTACCACAGTGCTATGTATAGAGTGGTTTGACAGGGCACACCATGGTGTCGAGAATGTCATGTCGTGGGACGTCCTATTCGGCGCATCTGCCATGTGACCCACAACCACGCCATGTTTGGCAACTACCAATCCCCCACAACCTAACCAATAACTGCCTACAGTCGGGGCTTCATGATCTACTCAACTTGTGCCGAGCACCACGCCCACAGTCGAGTGACCGAACAAACATCCTTAGAGATGCTTGCACGAATCCTCCCCATTTGTGTTGACCAAAACGCTCAGCTCCATTAACTAACCAGAATCCCACAATTGTTGACCGCACAAACATGCTTGGTCCACCCGATAATCATGCACCCGAATGGACTTATGGCACACCAACTGCCGTGTGAACTTATAACAACTTAGAATTTTAATATGATTTAAAATTATTTTTGAATAATTGTACTTTTATGTTTAATTATTAGTTAATCTATTTGCATTTATGTTTAATTATTAATTTAGTAATTTATATTTATATTGTAAACAAATGGTTGTGATTGAAAGTACACGTGAGTTACGGTAGGTCACGTTACACCAGAACACTCTCTCATTTTCTTCTTCAAATGTCCAAAAGGAATCCTAGAGTTTTATGACACATAAATGGGTTTTGTGAAAAAAATAATAATAATCATAATCAAATTTTATTAAGGAGCATAATGACTTTGATGAGAATTTAATTTGAGTTTATTTCTTTTGTTAATCGTAAGTTTCAAATCAGAAAACCATATTTTTATGTTCTATTTATGCAAGAAAATCAGAAATAAAGGAAGTTACAGAATTTGAAAAATGACAATTCGTTCGAGCGAGTTTTGACCGCTCGAGCAACCTGGTCAATTTCAGACCTTATTTTATTTTGTCAAGAAAATACAAAGAAGGCATAATCTGTTTGGTATATATTCTCGTTCGAGCAAGGTCTTTGATTTTTCAAAAAAATATTACAAAAAACTATTTTTTTAATTGGTCACTCAAGCCATCTCCGAAATTTTTTAATTTTTTAAATTTTGATAATAAGTTTGTTTTGACCACTCGAGCAGTATGTTCAAAATACAAAAATTTTAGATTTTTATTCAGACTTTTCGAGTACCGTGTTCAAACAGTATAACACACCCAGATTGCATGTACAACTGCACAAATATTCACTCGTACTCTATTTCTGTCCACGAATTTCTATGAAATCTCGTGAAAGCGGGTTTACCCCTCAAGACCTTATGTTATCATTATGCTTTGATGTTGAAATCATGATATTATAATGTTGTCGATGTGTTGTTCGGCTAGAATTGCATGATTTTCAAAATATTGGAAATAATGTTGTTGTTGGATACTCCTGGTACAACTGTCATGCTATTCATTTTTCTTAAAGTTAAACATAGTACAACTGTCGTGGTGTCGAAACTTCTGTAAAACGGACATAACTCTGATTATGTGTTGTTTGGGAAAAACCTAGATTAAACATTAGGGATGTCAGTTTAGGGATGTTTGACGAACTTGATACGTTGAACTGTACTCAAGGTGTGGGACAATCTAGATGCATTAAATTATACTTGATGTGCTGGATGCTCTAGATACGTTAAACTGTACTCGAAGTATTGGACAGTCTTGAACATCGAACTATACCCGGTCCCAGAGGGATGATGGTCGGAGTGTTGGACGGTCTTGAACGTTGAACTTTATTCAGTATGCTGGATGGACTTGTAACGCCCCATGTAAATTACTGACTCAATAACTTGTTGAAACCCAATCACATGGCCCAAAATGGTTAAGCTCAAGTTACTAGTGGTAGTTTACATGATTCCTTATATACCCAGGATTACCCATGTAGACTTTCGATATGGGACGGGACATCACAATCTCCCCACCTTTAAGACCTTGCGCCCTAGCAAGGGGTTCACACTAGTGTCACCACGGCCTAACCTCAGGTCTGTTCCCTAGTGACCAAATAAAGTCATGGCTCCACACTCGATCGTATACACAGGTCACTCTGATACCATTTGTAACGCACCATGTAAACTACTAACCCAACAACTTGTTGAAACCCAATCATATGGCCCAAAATGCTTAAGTCCAAGTTGTTAATAGTAGTTTACATGGTCCCAGGATCACCCATGTAGACTTTCGATGTGGGACGGGACATCACAAGAGTTGACGCGTTAAACTGCACACGGACCCTTAGAGTCCCCAGATTCATTCTTTTTCAGGTTTGAGTCTTGATATGAATTTTGTGGGTTAGAATGTCCGTATCCATTATGCTTTCGGATTAAGTCCCGAGATGAGTTATGAGGGTTAGAATCTCACATACTCATTTTGTGGGTTACAGTCTCATTTCGTGTTGCGTCCATGTGAGTTAGAGTCGCGCAGGGCGTCGTCCCATTTAAATCATTTTGTGCTTTGTTAATGTGTCATCTTATAATTCCACTACACTTATTCTAGTAGTCACCAAAATGTGAAAAATATAAGCTATTACTCACATGATTTTCAGAAGCGAGGGCTAGATGGCCTCACTACACCTATGTAGTGACTCAACTCACTACAGGACCCCCAGATCTCATGATTTTCATGCTGCCTTTGAATATTTTTTTCATTCTATTCATTAGTTATGGAAGTATTTGTTGATAACTGGAATACTACTGTTAATGGTGCATGCCTGAAACTAGTGAGGTGTCATGTTTTTTTGTTTGGGCTCTTACAAACAAGTCTAAAGCTGGGGATGGTTTTTAGGCCAAGGACCCTCCATCCTATGTTTGATCGTTTGACCAATTGCTTAGTTGAGTTGTCCCTAAGCAGCCCAAAAATATCAAATCGATCGCTAATATTCGGTCTAATGGTGATCAGAGTCAAACCAGACTCATCAATTATCTTCCATTCCCTAGTTTGGACTTAAGCTCAGTCGTAGAGAATCAATTTTTGAATTGAGAAGCGACAATGACTGATAGACACGTAAACATTCAGATTAGCACTCCTTAATTTAGCTCTTAACCACTCAGTACACCACCCCTATTATGAGGTCGAATTCTACTAAAATCAACAACTAAAGTTTATTGAAGGTTTGTTCAGTCATTAAGTTCAAGACTATAAGGAATAGTCAGTATTAAATTGGAGATAATTTCAAAACCGGATGGATACCTCGATTATAAATAATAATAAAAAACCTTTCCAAAAAAAAAAAAACGCACCACGTAACCTTTTTAAACGTATCACCGGCCGAAATAGTTTTCGCATAAGCAGTGTGAATTGACTAGGAAGAAAACGATGAAGATTTTGGTGAGATTTTCAAAATATGGAATCGCATTGCATTTGAACAACCATCATGCATGTGTGAATTGACTAGCTAGGAAGAAAACGATGGAATAATCACAAATTAATTAATAAAATAACAATCTGAGTAACATAGGATGTATTTCACATACATCATGCTCTTGTTTCGTGCAAGCGAGCTCCATTGAGAGCACCTAAGTCAATGTTCCGTAAAAAAATATTACATATGAGAATGAAAAGGGGAAGTGCGCCAAAACAACGTCGTGTTAACGCGCAAAATACTATCAGAACAGTCATTTGCTGACTGAATAATTTTCGATCAGTGTTTTCGACATTATATCTTTTCCATTATTTGATACTGCATCTGCATGATATCACTATTATATTTAATATTCCACGAATCAAGTTGAAAAAAATAGTGAGTGCAAATATCATGAAATATAATATTATGATAAACATAGTTATGGAGTATAACTTTTGTTATGGGGAGAATCAATCTATTTTTAAATTAATTAGTGTTGTACACAACGATAAGTCACTTACTTAATACTTTACAAAGAAAATTCTCAAATAAAAAATAAATGTGACGCGTGTCTATTGCCTAACTTAAATCACTTTGATCTCCAGCGCAATCTAAGAAATTTCACTGGTTATGGGATAACTATATTATTCCTACCGTATGTAACAATCAGTATTTCTCAATCACTCTTCAAAAAAAAAAACCTTAGAGTGACACATGTCTATTGCTAACTAAATTAGTTTGGTCTACCCCAAAATATATTATGTAACAATAAATCAACCATTCCCCAAGTTGTCCAGAATCAATATTTCCCAATCTATCTATTTTTTAAATTAAATATTGAACATAGCGATGAGTTACTTTCTAATTTTTTTACTCCAAATTCTCAAATAAAAATTTGTGTGTCACATGCCTACTACTAACATAAGTATTTTGGTCTTCATCCCAACAAGGTAAAATCCGGTTAGACTTAATTGCGATTTTTAAAAACTAAATAGGCATAGGTTTAACTCGGCAAGTAGGTGTTTTTGTGCACAAGTACATTGCCGAGACAAAAATGGTGTTTATCAACCTAAGAAGGCCGATTAAGTGGCTAAAAGACTTATTGAAGATAAATATTAAATTCAATTATCTCAAGACCAGTGATCTAATCAGACAACGATAAAAAGTATTAGTCCAATTCAGCTTATAACGGGAAGTTGACAGTTGAATAAAACTCTAAATATAGAAGATAAAGGTTTGAAAAATCCACAATAAGACTTATCTTGTTAGTAGTCGATCATTAACAAGTCTTATCTATTTTTAATGAGAAATTAGGAGATAGATTAGGATTTTGTTGAGGGAGAATGTCTATAAATAAATAAAAAGGCGCACACCCATAAAGGCACGTTGTAATTAATTATTTATTACAAGCATTAGATATCAAGAGTTTCTTTTGATTTAGTACTAACTTAATTATCAAAGTATCTCCCCGCGGACTAGAGGCGGAGGTTCTTTGACGATTTATTGTCTTACAGAGATTGTGTTCTAAGAAAGATTGAGCGATATCAAATTCGGCCATCATTGAGCTAATATAACTTTCTTAGTAAGAAATTTCACCCACCCACAGTTGGCGTCGTTTGTGGGAAAGTAACGTTCGGCTCATTCACAAATCGGAATAGGGAAAAGGAAAAATATTACCGAACATCCAATAGCCACCAAGAGTTAGGAGGTGGCTAAAAATGGGCAAAAAAGGAGGGCCTTTATTCCGCGGCACGGGGGGGAGGGGGGGGGGGGGGGTTGTTGATCCCCTAAAGAACAAAGAAGAAGCCACGTCTAGTGGTGTAACCTGTGTCTCCAAACCTTCAAGATATGAGAGTGTGGCTTAACCTGCAGCAAGAAGGGCGCAAGACAACGTAAGATTTGGCATAGAAAGCGTTGCAACAACTACCAACCTCTACTCTCCGAGACAATAGAGGTGGTGGCCTACAATGGAAAGAATGGCCCGATGAGACATAAAAGAATTTGTCTAAGGAATATTCCTACATATAGGGAATGATGACCTATATTGTGGGGCACTTGGTTCGAGTCTCAACAAAACTACTCTCAACTTGTATCATAAGCTTGCTCCTCGTTTGATTACTAATTAGGGACAGTTGGCAGAGCAATCTAAGCAAGCTTTCTTACAAATTGAGCTTAGCCAAAAGAGTTTGATGCTTTGATAACCATTAGGACTATGCAAGCAGCTATTGTGTCATCTTCAACGATATTGAAGATTGCAGCGAGAAATATATTGCGACCTCTTTCAAGTTGGGCTTACCTGTTCACAATAATCTACGTGAGTCCCTAACTCTTAACCCGATGGAGACTCTTTTTGAGCTAAGGAAAAGGTTAAAGCAACATTCAAAGGTGGAGAAAGAGATCCTTTGGGAAACCGAGAAGAAGGCCCCCTGAGCCCACAAAATCAACGTGGTGAAAGTAGTTAGACAAAAGGCAAAAGGGCCAAAGAAATAAAATAAGGAGGTTACGTTCGCAAAGGAGTACCATGAGCCCGTCTCCCAAGCCTACAAAGGAAAAAAGACCACCTTCAACGTCCCCATTCACAAGATGATATGGCCACTCAGTGAAGAGCCATTCTGGAGGTGGCCACCAAGGATGGAAGGGGTTGGCCCAAGACAATCTTAAGAGGGCCAACATTCCTATTATCGAAATTAGCGCCGAGCTCGTATGGCCATTGGACATAGTCACCTTGCCATTTCAGGTCTAAAAAGTGACAATCAATGTAGAGTTCTTGACGTTAGATGTGCCTTCAACTTATAATGTTATAGTGAACATAACATGGATGTACATGATGGCGGTCCTTCCATCCACCTATCATTAGGAGATCCACTTATCAGTAAGTTATCAAGTTTTCGAGATCAAAAGGCACTGAAAGTGTTCAGAGAAACTAGAAACTGATAAGGATCTATTTTGTGACTTTCATCTAACATAAACCAATTGCCAAGTAGGTCAAATAACTAAAAGTTCCAAATCAGTCGATCTTGAAAGATGTCAGGATGAACCTAGCAAACGTAGTTGTCAGAAACCTAAAAAAAAGTGTTGGCTCACGAAACTAACCCTGAGAGGTTCTTTCTCATTGAAGAAAAACTTATCGAGCAAGATGAGATGACCTTGATTTAGGTCCTCATGAAAAGAGCCAACTCTGGGCATAAACTACTTTGGGGATCTCCAAAAAATAGTAACTCCAAATATTTAGTTCTATTTAGTTTATACCCATTTTTATAATTTATTTAAAAATAGGCCCAAACAAGTCTAGGAAAAGAAGTTTTCAAAAATTAAAATTGATCAAAACTTATATTTCTTCAACTCTGTCTCAATAAAGATTGAATGGGTTAGTCAAATTGTCCATTGAGAAGATTTTGGTAAAAAAGCTTGATTATGATAACTTTATTAATACGTTTGTAACTAAATATGCAAAGACAATATTCAGATGATATATTTTTATTTATTGAAATGATTACTTGTTTTGGAGCAATTATATTTTTATATTTTGTTGGAATGATAATGTTTCTAAACGGTTCTTTTATGGAGATTTTTTACCGTGTTTCAAAATATACAAAGGGCCCAATTGAAGAGTCTACTTCGGATCCCTAGAATATTAGGGTCGACACTGTAACGACCCGCTCCTGCCTTATACAATTTTGTCCATTTTTATCGCCCAAGCCCCATGGACTTCCCAGTGGGTCACCCATCCTAAATTGCTCCAAGGTGAGCGCGCTTAATTGTGAAGTTTCATTTGGTGTTGGCGCCATCACGACTTTAAAAGTCATTGTACAAAAAAGGTTTATAATCTTATAAATACCACCGAACTTACATCCACCAAGCGATGTAGGACCCTTGACCACTCATTCGGACAACCTACTGAGATTTCATCTCCCGGACGCCGGCCTCACAACTGGCACCACGGCCTAACTGGAGTGTCACAGACACTGCTCATGAACCACATCGACTCGTTTTCTTAAACTCTCCAAAGATGCTGAGAGTGGATCCATTGCTTAGTATATCGGAAGTTACTATCTGATTGCCATATTTGGCATTTGTTTATTTCTTTGGACCCCATATGTGAAATTGGGATACTATTTTATATTTATAGAGGTGAATAAAATTATCACACTCATTTCTCTAATTAAGTATTTCTTCTGTTATGCAAATGTAACTATTAATTATAAAAATATTATCACCTAATAATATTTATCATATATTTTTTTAATAAATAAATAAAGAAATTATTTATAATTATTTATCTCTATTTCCTACTATATTTTCTTGTATATCATATCAATAGTTATGCATTTTAAAATTTGAACGCTAACTAGTATAAACCATAGCTGCCAAGAATGGAAGGCGGCCTGTCACGTTAGTGTGACTGGTCAACTAGCCACCAAAGTGTAAGCACTCACTCTAAGCCAATGGTCGTTGGCTTCCACACACACTCCCCATGAATAAATAATTGCTTCACGCGTGTCACTCTATGACGTTTGGCTGTAGAGCCCCTATAGATGATCATACTCCGAATTTTGCTATGAGTGCAAATTATTTATACAAATAGTATATAAATATAAGAGAGAGTTTTCATTTTTCTTTCTTGACACTTACTTCCCGTCTTTTTTCTCTCTCATATTGTACGAATAATTTGTACCCATAGCAAAATTGGTTGTGCTTTCCTGCCCACAGTGTCCGTCTGGTCACTACATGTGTCACGCAAAATACTAAACGACCAGTATTTCCCCTGCACGTGGCACCTTCGAGTTGGATGGGTCGCCGCTCTTTAATTACGTTTCGCAAATGCGCATGTTAGCAAAAGCCCCACACACAAAGGTTGGACCAAATTAGAGGGTGCACATTGCATGTTTTTTTGTGTGCACCGGTAGTAGCCTGTGAAAGACAAAGAAGAACCACGTTATTTTCACGTGTTTTCATTTTTTTTGTTCAGTACTTTCCCTGAATCTTTATTATTATAGATTTTTCATCTACAATTAGATGATAAGTGCCATCATCCAATTGCCTAGAAAAAATCATCATCGAAGTAGTTAAATAGCAGAATTACTATGGTAAATTTACCAAAATGAAAATAATTTATTTGATACTATTTTTTTTGAAAGGTAAAAAAAACTATGATAACTGATTACAGAGAAATCATTTCTTTTTTGTAAGTTGGTACGATTACACTGGGATATTGATGTTTTTCCACTTTAACCCATAGCTATTTCCCTTTTCTACTTTTAAGGCCAAGTGGATTTTGTTTACATATAGTTGGAGTTTAAGATTATGTGTTTAGTTGAGCGAAATTATTTACTTATGAATTGAAAATTGAATCCAAAGTAAGCTCCAAGAATTAGTTGAAGGAGATAAAATGGTTGTTAGTCTCACGTAGAAAATGTGTAAGATTTTCAAACGGCATATATAGTTTGGTATTGGTTAAGAGTTTGGGTCCCCAAAAGGCACTCTAATTTTGTGGATTGGGGAGGATCTAGGTAATATAGGCTTTAACCCAAATTACCACACACGCTCACTCGCGCCCTTTCTTGTTTAGGTTCGGGTAATTTAGATAATATATTTTTTACTAAAAAATATTTAATTAATTAAATTAATTTTCTTCTAAATTTTTATTTAATAGATCCGGTTAACTCATTCAAAGGCGTTTGACCCATCTGGTTGACCCAACCATTGGACTTAGGTGGTTCTTGACCGTTTGAAAGCCAAATGGATGCATCCCATAGCCAAACCAATGCCAACTGAACCAAACTAATTTTCTCCACCAAACTGGTGCGACCCTTACGTTTTTCAATAGAACCAGTACAACTTTTGGACTGAGTTGCACTTCTTCACTACCTATAAATTAAGGCATTCTCACGCCATTTCAGTAGACTATAATTTCGCAATCTTTCTCCTCTTGCATTCCACCAAAATACTATTTTGCATAAATTTCTACCGGTAGGAATTTTTATTTTTATAACAAACAATGTTATTTTTTTGCACAACACGTCTAATGTGCGGCAGACTTCCCTTTTCATGAAAAAATCTTACCATTTCTAAGTTGGTAACAAAGAAAGTGATTTTTCATCTCCTTTCTTTTCTTTTGCTTTTTCTTTTCTTTCCCTTTTTTGTTTTACTCTCATCATACGTTATTCTCTTTCTCTTTTCTCTCTAAAACCACACAAGGAAAATTAATTTTTTCATTTTTTTCCTATTCTTTATAAAACAAAACAAATAAATTAAATACCTAGGTTTTTTTACAGTCAAGGACATTCCGGAGATAAGGGGAGCATGGCTTGCGCCTTGGACCCTCAAACTTATAATTGTGATGACCCGTCTCACATTAAAAAGTATACATGGGTGATCCCGGCTATATAAAGAATCATGTAAACTACTACTAACAATTTGGGCTTAAACATTTTAGACCACGTGGTTGAGTTTCAACAAGTTGTTAGGTCAGTAGTTTACATGGGGCGTTACAAATAGTATCAGAGCGACCCGTGTACACGATCGAGTGTGGGACCGGGACTTTGTTTGGTCACTAGGAAACAGACTCGGGGTTAGGCCGTGGTGACTCTAGTATAAACCCCTTGCGAGGGCGCAAGGTCTTAAAGGTGGAGAGATTGTGATGTCCCGTCCCACATTGAAAGTCTATATGGGTGGGACCCGGGGGGGCTGTAGTGCAAGGACTGCACTGCAGCCTGTAGGGCACCAAAACGACGTCGTTTTGGGAGCTTGTTAGGAAAAAAAAATCTGCACCTGCGAAGTGCAAACCCCTCTCTCTCTCTCTCAAAATACCCTTGCAAAATCAATGCAATTTTGGGGATCCAATCCCACTCAGAATACCCAAACTCTCTCTCAAACCCAAAATAATTGCAAGATTTCCAACTGCAGAAACGAATCCCGCTTGAATCCTTCTCAATTCCCTACTCCTAAATAGCTACTGATGCGTACAAATTCTAAGCAAAAAAGCATAGAAAATAAAGCTATGGAGGTCGATTTCTCTAAGCCTCAAAATTAATCCACGAAGCAGAAGCCGAGCTTTTACAGGGTTCACGTTCGGTTCTGTCTCATCTTCAATTGGTTTTGTGAAGGAGGATCTCAATGACGTGTATGACTGGATGGTGAACATGAAATTTTAGCGGCTTCATGTTTCTGTTGATGAGTTTCAGGGAGTGATGAAGAAGGAAGAGGAGAGCGGAGTGACTAGTTTGATGGTGAATTTGCAGGATTCGGAAAGTGGATTTCAGTTTGTTTACGGAGGAACAAGAAGAAAGGGAAGAAAGGGTTCAGTCGGTGGTAGAGAGGGATAAGGTTGAATCCTGCTTAGAGAGAGAGAGAAACAAATGGGTTCAAAGGAGTAGATTTTTTCCCCAATTGGCACCAAAACGACGTCGTTTTGGTGCCCTACAGGCTGCAGTGCAACCTTTGCACTACAGCCCCCCCGGGTCCACATGGGTGATCCTGGGTATATAAATAACCATGTAAACTACTATTAACAATTTAGACTTAAACATTTTGGGCTATGTGGTTGGGTTTCAACAAGTTGTTGGCTCAGTGATTTACATGGGGCGTTACAGTGCTATGTAAGGTATAAAACAAATAAGTTTATTTGGAAAGAGTCTATGAAAAAACAGTCTTATTTTCAACTTAGTCCAGTATCAAGTCTATTATAAAATAGTTGACTCAGATTCAAATAAAACATAATAATTACTGTAAACACTAAAATTTTATATGATTTGATTACCATTAATTGATTAAGATAAATAAAATTTTCTTGATTAATTGAAGTCAAAAAGTTATTTTCATGAAATAAAGAGATAAATATCTTATTTTAAAAAAAAGTAGCTAAATCAAATCCATCATTGATATTCATTGAAAATTATTTCCATAAAATGAGGGAGTAAATATCTTATTTTCAAAAAATTAGTTCAATCAAATTAACCCTTTATACTTTGCTAAATCAACTCCTCTTGAGCCTATAAATAGGGGATCATATGAAAGAGAAAAAAGACAACTTGGGTCAAAGAATCAATACGCACCCGAACAACGTGTCAATTCTTCTATAACTCAAACTCCTGAAGAGAATCAACAATTAAGCACTGAACATCGTCCCGATTCTTCTACAATTCAAGTTCTTACAAAGAATCAACAAGCATCTAAACATTGTAGGATTCGTCTATAATTTAAGTTTTTGTAAGGAATCAACAAGTACCCGAATCATGTCGATTCATCTAAAACTCAAGCTCACGAGCACTGAATAACATAATTGATTTAATTTCATAAAAATAAGATATTTGTCCTCTTGTTTTTGAAAATAATTTTAAATAAAAAATCATAAATTTATCCCTTTATCTTAATTTCAATTAATAAAAATATTTTATTTTATCTTAATTAATTAAATAGCTATCAAATCATAAACAATTTTAATGTCCACAATTATAATATTTGGGCCTGGTTGGCACACGCCTTAGGTGTGCTTAGTTAAGACTGAGCCCACCTAATTAGCACACGTGTGTGTACATGTATGTCTATATATGTGTGTGTATATATATGTATATATTATAAGAGTGTGTGTGTATATATAAGTATGTACTTATAAGTGTATATATTATACATATTATATAAATAGATATACTATACGTGTATATATTTACATTTATAAGCATACATATATACATATATATATATATATATTGTATGTATATATAATTATATATATAGAAGTATATATACATATATATAATTTTTAAAATATTACATTAAATTCATAACGAAGGACAAAAATATCTTTTAACAGTTTAATATATCTTTTCATTATTTAACATATTCAAATTAACCCTTCATTCAATCACTGTGTTATCACCCTCTTCAAAAATTACATTAATGTGATTCATACTGTCTTATTTAACAAATTAAAAATTAAAGTGACATCCAATCGAACCTTTTAGTTATTGAAATTTTGACTTTCCTTCCAAACCCTTGTTGGAACAAATCAACAACCAAGCAGCTACGCAAATAGCCAATTTGTCTTTCGTCGGCTACTACCAGGATACGCAAAAACAACACGTAACATGAGTGAAGAAGTTGTAGTTTGATATTATTGGCAGTGCCGTTCCTAACATTTTGAGCAGAAATGGACGGTCCCTATAATCTCTTTTTCTTTTATTTTTTTCCCTTCTAATTTATGTCCTCCAACTCTAAACAACCCCTATAGACCGAAATGTTCAACGAGTACATATTCTATACTTAAAAAAATACCAAAACAGAAAGAAAAAATTTTGCCTGTCAGGGCATCACAAAAAAAATGCCAAATGACGAAGCTGCCTTGACAACCCCCCGCGCGCGCTCTCTCTCTCTCTCTCTCTCCCCCTCTCTAGATTCACCTCGCGCTCTCTCCCTCCCTCTCTCTCTCTCCAACAGGCCAAACCGGTCATCAAATGATGTGAAATATCAGAGGGCCTTCTCAGATATACCTACTCTTATCTTCATACTCTACCTCACCTCACCTCCCTATATATATAGATTTATACCTACAATGAACATTGTGCACATCGTCTTCCTTCTGTTCTACTTGCATATTAGCCCTTTTCTTTCCTTGGTAATTACCACTGGCCCATTTTGGTTATGATAGCTGCCGGAGACCGGGAACCTGAGAGCCTACTCTCCTCCCCTGCTCTCGGCTTCCCTCGCTTCAGGTTCTTTCGTTACCGCCGGTTGAGGTAGCCGGTGAATCTAAATCCTTGTTTCCCGTTATAGAATCGCTTATTGTTATAGTCTTATATAGAATAGAGAGATATATATAGATGCCGAATTCGAAGAGTCACCGGAGAGGGCAGGAAGAGAAGAACAGGAAGGGGAAGCTGGTGGAGAAAGCGTCGTCGTTCCACGGAAGAATTAGTACGGGGCCAGCCATGGGCGAGCGGCTTATGATCAGGCCCAGGACGGTGCCGGACTTGCTCGCCGGTCGTAGCGTTGGCGGTGTCCCGACGGAGGAACGACCGAAGCTGACGAAGTTGCTTCTCAACGTGACGATTCAGAGGAGCCTTGGTGCCGTGCAGGTGGTGATGTCGCCGGAGTCTACCGTCGGCGATTTGATCGCCGCCGCCCTCAGGCAGTATGAGAAGGAAGGCCGGCGACCGATCTTGCCGTCTACCGATCCGTCTGGCTTCGACCTCCATTATTCCCAATTTAGCTTAGAAAGTAAGCGTTCTTTCTCTTTTTCTCTTTCTAAAGGTAGCCCCTTCGATTGACTGGCTATGTTGAAGGAACGCCGTTTGATTGGTGAATGTTGTTGACGATATCATGCATTATCGGTTGGAAGTAATATCATCCGTTAAAAAAAAAAAAAGAGAGGTCTAGAGAGGTCGAGATTGACTGTGTTTTTTATTGTCGGCCAGGTTTAGATCGAGAGGAGCAGCTGATGGTGCTGGGATCGAGGAACTTTTTCCTGTGTCCGAAAAAGGCCGCCCTAGCCGCCGAAACCGGTGGTGGTGGCGTGACGACTTCGTCTTGTTCTAAAGAAGCTGAAAAGACAAACAAGATTGGACTTCCATGGCTCAAGTTCTTATCATTCTAAATGAATCTCTGATCCAATTACAGCCAGCATAGCATGTCTTTCAATTCTTTTTTTACTTATGTAGTAATTTTCCCTACTGGGAATCCCCAGCTTGTGAATATAATAGGTTCGAAATCCGTTTGTAGAATTAGTGAAGTTTAAGGGGGAGACAGCTATGTTTTCCGTAATAAGGAATATGGGTAATTTTCCATCTTGGAAATTCATATATGTCGTCCTCGAATACTGTGGTGTGACCATTGTTCTATATGTAAGCTCCTTTTTGCTGCCTTATTATTTGCAATAGTACTGTATGCATTAGAAAATCTCGAATCAAATCATTTTTACTTATTTTAACAATGAAGCACATGTCTCTTCATTTTGAAGAACTTTACTCTCGTTTTTTTCTCAATTCAAAGACTAAACAGTAAACAAGTCTCTGATGCTCAGCCTGATATTTAAGGATTTATTTTGGTTTAAGATTTTTAATTCAATGCTTATGAAGTATTATTAAGTTTATCAGCATATTATTGTCTTCTTTTTTTTTGTTTCCACGTTACCTTCAAGGGTAATTTCACTTACCCCCCCCCCCCCCCCCCGGGCGGTTTTTTGACAATTATAGTGACTTTGGTTGACGGAAATAGATGGTTTTGTCGATTTTACCTAATTATCCCTCGAAAACACTGATTTGAAACAAAATTGTGGAGACACTGTGTGCATAAAATTGTTTGGTTTCACACAAGGCCCCTCACGCACACACTGTAACGCCCCATATATATCACTGGTCCAATAACTTATTGAAGTCTAATTACGTGACCTAAAATACTTAAACTTAAGTTATTAGTAGTAATTTACATGACTCATTATATACTTAGGATTATCCATGTAGACTTTCGATATGAGACGGAATATTACAATCTCTCCACCTTTAAGACCTTGTGTCATCATAAGGGGTTGAACACTAGAGTCACCGCGGCTTAAAGTCGGGTTTGTTCCCTAGTGACCAGATAAAGTCTCGACCCCACACTCGATCGTGTATACGGGTCGCTATGATACATTTGTAATGACTCACGTATACCACTAGCCCAATAACTTATTGACGCCCAACAACGTGACTCAAAATACTTAAGACCAAGTTGTTAGTATTACATAGTTTCTTACATACGTAGGATCACCCATGTAAACTTTCAATGTGAGACAGGGCATCACAATCTTCTCGTCTTTAAGACCTTGCGCCCTCCCAATGGACTGAACACTAGAGTTATTACGGTCTAATTCCGAATCTATTCTCTAGTAAACAAATAAAGTCTCGACCCCACACACAAAAAATAGTTAGCATATGTAACCTCGTGTACCTCATGCTTGACAATCGTGTCATTGTCTTCACCTTAGAAAATTAATGTACACTGCAATTATTCCAGTCTGCCGATCCAAAAAAGATTATTCCTGTCTTGGGTTCATCATTTTCATCTACCAAAATTTATGAAATAGAAGTTCAGTAGGTAGGCATGTGCTTTTTCCCCAGTTGGAAGCTCAATATTCTTGGTGGATATTTTACCTTAATAACAGAATTTGTGTTGATTTTGCATGTACACCTTGAGATTTTCAAAAAGTAATGCAAAATTGGATCATTTCACAAACGTTTATGAAATCAGTTTCATCCATCAGGTGTTTTACTAGTGTGAAGAAGTATATTAAAAATTGGGTGATTTACAGTGACCTCCCTTGAGGTTTTTGAAAAATACAATGCCCCCTCTAAGGTTTCCAAAATTATAATACCATTTCTTATTTTTTAAACTATTATGAAGTTACCTACCTTATCGTTAAAATCAATCAAATAAAGTTAAGCCATTAAAATTTCAAGTTTGAGATTTTTTTTGACAAAATAAACTAACATAATTTATATCACACCCGAAGTAGTCTATGTTGAAATCTTGAGATTTTTCTAAAGTCAAAATTGTGCATAATTTTAAAACTTGTTTGAATTTCGATTTCACGGAAAGCTAAACAATTTGAAGTATGCTATTTCAAACATGATGTGAATTATGCAATAGTTCATTTTGTCAAAAAAAATCTCAAACTTAAAGTTTTAATGGCTTAATTGACGATGTTTAACTGATTTTAACAAGAAAAAAGGTAACTGCATAATAGTTTAGAAAATAAGGAAGGTTATAGTAATTTCAAATATCTCAAGGGACATCGTATTTGGTAGAAACCTCAAGGGAGGTCAGTGTAATTTACCTAAAAAGTTTCAATATGCATTTTTGATATCCACAACACCACTCTACAATGAAATTTTGTATTGAACTCTAAAACTTATTAATGTAAGTATTTCTCATGCATAATTTCTGGAGTCAATATCTGCCCTTAAACCTGGCAATAATACCAGTTCAAATGACATAATTTGAAATTTTGTTTGTACTTTTTTATTTTTTAAAACTTGGATTCCAATGGATTAATTTTATGAAATGAGTATACCTGCTGCTGATTAAACAAGTTTTTAAAAGCTCTTCTTTTAAATTCTTAAATTGCACTTTTGTTTTCATTTTGGGCGTAACAAAATTTAATATATTTTGTCTAATATAGTTGTGGTCTCTCTTCAAATTGAAATCTGTAATCGTGTCCGCAGTGGACCCAAAACTATCCTCTCCCAGATTTCTTCCTCGCCCACGTAAGAAGAAAAGATCCCTAGGCCCAAAGGCGGATGGATTTGTTTGTGCCTTGCCAAGCACTTTCTCGGAAATTTCTGTTGTCAAAATCCAATTAGGGGGCCCATCAACATTTTGTCATTTTTTTTATTTCTAACCTTATTAGACACCTCTTTCCTATTTTGAAACCAAATGATCTTCTCCCGTATAAACTCTCTTAAGAAAATGGATTCTAATTTATATTTTCAAGTTAAATATGCTTGTAGATTGATAACCAATCAACACGTTTTTAGTCTGATTGATGTTCTCGATGAGTTGTAAAACTTGAACGATTTCGATCATAGTGTGCACAAGAATGGCCCAAAAAAGACACAATAAAACTATTCAATCCCGAAAGAAAAGGCAGGAGAAGATCAATGTCATTTTGTACAATGCAGGACAAGATTGTGATACGTTTCCTTAAACTACACGACAAACATTACTTATATCTTTAGACAAGAATATATTCATATCTTGCTGCAGACACTACAACAACAATACAAACAAATATCTTTAGGTAAAGAAATATAGGGAAAATCAATGTACTTGAATCTACAAAGCAATACAAAAGCATGTCTCTTTTGCTATTTAAACTGAATTTTGGTAAAAGTTGGCATGAACATGTTTGGGTCTAGACCCTTTCTTTTGGGGCCGAAATCTGCAAAACAAAGTCAAAAAAGTATGATCCACCAGAGTCTTCTATGAACGTGTTTGGGCCGAAATCTGCAAAACGAAGCCCAAAAAGTATGATCCACCAGAGTCCTCAGCCTTTTTGTTTCCCAAAAGGGGAAACTTTTGTGTCCAATTATCGTACGAGCCAGGGCCCAGGCCCGCTATACGACTACAATCGCCATTCCTAACCAAATGAAAAATCTCCATCTCTAAAACCCTAGCACTAATCGATACCTAGGGACACCTCCGCTATAAATCTCCTTCGAACCCTGACGCTCTCTTCCTCTTCCAAAGCCCTCCGCTTTCTAGAAAACCCTAGTTTCTCTCTACTCTCCGGCAGTATCAATGGAGTTCTGGGGTAAGGTTTCGACTACCATCATCACTGCCATCATCACTTTACTTAGGGTTGTTTCATCTTCAGTTTGTTTGCATAGTATCTACGTGACTGTTCTTTCGAATGTTTACATGGGGGAACTTAAGTGTCATTTCCTGTGTTTGGGCGTTGATTGATTTTGTCTTCTCGCTTTATGCTTCGTTTGCTTGCGGAGAGAAAAGCTAGGAAAACGAGTAAAAAACGCTTACATTTTCCCGCTTGTTTACTCGTTATTTTCGAAAATGTGTAGGGGAAGTGATTCGATAGCAGCACGTGTTTGTTTTTTACATTTTAAACGATGTTGAATTTCCTATTTCAGCTAGTTTTGTTTGAATTTTAGCGTTGTTATATCTAGTCCTGTTCGGATTTTTGCTCTTGGTTTCTTTCTGAAGTTAACTGGTTTAGCCGTTCCGTAAGTTATCTGGATAGAGATCAAAGAAATCTTTAATATATGTGTGTCATGGAAGGGCAGGAGTATTAATGGGTTTTTTTCACACACTGAGGAACAGCTTGAGATGCCCTACTATTCGTCTTAAAACTAGTGGCACCTAAATTAGTCGCATAATACTTTTTTCCTTTTCTGCACGAATATTTGGAATGCAGTGATGTTATTTGTCAAACATGCAATGTTTTAATTGCTTACCATTTGGAATACGACAAGGTTGCTTGTAGCATACATTGTAAAGGAATAATTCAGCTTACATCTGGCTTTTTTGTCTTTTTTATTCATACTCAAAATTACTTATTACATATAGATGCGTGTTTGGGTGCTTTTGCTGTTAATTATGTGTTCTTTGAAGTACAAATTCTGATGTGTCAGATAACTTATAGTTTAAAGCGGTATTTATATATAAAGTCATAGTTCCTTGTTCATTTTGGCTTTAGTTGTTTTTTAGTATGTTAAATTGTCTTTTTATTTTCCTTTATACCTCAATCTTGTTGACTATCAGCAACTTCATAAAACTTGGTATATGTTAGTGCCGTTTAGGACTTTAGTATTAATAATGTGTTCTTGGAATTATATTCTATACAATGAACTGGTTCCTTCTTAATTTTTGTTTCAATTTGATGACAGTATTATGTATGACGGCATGATGGTTTCAATAAATACCTTGTTCGTTTTTTGTTTAGTTGTTTTTAGAACGTTTAATAAAGTTTCTTAATTAACTTTGTATGTCAATCTCGTATAATGTCTGCTTGTTGCTTAAAGGTGTTGAAGTCAAAGCTGGAGAGCCTCTCCAAGTCAAACCAGAGGACGGCAGAGTCATACATATTTCTCAGGTCATCATTAATTCATTTGCAAAACTAGTGAAGTTGATTGATGTGCTGTTGGGGGAGTCTGCAGTGTTAAGAGTCCATTGTTTCTTCCTATCTTTCATTCTGGTTTAGAATTGTTGAACTTTCCTATCTTCCAGGCAGCACTTGGTGAAGGAAAGAAGGAAAAAGGAAATGACATTGTTCCACTTCGCTTGAAGATTAATGGAAAGACGTTCGTTGTAGGATCACTTTCTGCCGAGAAATTCCCTCAAGTTACATTTGATTTGGTGTTCGAGAAAGAATTTGAACTGTCGCATGACTGGAAAAATGGGAGTGTCTACTTTTGTGGATATTCTGCGGAGAATCCTTTTGAATATCCTTTACCTACATTCGAATTCAAGTTTGATTTCTTGTGTTGCAATTCATATATATGTTTATGTAATCAGTATTCTTGCTGCTGTTGATTATAGAGCTTGATATCCCATTCTGAACTCTAGCATGAGAAGTTAAATACGTGAATGTGATTTGTTTATAGAGCCTCCCTTATTACTGTTGTCTTTTCAGTATGCTCCCTGAACAAGCTTCCATGGTAAATCTCGTGTTGCTTTGCTTGCAATACTAGATATACTTGATCATTGAGTTTGTAAACCAGAGTCTAGACTTTATCAAACTTTTCTTCCCTTTTATTCTTTTAGCTTTCAGTAAGACCTGAAAAATAATAGCTTTTGAATTTCACTTGTTTTCCTTCATTTAGTTGATTTCTATTTTATACGAGAAAGAATTAAGTGGGGCAAATGAAAAGCATAAATCTTGCTGATTTGTGCTTATTAAGAACGATTAAAGTAATAATCTCTGGGATAGCTGTTTTATGCTAATCTAGTATCACTTCTTTTAACTTATTTTTTAATTCTTGTTGCAATCTTACATCATTGATTGGCAGCTAGTTTCTAGTTTTGAACCATATGTTGATGTGCTGGGTTTTTATTTCAAATTCATATTTTGTTTCCTTGACTCTTTTTTTTCCCCTATCCACGGAAGATGATGAAGGATTTGGTGAGTTTTACGACATTTTTTGCTTTATTGGCTATCAACTTTAATTTTTTTGGCCTAAACTAAACTTTGTGTTTGCAGATTCAGAAAGTTCGGATGAGGATGATTTGCCTTTTCCCACTGCAATCACTGGAAATGGTAGATTTAAGTATTCAGTTTGTAATACTAGTTGTTCTTGTCTTCAGATTTGTGACTTATATGGCTATTTGTTTTTGCTCATGTTATTCTGTAGGAGCAATTGAACCGAAGGTTGAGGAACCAACAGCAACCAAGGCCAAAGCTGCTAAACCTCAATCTTCTGCCAAGCCGAAGGTAACTGTTGTGGAACCACAAAAAGATGATGATTCTGATTCTGATGATGAATCTGATGAAGACGAGGATGACTCAGATGATGACAAGGTAAGTCGGAAATTTTGATGTACTGACCGTTCCTGTGATTATCTTGTAACATGAATAAGTTGGAAGATCTTTATTTCCTGATGGAAATTAGATTGCCTTTTCCTCTATGCAGTTTTATTGTTTATATGAGGGATGAGAAAGTTGCTGTTTAAGGAGTCTCAAGGATCTAATAGGCAGAAAGGTTACAGTCTTATTGATCCTACTAATTAAAACACGAAACAATAGAGGAGAAAACATAAAATCAGATATCTTGTTTTGTAGATGAAGTGAAGGAAATAAAAGGGATCAGTTTAGTGAGAAAAGGTTATTACGTCCAACAATATAGCTCCAAGGTACAAGTACCTAAGCAAAACTTCAGCCCATTCTCCTTTAAATCTCTCTACCATTTAACTGAAGGTAACAAAGTCTGTCCCCCATTCTGTGCTCTCTTTTCAACATATGCACCCCTCCTCTCCTCTTTCTCACCTACTGGGCGCGGCAAAATAATCTGTACATTATTTTAAATATCTCGTAACCAAATGACTGAGGATACAAAGTCCTTCCCCAAATCCCTACTCTTTTCTTGACATTATCTCATCTGCTCCTCTTTCTCACCCAGAATTGAGGCGTGTGTGAAAGTTAGGGGAAAATAGTGAAGAGACTAGAAAGTGCATAGGCGATGCTAAGCCTAGAGATGGGCATCTCATGTTTACTTGAGCAAAGGCTTTACGGAGAAAATTAGGTTTTGAAAAGTTTGGAAAATCTGGCTTCGTTTGAAATATATTTGCACACTCCACATCACCTAGATTTGTTTTAAATGAGCCTTAATAGTAGTTATGTAATTTGTTGTTAAATGTTCTTTGAGTAGAGGTACGAAGAAACACTGCGGCCTTAATACATGGCTTGGGTGTATCTTATATTTTTTTCAGTTAACGATTTTAAATTCCTTTGGAGTGTTGCCCTCGTGGGGAACTTAATGATTTATTAACATGAATAAAATTCTGTCACGAAAATTGTCTGCGGTATATGATTGAATATCCAGAGTTCTAACATAAAATCTGGAATTCTGTTAACAATTTGCACTTGGGAAAACAATATCCCAAGGAATGGTTGTGTTCTCCTTGGTTAATTGCATAACTTCTTTTATCGAATTTGTTGAATATCATATTTGACTAATTCATCTTCTATTATTGATGGCGTATTCATGTTTCCTTTTTGAGTTCATGTTTCAGTGGCGTCCTTCCATGAGCTTGTTGGGAACTAGTTTTTTGTTTAATTTTCGTTGTTTGATTGTTGCTTAGGACATGATGGATGCTTTGGTAGATGAAGATGACTCGGAGGATGAAGATGACTCAGAAGATGAAGATGAGGAAACACCGAAGAAGAAGGTTTGCATATGGAAAACTTGACATAGTGGTGATCTGTTAGTGCACTTGTCCTTATTAACCTCCTTTTGATGTTTCATTTTGAAGGCTGGCCCCAGCAAGAAAAGGGCAACTGAATCTGCAATAAAAACACCTGTTCCTGCGAAAAAAGCAAAGCTAGATACACCTCAAAAGACAGGTTTTGTCCTTTTCTTTTCCTTGTTAATTTGTTTGTACTCCTTTTGGCACCAAAATTGGTCTCTATGTGATATATTGCAGCATGCTGTTCTGGTTGTGAATAGAATTGGTATTTCATCATACAGTGACCAAGCAGTTTGTACTGCGAACTGAATGACTATGGCTTATACTTGCTTTGTGGTTTGAATGGCTTCAATTACCTCAAATTTGTTTTTTGAACTCTATTCACTTGTGAAATTTGAGTTTAATTCTCAAGGAGACTACAGAAGAAATCAGTACGTTCTTTTATCATGCACTTTGTAGTGAGATTGCAGTAGGATTAATCAGTCGCTAACAATGTCTCTCTCTCATAATAACCTTGGAAACCGTTGGTGTTTGAAATTGTATCAACCTCGGGATTTTAATGCAATTACTGGATTTGGCGTTCATGAAATGCTAATGCTATGATGAATTGCCAAAGTGCTACTTTGGTTTGATGAAGTAGCTGATACTAAACTATGTGCTTTGTTAAGCACATGTTAATCGTCAAATCTGCTTCATGTTAAGCAAAATACATTTGGATAGAGTTGCCAGTTTTCAAGTGTAGATGCTGAGATGTTCTGTTTTACTTTGGTGCAGATGGTAAGAAGGCTGGTGGTCATACAGCAACTCCCCACCCATCTAAGAAGGCTGGGAAATCTCCAGCAGCTAATAGCAACAAGTCAAAGGAGCAGTCCCCAAAGTCCGAGGGCAAAGTTACTTGCAAATCCTGCAGCAGGTCTCTGTTCATGTCACGAAAACAATCAGTTTTTGGTCCCTATTAAATTGAACTAGAAAGCTGAAAGTCTTTATTTTACAGGACATTCAACTCAGACAAGGCCTTAGAATCTCATTCAAAGGCCAAGCATGCTAGCAGTTAGAGGCTCTTAGTTGCACTTTGGAGATGGTGGATTGAAGATCGGAGGGCACTCTTGTTAGTTGCGCTTCATAGTTTAGCATCGTCCTGTGATGTTATATATTGGTGTTTGGGAGTCGAGTAGACCTCGTATTAAACCTCTATTACCTATAGAATCCAAGTTTTGGTAGTTTTGAAAGTTTTCAAGATTTTGCATGGAGATTCAATCACAAGTTATTTCAGTACCTTTTCTCTCGTTTATGTGTCTGATTTGCTATTCTGTTGTTTTGTTTAATTTTACCCTTCAAAATTAATGTGTGATATTTGCAGGTGTTGCACTAGCATTACAACCAGTAGGGAACTACGAATATTACGATTCTCAAGTAGGTGTTGAATCCAGAACAAGGAAAACTAAGGTCATGTTTGGAAATTATTTTATTTTCTGTTTTTTGTTTTTGTTTTTATTTTTTAAATTTTCTGTTTTTTGAGAAGAAAATACGTTTTTGTGGATGTTTTGTTCACAAAAAATAAAAAATAGCTTTCATTATTTTCAAAAATAGTGAAAATAAGAAAAATGAAGTTATTTATTTTTAAAAAATAATGTACATTATTTTTAAAAATCAATTAGATATGTTCTTCGATCTCTTTTTCCATCTCGCTCTCTCTTCCGTCACATACTTCCACAGACATTTGATTTTATCATTTATATACTAGATCTCCAGCTCACTTGGCTAAAAAGACGTATTACACTGTCAAAAAAATATTTTTGTTTTTTTGTGACGGATTTAATATATTAATTGAAAAATAATATATATTTCAATTAATATATATGTTATATATAATTATGTACACGCATACTATACATACATATATACTTATATATGTGTGTGTACTTACAAGTACATATTTATAAATATACTTATATATTATATATATTACAAATATATTTATGTATGCATATTATAATTTTGAATATACATATAAGTATACTTATAAGTGTGTATATATAAATATATTATAGATATATATATTGAATTCTAAAAATAAAGTTGAAACTTTTTTGCAAATCGAATATGTTTCTATTTTTTTGTAAACCAAAAAACAAACTAAAAACATGTCCACACAGACAAATTTTTTATTTTCCGTTTTTAAAATAAAAACAATAATTAGAGAAAAATACAAAATACAAAAAAAGACTGTTATCAAACAATACCTAAATGTTTGAGAAGCTTGGCATATTTACAAATAAAAACTGCCTAATGCATTCATAGCTTAAACGTGGATATACCAAAACACTTGGCGGCTCATCGGCAAAGGACATGGAATCAAATGGCCATTTGCTGGTGTAGCCTAAAGAAATACATTGCTCTCAATGAAAGCTCTCAAATCTAGAGGCCTCCAGTATAATTTTGAACAATGTATTTGATGACCGTAAAATTCATAATCTCAGATACCATAATATTTTGACCAATTTATTTGATCTGCACTCCCTTTGGTGCATTGACTTGTATATTAGAGATTCTTGACTTGCATCTTAGCAGGACAAGGACAAAACCCTCCAATGGATAAAGTTATCGCACTTTTTGTGTGACTTGCTCTTTTGGGAGCACTGACTTGCACCTTCAAGTGACTTGCAATCTATAAGTGACTAACTTGCACCATAATAGCTCAAGATCCCTCGTTGATAGGCCAAGTTATGTGACTCTTTATCTGACTTGCTATCTGGGGTGCAAGGACTTGCACTATGACACAGAATAACTTGCACCATGTGCCTTATAAATTTAACTCAAAACTAACAAATGGGAAACAAATTAAATAAAGAAAAAAATAATATAAAGTATTCCAAAAAAAATATAGAGCATGTTTTAACTTTTTTATTCTTTTGTCCACAGATCCAAAACAAAATATAGAGCATGGTACCCTTCGAGTGACTTGCTCCTTGAATGCATTAATTTGCACTTGAAGGGCCTGTTTAATAAACTTCTACACACTTAGGATTAGACTACTAATCTCAAGGGGCCCTCAATACTTTGTTTGGTAAACCAAATAAGGTCTGGATTAGCGATCCCTTGATATTTTAATCCGAAAAAATGGGAGATTTATAATACCCACTACTAGGTGGTATTATAATCCAAGCCCGAGGCACCACATGTAAGAAGACCAATATGCCCTTGATTACTCAAGACAATGGCAAAACTACCCCAAAGGGCTTATGTCGATGTAAACCCTAGCCTCCTCCTCACTCTTCTCATCCTATCACAACTACTGAAGAAGAAGCGACGAAGAAAGAGTTAAGCCAATCTGATCTTCGACGGTTATGGTAAGCGACATCACGGTGACTTTTTTTTCGCTCCTCCTGGAGTTTGGGTTTTCTTGTATGTGTGATTTATCATAAACATGAATACATATACATACATACATACATACATATACATATATATTTGTATAATGTCTATGTAGATCTGCTTGTTGAACCGATTACCTCTTATAGTTCATAAATCAACCCTACTACAGATCTTTAAGTGAAATTTGAGCTGAAACAAAAGGCAATTTGATTTTCCCGACGAGTAACAACCAACGAGGTGAAAACGGTTCCAGGTAATGGCCTAAATCATAAAGTCGGCTACAAAATCAATAATGCCACAACAATTGATTTATGTATCATTTTTTTGACATCTTTTATAGAATTGTCTTGGAGCACTAAATGGAACATATATAAACATTCGTGTTGTAACTATAGATAAACTAAGGTATAAGACAAGCAAGGGAAAAATAGCCACCAATGCTTTGGGAGTTTGTTCCTTAGATACCTAATTTATTTATGTATTATCGGGGTGGGAAGGTTAGGCATCAGATTCGAGAATACTTAGAGACGTTGTCAGTAAACAACATGGCCTAAAAGTGCCTACTGGTATGATTATCCCACTTTAAACATTATGAAATAGACATCGCAAAAATGGTCCTTTATTACAAGTACATATATTTTTGTGTCTACATATCACTACTATCTCGTGGATGCGAGGAACACTAACCGGGAGGATTTTCTAGTACCCTATAGAGGTCAACGTTATCACTTGTCCACATTGATACAGGGAGGGTACAACCCTAATACACCCCAAGAGTTCTTCAACATGAAGCATGCTTCAGCTTGTAACGTGGTTGAGAGAACTTTTGGCATTCTTAAAACCAAATAGGCAATTTTAAGATCTCATTCATACTTTCTTATCAAGACCCAATATTGCATAATCACTGCATGTTGCCTTCTCCATAACCCATAACACGTAAAATGCCTGATCATCCATTTGCACAAGTAGATAATGTCCAAGAAGAGGCATATGAAAATAGGGATGGAGAAGAGTTTATTGATATCGTGGAACCCACCAACCAATGGAGTGAAGAGTTATTGTTCTAAATCATATGACTCGCAATTGTTTTTTATTTTTCGCTTTGACAATTACAAAGACCTGCTTTGTTGCATTATGGTTATGGAGTATTTTTATATGCTTCCAAGAAAATGAGTGCTTAATCATTTATATACCTGTTAACCACATAGGTATGAGTAGAAAAAGTGTTGGAAAGGTATCCAAGAGGTTCTGGGGTAAGTGTGAGGAAGACTTCCTTGTTGATACGATGAAATATTTGATGAACGAGGATGCTAAGCGGGCTTGATTGTGGAATGTTTAAGAGTGATTTTTTCAAAGAATGTGAGAAACAAATCATACGTCCGTTTCCTGGTACTAACCTAAGAGCAAATCATCACATTGATTCAAAGATTAAGATGTGGAGGAAACAACATAACTTACTGCAGGACATGTTGAGGACAAGTGGCTTTAGGTGGAATGATAATGCGAAAATGATACTTGTAGACAATGATGATGAGTGGTACAATTACCTCAAGGTACCTTATTAACTTCTTTTATTTTAACATAACTTATTTAGTAGAATTATTTATGTTTGTTCTTATATTGAATACCAAATCTTTTGTAGAGTTCCTTAAGGCTAAGGGAATGAGAAACAAACATTTCCCAAACTATGATGACTGGTGCACTCTCTTTAGCAAGGATAGGGCAAATGGAAACCTTGTTGAGGGATTTGGAAAGTTTGTAGAAGCTATGGAGAGGGAAGCTAATGTTGAAAATGGGGACTATTCTTCTGTGTAATAGGCCGAAATACGAAACAATGGGCCCCTGGCCCACAACCATCCTCGGCATATTTCCAAGGTCGGGGAGACCCAAAACCAACGCTACGGATCTTCGGTTTTTGGGCCGAACGGCCCGTCGGTCCAAATTTAAGCTCGGCCGTTCTGCTCCATGACCTTCAAATTCCGCATCAATCCTCGACAGATCTATGCTCGGCATCATCGTTTGGCTAAAGAGCCCCTTCTCCTGTCTCTCGACCGAGGCATCTAAACGCTCTACGCTCGGCCTCCAAACGCGGAGACGCGCTCTCTGCTTTTTGAGGGAACGTGCAAGTGCGCCCGCCCAATCCGCACGGATGTGGGATGCGTGGCAGCACCTCCGTGGTCTCCAGACCACAACATATATACCGGGCCAAAGAGGACGGCAGACGGTTGGGTTCCTATTCTATAAATACTCCAACGGCACTCCTACTTCAGGTACATGCACGCTCGCGCTAAAATTATAATTTCAAGTTGCTTTTACTCTTCCTAAAAGGCTAACTTGATCATCGGAGTGTCCACCGGAGATCCAACCCCGGTAGGCACTAACTTAGTATTGAGTGTTCTGCAAGATAATCGAGAGGATTCAATACATAAACCCGAGAAGTCTAATTTGAATTCCAGACTCCACACCCTGTAATGGAAGTTCGTGGTCCTGACATGGAGTTTTCTTTGGGTGCTGATATGGAGTTTTCTGTATCTCACAATACTCCCCAATCAGATGCACATTATGCCTCTAACAATTTGGGAAAGAAAAGAGGAAGAGCAAATGAAGAAATATGAAAGGGGCTTATGAATATGGCTGACACATATGGGACTTTCTTGGATAACACCAACACTAGGCTGGTTGAAATTGCTCAAAGAATAAGGTATGCTCATGACTTGTCCAATACAAGGAAGTAAGTGAATGATGCCCTAAAAGCATTGCCACTCGAAATCAGCCAAAGGTTGAGGGCTGCATCTATGATTGTGGACAAGTCACAATGCGTTGACTTGTTCTTCAACATTTTTGAGGAGGAGAAGGTGGAGTGGGTGTACTTACTCTTAGGAGAGTTCATTTGATGATAAACCAAGTTTAGGTGTTTCAAACAAGTAACTAGAATGGTTTGTGAGATACATAAAACTTTATTATGGTATCATATCCCCTATTTGGCACTCTAATGGTGTCTCGTTTTGCTTTTTGGTTAGGAATTATGGAGAAGTTGGGGATGTAGCTTTAATTCAACATGGTAGCCCTAATTTGGCATTCAATTATGTGCGTAATTTTGGAATGCACTACAAATGATACTTATTATATATGACATTATGTTATGTAAGTGCTTAATTTTATTAATGTTTACTTATTGCATGCTTTCATGATAGGAATGACAGGAAAACAATGGTATTACGTATTGTTTGTGGGACGCATTCCCGGTATTTACAACAATTGGGTGCTTGCAATAAGCAAGTTTATAGGTATCCTTGTGCGGTGTACCAGAAATTTGGCTCATGGGATGAGACAAATAGTGCTTGGAACATGAACTTGGTGCCTATGGTGCCTATTCCAATTGAAGAAGATTGTGCTCCTTTGTTATCCACTATCCAAGGGAATCAACCTAACCCCAAGACTTGTACACATCAAAATGTGGTTGGGTGGTCTCGATGTGGCCTTAATCTTATTTGGTTTCTACTTGACGTTGTTATGTGTCTTCTTGTCCAATTTCTTGTGAATTACTTTATGATTTAAGTGTTTTGAATTCCTATGTCTATTTTAGGTACTACAACTCTGTAATTTGTTTTTTGGTGTAGCCTTGTTGCTATTTTGCAGCTTCTGGTGAAGCTTTATTGTAGTTGTAATTTTTCTGGTGCAAATACTATATATTTTTTCCTCTGAATTTTTGTATTGGCTAGTGTTCTCTTGATGTCATTCTGAATTGGGGTGTTGTTTTTCTTAAATGAAAATGGATAAGGGTAAGAACAAAAATTTGTGACAGCAGCTTCATATGAATACTTAAGGAAATGAAAAAGATGCATTTTTTATTTGGACTTTGCGAAAATGTTACTAGAACCCGTGTATATGAAATCATCGTGGATTGTGGTTTGGCCATTGTTTTCAACATTCTAATTTTTTAAAGGTGATAGTGGGTTAGCAGCCAAATTAACATAGGAATTTCTGCAGCTCAAGTGCTACTCCAACAATTCCGAGTAAAGAAAGAATTTTGATGCAATATATTAGTGAAGTTTGATATATCGAAGGGTAACAAGGAGAATCTTGATTTTCAATCTCATTCTATGGGTTGCAAACAAACATGTCACAAGATTAATAATCCAATCCCAATATCTAATATTACCCAAAACAAACAGAAAATTGGACAAAAAATAGATATTCATATCTCATGATATTATAAATCTCATCTTAATCTCATCACCTATGAATCTTATCATTTTCAGTCGAGTTATCAAACAGGGTCAAAGTGCAATAAGACCCCTCATTGACTTACTCCCTTGGGTTGACTAGCATCCCAGGACAAAATGACTTACACTCGGGAGATTCCTAATTTGCCCATTAATAGGACAAGTTCCCTTATTGATGAATCAAGACATGATTTCTTTGGTGTGACTTGCTTTTTGAGGTGCAATGATTTGCATCTTGAGACAAATTGACATGTATCATAAGAATATTCAATCAATTTTCTAGGAAAAAAAATAAAGAAATGCGTGTTAAGTTTGCTAGAAAAAAAACTTAAAAATCGATTCGTTATGGGAGAGGTTTCGCAACTGTGGAGAGAGAGAGAGGAGTGATTGATTCAAGTACAACAATCCCAGAACAGTGCCCAGGAAGTAAATGATAGATTAAAACGCACCAAAAAGCATTTGAAAGATTTCTGCCTAGAGACAAGAATCAATATTTTCCGGTGATTTAACTGTAATCGTGGTGACAATGAGGGATACCACCATTTCCCAACAAGTGATCTAAAGATCAGTGGTGAGAGAGATAGAGAGAGAGAGGGAGGGAGGGAGAGGAAGAGAAAAAGGGGCTGTATTAAAAAAGAATTACCGTGTTTTTTAAATTAGTTTTATAGATGATGTGTTTTTTGTCGTTTAGAAACTGGACACCGTGATTAACGACATTATCAATGCCACTGAGCGTGATTTTACCAAGAAAATCCCTGAAATGCACATACTGTGATCCACTTACGCCACCTACGATTCAAGCAAGATAAAGCTTAATTTTCAAAGAAGCCACAACACTAGAAAAAGATTATATTATAAGCACACCATTTAACTAAACAACCAAACGGATAAAAATAGAAAACCCATTTATCATGATTTTCTTCAAAGTTATTTGAGCTACCAATCAACAGACAAATTACAAACATCAAGAGGAAGGGTTATAATGATCCTTCGAGATGCAATATTCTCACTGGTCCAACAAAGAAAAAGAGCATCACCACAATTCCTAATCTGCATTTAACTAGAATACTACTAAACCCAGGAACCTGCACCAATGATGGTTCACCAGACTCGCGGGAGACATTTCACAACCCTTTGAAAGGTGATCTGCAAAACCCAGTTAGATCCTGTGTCACAGCATGAAACCTGTAAAAAATCCCATTGTAAGCCGCAATACAAAGTTAAGGTCCTCGGTCCTTAGAAGCAGGGCTACCTGATCCTGCAAAACTTGTTGTACACGTAAGATCGTAACTTTGAGAAGAAAAAAAAAAAAGAGAAAAGTTGATAGAAAACAAAACCCGGTAAGAAAGGGCATGAAAATTTGCAAGTTAACTAGCCTGGAAAGTGCGGTGGTCACAGATTACCTGACTGCAAGCAGAAATTCAAAAAATATAGAAGCAAACAAACAGAAACAATGCATGCATCTAAATAGTGTTCCTTTATGAACCAGAGGGCCACATTGTGTGGGTGGAAGGTACAACTTAAGGTGATCTCTGATGAGGACAAAATGAAATAAAAAGACAAGACAACAGGACCAAGCAGAGAAACTCAGCGGCGTGCTTATCCAAAAGGATAATAATCTTATGGAGCATCTTCGTAGAGAGACATTTGGAAAGACATGAATTTGCCATTCGAAGAGCCCTATCAATCAAAGAACTCAAGACTCAAACTAAGACTTCAAGTCATTTTTCCACACCATTCGTATCTCCAATTTGGTAGTTGGCAACAAAAGTGAAATCAAAGGCTTGAAGAAATGAAACAGTAACAGTGCATCAGATGTTAACATCTCTCTTAACTTCGACTTCTTGAAAACTCACAGATGGTGTAGGAACACTAGAAATTGGCAACTCCAGAAACCAGCAAGTAATCGAGAATTTTGGCCATTAAAGCATGACAAAAAAAAATGGCATCTCGCTTGAAAAAAAATAATAATTAAACAGCTGCACCTCGTACCAACATCTCCAAACTTCAGAACATCCGTCCTATAGATAGTACCAAGGGTTTTTGCATGTAAGGCAGTATCAGTCATTAAAAAACTAATTTCAGAATCATATATTAATAAAACATAACAAGCTAACCCCGAGGAGTTGGACCAATGGTCAAGGCTTAGGACTTAGAGATATGCTCTCTTAGGTCTTAGGTTCGAAACCTCTCACGTGCTATCAACTCTTCTGGGACCAATCCATATGGGACAAAAACCCTCCCTGGCTTTAAATGGGACCTCCGCAAGTCGACGGTGGGGTTGATCCCTCGAGGACTAGTCTGCATTAGGTTAGAAATAATCTCAAAGCCGGCCGAATACCTTGGCTATCAAATATATATATATATATATATATATAACTGAAAACACTAGCTACATAAATAACCCAAGAAGTAGGTCAATATGAAAATTGATAGCAGAGGAATGCTTTTGGAAGAGGGAAATTTGGAATATAGAAGGTTTAATAGTAAAGAGAAGCATTGACGAAGGTAAAAGGCAACCTAAAAAAGGGAATGGGGGTGGCTGGAGATAGAACACCATGCATGCAAGCACATAAATCAAGCACATCCAAAGCAATTAGAAATACAGAAAAGAAAAAAAGAAACACCCCAAAACTATCGAATCATAGAAATACTGAACCTGCACACCACCTGCACAGTGGGAAAATGGTGTAAGATATACTTGTTGGATCGTGTGGGTTCCTTCTTTTCCCAAAATAATGGAATACTTCATTTAAAGAGCACCAAAACATCACAACATACAAGAAAGCAAGAATACGAACCAGATAATACCAAATGTATCAATATCCATATCTTCCATGCTGCCGCTGCTGCTGGTCTCCATAGTACTCAACTCCTTGGGTCATGAACCCATTGTCATTGCTTTCATTGTTATAGTTGTTAGCTTTATTTGCCTGTTCCGACTGTTCCCTTTCCCTGTTCCACTGTTCAATTTTGGCACGTCTCTCTTCACTTCCTTCCCTAATTGGACTCCGATTCCTTCTTTCCGCTGGGCTCCGGCTTCGACCTTTACTATGCCCAGGGCTAGTGGTCCTGCGCCTCCTGCTACTACTCTCATATTGGTAATCTCTGTCATCATATCGTCTACTGTGCCCACGCCCTCCATGACTGCGCTCATCATCATAGCTGCGATGCCTATAGGGACTTCGGCTTCTGCTCCGGCTGGGGCTATGCCTTCGGCGATACCTCCCAAACAACTGGCGTCTCAACTCTCTATTAATAATTGGAGTACGATTGCCCAGTTTAGAAACAAAATCAGGATGCACATCGGCAATACCATGCAACAAAAGCAATGGTCAAGGATACTTACCTGCCGATCCTTTTAAGATGCATAAAGTTGCAATACCCACCACGATTGCAGGCATTCTCCTCATATTGCCTACATGTGGCTTCACGAAAATCAGTCACTGGCGAGAAGTCAACAATAATGGGTCGACCTGATTGTACATAGCAATTATGCACAGTATTTTTAAAACTCAATATCACAGGAGTTAAATACGAAACAGGAAGAGAAGTACTAGACACAATACAAACAAAAAAGAATGACGGGGAGAAAAAGAGAGACCAGCATAATATCTTCCAGACAGATTTTTAACGGCATTTGAAGCATGCTCTTCCTCTCTAAACTGAACATAAACATTGCCCACCTGCCAATGTAACAGGGGTAATCCATATCAGATCAAATAGTAGAAAAAACAAAAGAAATGACTATAAACAGCAAGATATATATCAAGATCCACAAATGCTTACCATGTGGTCAGCCAGGTTGTCACAAACATTTAGGCTCTCAATCTCTCCATATTTGTTCAATTCCTCAAACAGATCTTCATAAAAATCCTACAATATTCACATTAAATGACATTAAAAAGGATTCAAGAGATTGTATAACTCATGAGGTCGACGATTGTGCCATTGTCTAGTCCACAAAAGAACTAAGATAACCTCTGAGCAGATTAAACAGCATATACATATCCACTAGATTGCGTTGGGAAAGCTATTGATGAGAAGAAGATCAACCCCCCGAATGTAAAGAAAAAGAATCACACTCTAAACAACTACAGATATGTTAAACAGGGATGAGGCCAGACAAGGAAAGATATGTCCAAATTGCAAACCTCCTTACTGGACACTATGCCAGGGTTCGAGTCATGCATCCCCTAACCTGCCAACCAATTTCTGCATGGACTACATTAAATACTCGCGCTCCATCACAAAATAGAAACCATAAGCAATATAATGCACTGTGCTCCTGACAACGCAATTTTGAGGAATTTAAGGTCATGATACAATCTGTTTTCTTGAAGAATCCTACTTGAAGAAAGACCTATATAAACAACAGTTAGCTTCAATTACATATACAGTAAAAAAACAAGTGTTTGATACAGTAGGGAAGAAGACTGAACTCCAGTTGTTGAATAAAGCCATAGAATAACTAAAACTAAAACTAAGAGCATCTCCAACCCAATCCTCTACTGTCAAACAATCATTAATCAAAGTTTAGAGTACTTTACTACACACGCCAACTCCAATCACACTATCAATTTCTATCTTTCTCTTCGAAAAGGACACTTTCATTTCTCTCCAAAGCTTAACTACTTTCTACTTTCTTCCACATTTTAAACGCTTATTACATACGTCAAGTACTAGTCCCATTCTGAACTTACTATAAAAAACTTTGCACGAGGCCAATTTCATGAAAAAATGGTCTTCAAAAGGTAAAACTAGTTGGAAAATTAAGTTGTCGTCCTCAAAAGAGATGGTCCTTTATATTCTTCTCCACATGCCATACTTGAAATATCAAACTCGTCCATCCTCCAAAATAGAATATGCAAGAGAGTACCAGTTGGAGTCAGGTCTCCCTAGAAATGATGAAATGGAAGAGGACGGAGAGTCGGAGACGTCCTCAGAGTGGAAAGAATAAGGAACTCTTTAACCCTAAATATGGACTGCAACAAAATACGTGCAAACACTAATGGATCCGGAATACTGACTAACGAAAGCCTACAGACCCCAGAAGCAACCAATTAACAAAGATCAAAACAACTAATCGCCAATCGAATTCTATTATTCATCAAGAACCAATAAATGAGAGAAGATATGTGGAGAGAGGATGTCACCTCAAAGTGTTCCTGCATTTTCCGGGGATCGATGGGGTGGCCCTGAGCGTCGACACCAGGAGTGATCATGTCAGGGCGCTGGTACATGTTGGAGAGCAAGAGGGTAGGGCTAATTGAGGGCTTGGTGTGGAGCCTCGAGCACCGATCACCGTGCCTACAAGCTCCGATCTTGAAGTAGAAGGGGCAATTCACCCTATCCTTCTCCGTCCCGAAAATCGATGCCAAGTGTTCCGCCATTCGTCAAACAAGGCTTCTCTCTCTCTCTCTCCCTCTCTCTAAAATGGAATACTCTGGAACTTCTATTTCTAGGGTTTTGTTTCAAGGTTGAAGGCGAGATGCCACGTGAGAGGGAGGGCGGGGAGAGGTTATAACCTTATATAATGAGTGATGGCGGGTGAGGTGGAACAGAGAGGGAAGATCGACGGTTGAGAGTGAAGTTAGAGGCAGTCCGATCCAACGGGCGTTAGGCCGAGTTGAAGTTGGAAATAAATTATTATTTTTAAATGCAATACATTATTCATGTTTCGTAAAAAAAAAATTCATAATTCTTTACCAAAATTTGTTGTGTTTCCTTACTAGTCTCGATGATTAAAAAATTCAAAAGAATAAAAATATGAATTGAAACTAACAGAATTTTAAATAAACGAAATTAAAAATATTAAAAACAATAAAAGTTTATTTTTCTGATTTTTTAATTTTTAGTGAACTTTGAAACTTTTAGAAACTTTAATTTTCTAAAAACAGTTCATCAAGACAAATTATAAATAAAAAACTAACACGAGCTTAATAAAAAATTAACAAAAATTAAAAAAAATACAGTGATATTAACACTAAAAAATTTAAGATCTAGATTGTGGAATGCAAATATTTTACTGTTGTCATTTTCTTGTTTTCTGTTGAAAAATAGAAATCAAAAGATAATAACATTACTTAATAGATAAAAGAGGAAAGACAAAAAATAATATATAAAAAAAATCCCATGTCAATCAAGAATGAAATTATATAAAATTCTGCCAAGATAAATAATCCGTATGTTTTAATCTTCAAACAAACAAGGCCAGTTTACGTGTGAAGCGTGATTGCGTATAATTGAATTGATAAAGTTAGTTTGTGTCTATACATTTCAAAAAAACTGAGCTCTTTTGTTATATAGATTAGTAAGTAACAAAAATTCTAGTTCTCCTGTTAAATCAAATAAAAAAATTATATAAATGATCTTAATTAAGAGCAATGCTACTAACATATTAAATTGTACATCATGCTGATGTGACATTTATTAATTTGAACACATATCGAAATTCATGGGACCCACTTTTATATTTTGCCTTATAATAATATATCACGTAAGCATATAATGTGCAACTTGTTGTGTTAATAGACCTATCCCTTAATTAATTGAGACTTAAGACTCAATTTGATTTATTTTGATTTGTTGAATCATGTGAAGGGCATTTGCATACTTACAAATATCAACGAAATAAAACTTTGTTCAGTTGTCGAGAAATTAATGTAAAAAATTATTCCCGAAAAAAATTTAGTAAGTGAAACAAAAAAAGACATATATTACTTCAAGTGTTTTTTTTGACAAAAAAATTATGATAGGGTTAAAAACTGATAGTTTAATTATGTATAAAATTAGTGTAAATTCAAAGTTCTTGTAGAATTTTGTGTTTTTTAAAGATATGTTTTGAGAAAAATTAATCCCAGTAAAAAAAATGGCGATGCAAGTGCCATAATTTTCTGCTAACAACATTTGGAAAACACAAAAAAAATCAATCTTTTCTTTTCTTTCCTGGAAACTAAAAAGGGCCTAAATTGCACAAGGACGAAATGCAAAGGAAAAAGTGAATTTTGTCCGATAAAGAGTTCACAAGCAAACCAATGTTTACTTGTGTAAATTAAACCTGAATTCAAAGCAATAGGTTTTTTTTGGTTGCCGAAATATCCAATCAGCTTGAAATATACCCCACCTGTAACCAATTAATCCTCAGGGTCCTAAAGTTAACAACCGTACAAAACCTCCAATGAATCCAAGTATGTGATTGTCAAGGTTCAACCTCATTATGTATAGATTTATAACTCATCATGGGTTAAAAGCAACAGTTAGACAATCCAATTTTCAATTAATGAAGGTCCCTGCATAATCAAAATCACTAAGATCCACTAATGCAAAATTTTGGGAATTTCTAATGGATCTTACAAGAAAATCTCTGTCAAATACACATTTTTTTTAAAAAATATTATCCTGGTTCATTTTGTCATTTTGCTGAGAATATAAGGTTGGAAAAAAAGAAGGATGAATATGAGTTCTCAAAATGAACTTATAAGTCATTCCACTTCTTCATCTAAATGCCCAAAAAGGCCTTGCCAATGAGAAGCTGCTTCTTCAGGAGTCCGAAAAGACCAGATGTGAGGCTTAGCCTTCTCACGATTTTCCAGGATTTCCTGCATTCACAAGTAACACAAGTTATTCGCAGAAGATATCAGAAAAAAGAATGCAAATATCATGGCCTCAATTTGAAAACCTAACAATCTTCTCCCTCCTTGTAACCAAAAATGTTAAAAACTCAAACTGCATGGCATCATAGTAAAGAACACGAACTCCCCATGAAAAGCCCTAGAAAAAAAATACATTGAAGCCCTGGTTCCCACTAACAGTTCAGTTAATCTTTAGGTCTTTCTTTCCTAATGAATTCGGCAAAATCAATGAAGAAAAGTTGCCCATTAACGTCATAACATCCAGGAAAATTGAGTTAGAATCACATCTTGATTCTTCACACCAAGAAAAGCAAGAATATATCTTTATAGTTTGGAATCTTTGGACTAGCATAAGTATTATAAACCCAGCTGAACAAAATAATCTCCAAGTCCTCGAACTTTAGAAAGCAGTTACAATGTGAGCCTGTAGAGGAGAATTTCACATACATACAGTCAGGGTGATAATCTCGTTTTCAGAGGTGGAGGGAAACATGCATCCAATGGAGACAATATGCGGAGACAGATTGAGAAGAACAAAAGGTGCTGAGAGCTTGAAAACTAGATAAAGAACCGACAAGTCAAGAAACACTTTTCACTCTCCTAATCCTCTTTCAGTTCTCAGGTGAAAAAAAAATCCTCGCAGAGACCCAAGTTTATAGATAATCATGCAACCTACCCTGTTTAAGAATGTGACACAATCTAGGGGGCCACATTATGAAATTAGCATCTATAATACTCAAGTATCTGTGCAGTTGTTATTGCTTGTAATAAGATCTGCATATGAACTTTTTTTTGTTCATGATGGCTGTTAATGCCTCTAGCTTGAAACCAATGGGAAATGAAAAGACTACAAGCTTCACCAATTGGAAGGTGTTACGTTAGAGATGTAAGATAAGCACCAACATTCCTACGACCCCAGCTCGCATGTGCAGAGGTAAACAAAGGATTAATTACGGTGGAACAAAATGCAATTGAGGCACAAAAAAGGGGAATCAATCACTACGCACAGAGAATCTTTCCAAAACCTATGAAAATTATACCATATTAAAGCATCCGACTTGAAATCAATTGGCACTGAGTGGGAAGGTCCACAAGATTCATATATTAGTTTGAGAGGTGTCATCTCACCCATGTGGAACAAGTTCTCACAATGGAAAAACTTTTGTAAAGAACTTCAAGCAACCATCTCCACTATTATGTGAGATGTCGTTTGGAACAAATTGTGGATGTCAACTGCCTCTAAATATATGAAAGGAAAGGGTGCAGTTAAAGGTTTTGATTCCTACCATCTTAAAAAGTCAATACCAAACAAAAAATCCAGTCAGGGCAGATACAGGTACAAATTTGAGGTCCTTTTGAAGGAACAAAAAATAGTAAAAGAAACAGGATCCTAGCTTTAAATTGGATCAGTATAGATCATGAAGAAAATAACTGCCAATGTACCATCACTTGTCCTCAAAAATAACAACAAACAACTTCAGACTTTAGTGTATGCAAAAACTGATTCTAGAGCTTGGGCACATAGTCCTTAATAGTTTTGTTAGGTACTACAGAAATACAAATCTCTCCCACAAATAAGTAAGCTTACGGGCATACCTCTACTTCAGATGATCGTTTTGTTTTCAGACTTAAGCAATCAACAAGAGCAGTCCATTTCTGAGAACAGTTATCAAGGACACCAACTCGATAATACTGCTGCATCTGGTGCACTGGAGCTGACAAAACATGAATGTCATCAGTTTGACAATCGACAAGCACTTAAGGCACTGAAGAAGGAAACTAAAAGTTTCAGAGGCGACCATGAAGAGAGTCAAATCACGATAACTAATGTATGACCTAAATGTTCGAGTTTTTGTCCGTTGTTTGTAGGATTCAGTCCTCACTCCTCAGCGATTTTCTTCCGTACTTTATTTTACTTCTGGATTTTGTGCGGGACAATCCCCATTTGATGGTGTTGAAATTCAAATCATATCGGAAAATGTCTCATGAATTACAAAAACAGAGTAGATATCTAAATGAAGAAAAGTATCTATTGCGTTACATGTTTCGATAACAATCTACATTTTCCTCAATCCCTTCTATGTGCAATCATGAAGCTTATCAGCGACAATAATTGTAACGCCCCATGTATACCACTGGTCCAATAACTTATCGGAGCCCAACCATATGGCCCAATGCTTAAACCCAAGTTATGAGTAGTAGTTTTACATGGCTGATTATATACCCAGGATCACCCATGTAAACTTTCGATGTGGGACGGGATGTCACAATAATTCCACTTAGTTGCATGTAAGTCCACAACCTGCTATCTTCAGTCTATTCCTCGAGTGTTCCCTATGTCATTGCTCTATCCAACTCCTTTGGATCCTTAAACTATTGTTGGGAAAAATGTTTATTAGCTCTCGTACAAAAAATCGCAGGGACGTTGTCTCAACTATTGCCCTACATAGATAGTTACCTCGTCAAAAGATTGGCCCCTAAACGGAACATAATTGAGAATTGTGTGAAAAGAAAACCACGTTTAATTGGCTAAAAATCTCTTAAACCTGCACAAATCGCAAGTGTTATGCTCTTCCCACGGGAATCAACCTCGCCACCTCAAAGGGAAGGTTGTGCTACTACTTCCCTCAGACCTTGCTATAACAACAAGCATTAGCATTGTGCAATAGACACGATCCAGTGAACCTCTATCAAATGCCATGAATCGAGGGAATCTCAAGCACAACAAAATTAAGCCTTAGAGAACAGTGTTCAAAAAGTTATTCATGAATTTTCCATGAATAAGAATTTAGGAAGCCAATTGTAGCTTTACTTACTCACGTGAAAGACTCGTTTGACAACCCCTAGATTCTCCATAGCACTGTGAATAACACCAACAAAGGGAGGGAAAACAGAAAAAAAGACTCCTTGGATTACAGGACTAATAAATTTATTTTCTACTTTATTTCATATAACTGTGCGAAGCGTAGTTAACAGCTACTGCTCGAAGAAAAAGAAAAATATGTAGCAAATGTAATATGAGTCAAGTGCAATACAAACCCTATAGCATCATTTTTCTAGTGGATCGATTAAATGATCAGGCCTGAAGGGCATTAAATGGATTGGAGATTTTGAGGTCAATCACGTACACCAATAATTGAAGTCAAAATGGAGAGAGGAAGCATACAATAGCAAAACCAGAGAGCATCTATGCAGGTAGTGCAGGATAAGCGCCGCCGAGGAACAAAGGCTTCGTTCTTCTCTGAATTCATGGCCTCCTCTCTCTCTCTGTGTCTGTATGGGCGATGTTTGGGTGGGTTGGGGCTGCTCAGACCTTCAGATGGAACAAAAGATTGAAAAAGAGAACGGGAAAAGTCCAAACGTTGAGTGGGGTAAATTGAATCGTAGAGGGGAAAATATTAACAGGCAAAAAAAAAAAAGCCTACTGTTTCGGTTCAATTAAGAAATTAGAACATTACAATACCAATAGTGCATAAATTGAGTAAGATATATTATACGTTAAAATAATATCATTTGAAGACATAAAAAATTATTCAAATAGTCAGACAGCATTTAAATAATTTTATGTATCAAAACGATATTATTTTTGTACACAATAAATTAATGCACAACAAGATCCCTCCATCACCCTATCAATAGGAAGAAGGGAGAGAGCGCCGAATGGGCGAGGACCGAATTTTCTAAACTCGAGGAGAGAAACTAAAGCACATGCCCCGAGAAAACTCAGGCTCACTTATATTTTGCATAAATTATCTACATTAATCATATTTGTTATTTAAATAGTATAAAAATATATTAAAAAATAAAAAATCAGAAAAGAAAAAATAAGTCAAATTTTATATTTTTTTAATTTTAAGTATAATTTTATATTTTTTAGATACCTTTCGTTGAGACAAATTTACAAATAAAAAATGGATACAAAATAAAAAATTACAATAAATAAAGATGAAAAAATAATAAAACAATAATCCAGTAAACATCACAGTCAACAAAATTTTAAGATAAAACTTTAACTAACTTAAACCTATTCATTTTGACAGAAATTAAAGAATAAAAATAAGAATCTTAAGAAAATAGCTACAATTATTTGTTCTAGGTATTTTTGTGTCTAGTGACCTTTTATAAGATCGTAATTTTATTATATTTTAGATTCTTTTAGAATTAAGTAAAACTAACACAAATTGAAAAAGATAAAAAAAATGAGACACATTTAATTTTCTACAAACCTAACTTTAAAGCGTAGAGCCCTAGTGAACAATTTTCCTCTATGAGTGAGATTCCATCTAAATTTGTCACTTGTTAGGAGCCTTTCTTTCTATGAAAAATCCACCACTGAATGATGCATATTTTAATTTTCACCTCCAATGCAACCATGGGAGGACACTGTCAAAGCCCCATGACAGGGAGATTTCGTTTTTTCTAGCAAGCTTCGGCGCCCAATTCAACATAAAAATCAACAGGGACTCGACTAAATAATCGACGTTTGGAAGTTGTATAATGATACAACATTAAGGTTTGGAATTGCTGGACACAGATGCTAACACAATCAAATTTACATTCAATTATATAACAGTATGCAAAAAATACATTAGAATGACATTTAATAGATTTCTGATGGGCTAAAAGATATCGTCATGCTCTGCACCTCTTGTTCCTCGGCTTTCGCATCAGCCCAGATGAACATTCTGCGGCCATTGAAAAATAGCCTCCATGGTGTCCACATGGTTTGCCTCTCCCAAGAACGAAGAATGCCAGTTTCATCCACTCTCTCAATGCTTTAGGGCCACACGAAGAGCTATTGATCTTTCGGTATTCAAGATCTTGGTTTGAAGTGTACATGTTGTTCCAAAACATATCTGCTCCTGCTACCCATTCTTTAAGTAAAAAGCATCTTCAACTCCTCAATACGTGCAGTTCGGACTTCTTGGTCAGTTAAAGCACCAGAGATCAACCGCTGCTTCCGGGCTTGAACTGCTTCCATTCTTTCTTCAACTGTTCCCTGCAATCCAAAATCATTTAGATGACGAGTAAGAATCCTTCAATACTATATTTTAGTCTGGTACAGAAGTGCTGTGCATTCAGCTCTGTCGTGAAAGACTGGCTCCAATGTTTTTTTTTTTTTTTTCCTGTCATTATACGAGCACATGGAGGATCTAACCGATTCATTTAGATAGGCTTCAGGTCAAAAAATAGTACAGTAAAACATAAAGCAGAAAAAGGAAAAGAAAATATACCTTCACAATAAAACGCTTGATCATTACTCTTTTAGTTTGCCCTATGCGATGAATGCGCATGACAGCTTGTTCCTCGACAGCTGGATTCCACCATGGATCCTGTCAAGAAGTTGGAACATTTGTCATTGAACATCAGCTTATGCACTGTGAACATGAAAATGGATATGGAACAGTACAGGAGAATCCCAACTACATCGTGTATTATTGGACACAATGGATCTGCTCATGAAGTAATGCAAAACAAACAGGAGTTCATGCATAACTTTAGTAAAGAAAGACATCGGTGAATATAAATAGAGATAATTCGCTTTAAAACAAAACATCACTTCGGAAGCATTTTCAAAGTGTGTTACATGGATTGCTTCAGCTTCACTGGAGTCGAGAAGTCATTCAAGTACTCTAGGTAGCTACATATCTTTTGACATAAGTTGTCTTACGTGTCAAGCCTAAGGCCCTGTTCACTTGGCGCAAAAATATCTAACTTTTCTGTATTTTTGGGGTGTTCAGATAACAGAAAAACTATGGGACCCACTCTCTTAACATTCCCACTAGAATTAATTTTCCCTCAACAGGTCCTGCAAAAATACACAAGATTTTGCAGAAAACCTATTTTTACACTACTTTCTTACACAATTAAACTACCTATTTTTCACTTTCTCATAAATTTGTTTAATCAAATGAACAGACGAAGGAAAAAGAAACTCACTTCAAAATTATCCCGGGTACCCTTTGTTCTATTTGGTTGTTTTTGCTTGTTTTGTGTTAAATGATATGCAAAGCTGATTGAAACTCACCTCTCTAACTTGAATTTGACTTTGTTCACCCTCATTTAAAAGAGGGTGAATATTACCCTCATTCCTATTGGTTTAGAAGGAGCAGGTCTCGCTAAAAAGTAATCTCCTCATTTCTAAAAAGTGTATTGCAGGGTAAAATCTACACCTTCTCAAACAATGAGACTGAGAGAGTGAGAGTAATGTTCACCCTCACTTTAAATGAGGGTGAACAAAATTGCAATCATTCCTAAGGGGCCGGGGACGGTCTATTGATATCTAGGGACAGAGTCAGGCCAACGTGGTACACTCAGGCTTTGGTGGTGAAAAATGAGTACCCACTACCCTCCCTACCCTGGCCCATTGCCATTCCTCGAAGAGAGACAGAGAGAGAGAGAGAGAGAGACCAGGGAGCTTGTCGGGATTTGGGAAGTGCACTTAAAGGACATGGACCAATAAACAGTACTTCCATTAAAAGTAAGTAACATAAAAAAGTTTAAGTTAAATGCAGCCAAATTATGAAGGATCCCAATTTAATTTCCAGTCAAAAACGGGATGAACGAACAAAACGTGAGTCACTGGAAGGAGAGGTTAAAAAAACTGAACTAACAACACAAAATGGGATGAACCAATAGATACCGCAGAAAAATACAGGATCGTATTCAATTTTTAAAGTGGAGGGTTTCAGCTTAAACGGACCTTAAACTTCACAGCAGTACTAAAAAACTACAAGGTAGCACTACCGCTTTTAACACAATCTAACCCTTTCACTTTCATATCTGAAGCTAGCAAGAATATCATATCTCATAAGTAAGAAGGTTCAATCTTTGGCTCATACCAAGACAAAGGCATTGGATGCTGCTGTTAGGTTTATACCAACTCCGCCAGCCTTCAATGACATTAATAGCACCTGTTTAACAACAAAATTGGAATGATCAAGTGAAACCACTATTGTTGCAAAGACTACAACTAACTGTCTCTTCAGCTGTAATTTTTCCTGTGCCATTCAATTCCAAGACTAACCAGGATATTGCTTTCTTCTGAAAATTGCTTTATCACTTTCTCACGTTGTTGTATATTCAGTGTTCCATCCAGACGCACAAATGAAATGTTGTTCCTGAAAAAGTACACAATGATAATAGAAATATCAACCACAATTTGCATTTCCAAAGACACTCCAGACATCAAATGCATGCGATAAAAGTTGACAGCAGTTATGATCCAATACTTCATATGGACTTTCCCAACAAAAAAAAAAAAAAAGTAAAGCTAACTCAACAAATCCTTCTAAAGCTACCTCCTCCCCAACCCAAACGCACGAAGCGTAAAACTACAGATATACCTAGATAAAATCATACATTCAGAATCATTAAATTCTGTCAGCTTTCATACCAAATGATAGTAGATCAACGTGAATCGCAAACCCCCTGCCCTTCTTTTACCCATTTTAATTACTCATGAAGGACAGAAGGAGTAAGGAACTGCTACCGAGAAAGAGGAATTTGCAGAAGGTCTAAAAAGGCTGTCCATTGGCTAAAAACGATGCTTTTGGATCCTGATGAGCGAACATTTTCTAGCTCCTGCAGTAGAGCAGCAACTTTGGATGATTCCACCCAATTATTATCAACATCTATCTGAAACCGATTCTCAGTTGGCACTGTAATTAGATCTTGTCTGCTGATAGTCTTCCTGTACATTAGAATATGCATTTGGGTTGAGGAAAGAACAATTAAATTTGATGAACTAAAAGATCACAATTAACTGAAACATTTGTAATATTTAATTTGTAAAGAATTACTAAAGGCCGAGGGGAAGGAAGGGGGACCTACTCAGGGAAAATAAAGGATAATGTTAGCAGTGACTGGAGGAAATAACAATGAAACTAAAGCAAGCAGGAAGTACCTGCAAACGGGGCAAAGCCCTGATGCAGGAGTACGCCAACTAGCTAATAGACATTCTCGGCATAAGCGATGTGCACAAGGAGTCAACACTGAATCTTCAAAAGCTTCAAGGCATATTGGACACTCTCCCTCTTCCCCCTTGCGCAACTCGTCCACCACCTCCTGAATATAGGCCCGCGAAGGCACATCTTTGGCTTCCCCTTCCACAAGATCCTGACCACCCTTGAGGAAACGTTTGGCAAGCTTATTTAGATCAGAGAACTCCTGAGTATCACCGCGACTGGAAACATCAAACAACCCCATTACTGACAATACTAGTAATTCTTGAAAAAATACATAACTGCTAATACTAATAATTTTCCTATTTCATCGTTTTGATGATTTAACATTCTAACTGCATTGTTGAAAAAGGTGAAACTGAAACAATCAACAAATGAACTTTGAAGGAGCACATCACTAGAAAATTGTTAAAAAGAATAAATAAGCACATGCCATGTCAAACAAAAAAGAGAGAGATTTCAGTCAGATCCATTGGCACAAAACAACAAACAAGAGAAATGTTGAAATTATGTGGATAGAACTAGAGGCAAGGTGAGCTCTGCCAAGTTTTGGACAAGAAATATGTGGTAACAAAATAAAGAACAAAATGAAAGCATTCCTAAGTATGATTCAAACCTCATTACAAGAAATGGATGATCACAACACTGGCGAAGTCGTAACAGCAGTTCCAGAATAGAAGCATAATTATGGAGAACCCGTCCTTGCTCAACAAATTGATCAAATTTAACCTGAATGAATCAAGTTAGCACCCAACTTGAAAAGGCTATTGTACAAATAATTTAACGAGGGGAGGCTACTAATTGGCAATCAAAAAAGGGAAGGAGTCTACATAGTTATTTTGCTACCAGATTTGAAATTTTTTTAAGCTTATTTAGGGTCTAAGGTACACCATAAAGAGATTCAATATAGCGGCCATACAATTTGACAAGAATTTTAGGCTGTCCCATTAAGCATCTTCTATTGAAGTACTTAGTACTGGATAGCTTTTCTAGGCTCCAGGGTTAGGCAAGATTGACAATCTTAGGAAAGATGGAAGGGAGCTCTATTTTAAAAAGGAAGAAACACCCAAGTTTTTCGGAAATTAGGGCTGAAGGAAAAAGGATTATTCGGCGAGTTGAGAGGCCATTGCGGCCCAAAAAAAATAGGGGTAGTTGAATGGGTATCGTAGCAAGGAATAATGCTCTTCATGGTAAGTCTTTAGGGAGACTTCCCCTTGGGTGCAATCTTGTTTGTCGCTTTTTGGGTCATTGAGATGGCGCGTAATGCTAGGACTTTTGTTAGGATAAATTTGACAAGATTGAGCCAATATGTAATCAGTCTCCTTTTTTGTCTTTTTGCCTTTTCTCCACTTGTTAGGTAGATTACATTATTTTGATTTCTGGAGATGAGGGGAAGTTTATGATATATTGAGTGAGTCTTTGGTAGTTTGTCTTTTGCTTTTTATTTGGGGCACTGCTTGTCCTCTTTCCCTTGTACCTATTTCTTTTCTTCATGTAAAATACAAAATACAGTAAGCAGAATCAAGCAAGATTCAGAAACCTTGGATCTTTTGAACAGAGCCTCATAGAAATCTTTTTCAGCTTCCGTGAGTTCACAATATATAACTTTAATATCTGCTGGTGGGAGAACTAAAATTGGCCTGCCAAACAAGTACAGAAAAATGAATTTCATAATTAATCACTTTATAGCATGACAGGCAATGAGGATAAGATGAACTGTGTTCTTAGCAATTTGCTTACCTCCCTTCTCTGTCTGTGCTAAACTTCGTTCTTCTTAACATAATGGGTCTCAAGATAGATTGAACCAACTTCAATCCTCGCTCGTCACCCTCCTCAAAAGGCTTTTGGACCAGTTTATTCCACCTGGATACAATCAATAGATAGGTTAAGCATAGCAACCCACAATGATAACAAACACACAGCAAGACAGCATAAAAGGGAATTTGTGTTACAAATGTCAAGTCTCTTATCCAATTCAAGAACGTCATTTCAAAACAATTTCCAGAAGATATTGACTTGATCAGGTATCACATATTTGTTACAGCCAAATCCACATTTCCTAATGATCAACATACAAATAAACCATGGTGAACACCAATACAGAAAAACCTATTTTGGCAAAGGAAAACGACCTAGTATTCTTTTTTTGATAATCGAGGTATCCGACGACACGTGAGTCAGGCGGCATGGTGACCTTCGAACCTGACCCCAACACCCAGTCGACTAATCCTCGAGGCCCTGGCGGGTCGACCAAGGAACACCCCCAGTGGCCCCAAAGTTGAATAGTTGTGCCTTTTTTCAAGGCTACCGAGTTTCGAACGCGGGACGTCTGGGTTTACAGCTCGTCTGCGCTACCACTCGGCCAACCCCTTGGGGTTAACGACCTAGTATTCTTGATATAGAAACTAAGTGACTCACGAAAATAATTACTCATTAAAAACAACTAAGAAATCAAACTTACCATGCCCAGTTCCCCCATGGTTCAACTCTTAAAAATCGAAGGAGACTGTAAATGTCCTCCAGGTTGTTCTACAAAAGCAAATCAAAATTTCAGGACAAGCATCTAAAACTGTCAACTCATCAGATTAATCATCAATCCAGGTACGGCACTGTTACCTGGTTACAGGTATACCTGGATAGGAGTACCAGTAAGACACCAACGGCGATCAGCAGCCAGTGCAGCTGCTGCAATAGAAATTTGGCTCTTAGGAGATTTAATGGAATGTGCTTCGTCCAGCACCAACCGAAACCATCTCACCGAGTATATTCCTCCATTACTTTCAGCACTCTACAAAGTAAAACTATAGCATGAAAGAAATTGACGTTGATTATATCTGTGCAGGCTACTTGAGCAGGATTTGCTTGTGAGATTTGCCATAAGTACAGAACAAGGCTTCTCACGTACCTCTGTTGAAAATTCTGAGGCCAAAACTCCATAGGTGGTTAGGACAACATCACTCTGAACAAGAATTTTTGCATCCTTTGGTCTGCTTTGTCCATAATGGACGTAGATAGACAAAGACCCAGGTTGTGCATGAGTTTCAATCTCTGCCTATAAGTAAACAATAAGGATTTTACATATAACACTTTAGACTACACACATGTTACTGCCGGTGTAATTTTCAATATATCCCTATCTGGATGTCATGAAAATGTAAAAAAAAAAGAATGTTTAAACGGAGAACGTGCACCTTCCACTGGCCCAAGAGCGTCATGGGACATACAATCAAACTGCCGCCACCAATAAGGGAGTTCTTTTGCTTCACAAGCTTATCAAAACCAGAAAATTTTGTTTCTTTCTTTGGGGAAGTTGAAGATTGATCTGAAATGCCATCTTTATCGCTATTTTCAATGAAGGCACCACTCGTGCAAGGGCTATCTAATGAATCACCTCTTTCTGAATGAGCAAGAAGGAGAGATATGGTCATTATTGTCTTCCCAAGTCCCATAGCATCTGCCAAAATCTTGACGCACAATAAAGTCAAAACACAAAACTATGTTGGATAAACAAAACTATGGAAAGAAGAAAAGCCCAGTCAGAGTGAGGACCATACTCCTCCTCTGGCCATTTGAAGGGTGCTTGGAAACTCCATTGTAGCATCACCCGAAAATGCATTCAAGTACACAACAAGCTCCCTCCTACAAAGACAAAGTCCCTCTTAAACATTTAGTTTCAAAATAACAGCATGCAAAAAGACAACACCCACATACTTGTCTGCAAGACGATACGCCTCCCAACAAGGGTGCAGTGTTGTTGCTGCCTCATCCATGCATTGTCCCTTCTCCAACTTAACCATCCAATAAAGAGCCTGCTTCTGGTAGGGACGAAGTTCACATTGAAGAGTACTAGGGGGTTCCATTTCCTAAAAGACACAACATCATGAAATATGTTTCCCCACCTGATATGCACATTCCAACACCACAAATATTCTCAAAAAACGACAATACCTCTAACTTAGAGCTATCAATAACACCAACAACATTCTCAAGATCAGCATCTGAAATGGACTCCTCTTTTTCAACTTCGTTCCCATCCACAGATTGATTCTTTAAGTTGTTGACAAGGAGCAGTGAGCTGTCCTGTACAGTTGCAATCACCTACTGAACTTCAAGCATAAAAGAATAGGAGTGGCCAATGAATTTGTTCACGCACCTTCGAATTTAAAGGTCGCTTCCTTGTGTACAAATCAGCAGGAGTAAACTCTGCCTAGTTATAACCAAGCAAAAAAAAGCAAAACAATCAGGAGTTTTTTCCAAAAAATAGAGATAGGAAGTCATAAGACAAAGATGTAAACTACCGTTAATAGCTAGAAATCACAAGATCCTACTCACCCTCAACCCAAGGATCAAAAGATACGCGTTTACCAATAAATCACTACACTGATATTCAGCCATTTGCATAATCACAATATATACCGCTTTCCAGAAAAGTTTGCAACTCAAAAAGACTATATCACCTTCTTATAAGGGGTCAGCTCTAGCAAGCGGAACAAGGTTGGCAAAGGATGAACAACTGTTTCATCAGTGGAGTTGTTGACTGCTTTTAGCGAAGTTTGGTGGTTTCTACTAAACATGGAACTGTTGATGAACACACTGCATAGCACACAAATGTAGTGTCAATCCTGTAGTCCATATATCAATCAAAGGAAAAATATAAAATACTCCTATTGTATTCTTTCTTGTATAAAATACAGCATAAGTTCAGTATACCTTCAACATACCTGACAGACAAGACAATGGTGTCCATAATGCCCAATACACTGGGGGCAGATTTGCAGCAACCCTCAATCCGAACCTTTTTATCCCTCACAAGAGGCAAGAGACATCGTGCCCACTCGTTAGGTATTCGACCAATCTGCACACCATTGTATGCAGAAAATCATAAGCATCTAACAGCCCCATTCAGTCACATTTGTGCTTTTCAATCCTTAAGTTAAGAGCTTCTTGTAATCTTTAATACCGTTAAGATTTTGCTCAATTTGCTCCACCGTTATGTACTATGTAAAGCAATTTTCAAAAAGAAACCTGAGTTTCTAATTATTTCCCTCCTCAAAGTGGTAAGACTTCAGTAGAAGCTCCAATACCAATACTATAACAATTACAGTAATGATATGAACTAAACACGCAGAACGCTGCTTCATATCAGCGTCAACAGAGGCAAGTGCTCAGGGGAGGATTATAAGATAGTATAAAAGCGTCAAAAAATGCCGATACTGAATACAAAAATGACCTTCTATATGTATGCAGATGCTTAAGCTTTGTTCATATATCCTGTTCCATAACTCAAGCTTCAAATCGTTTCCCGAACACACCACTCCCTAATCCCAATTGAAAGGGAGTTTAAACAGAGTGGGTATTGCAAAATATCAAAAATTTAAGAAATATAACATACCTCCCCACACTCTTTTGTAAAGAACCTCACAATCTCGGAACAAGCAGCCGCTTGTCTCCCACGACCACCAAACTTTCCCGGCGAGGGCGCAATATTCACATTCTTCGACGGAAATGTGAAACCCACTTCATCGCCAGGCTTCAGCCTTCCCCCTTTACAAGTCGAAAGCCCGGAAACCTCACCACGACCCACAAGCCACCACTCACTCCCCAATGAACTCGAAGAACTACTCGAATCTCTCATTTGTTCGGTTCTAGGGTTTGGCGTACCATTTGACAAACTCGAATCCGAAGAGCATTTATTGCTGTCGTTGCTGTTCGGCCTCGACTTATTGGAAACGGTTGGGGTGTCGGAGCTTAAACTGCGATTCGAAACCGCAGGACTTTCCCGAATTTTGGGTTTGCCTTTGGTTCTGAAACTTGGGGTGTCGAATATAATGTTAATCGCGGCAGTGACGTCGTTCTTCGCCATATGAAGTGCTCGGATTATGTCCATGTCGGAGTATTCGACACCGACGATCGCTCGAACTGTGTCTACCAGCTCGTCCGTGACTTTGCTTCCCATCGGTTGAGAGAGCGGGAGAGATGAACCCGAAATTACCGCGAAACTTAAGAATTTGGGGACGGATTGGAGGGTTAGGTATAGGGTTTTAGCAGATGAAGAAACCGATAAACCCTAGTGGGTGATTTTCAGGAGGTAGAAATGGCGGGTTGGTACTTGTAGTAAAGTGCTACCTACGCTTTGCCTTTCCCGCCTTCTTGCTTTCCCCGCTGATTATGTCCTGGGGGCCCTGGACACAGCAGATCGTCCCACCCTTCCTCCGAGCATCTCCAGCACTATTACGGACCGTTTGAATGAAAATATAATTTTAGAAGTAATAAGAGGGGCGTTATGGTAAATGAAGCTTAATTTGATTATTTTAGACATAATTTGATTAATAAGTTTATGAGGGTGGATAAAATAAGGTATTAAGTTAAAATTGAGTTATTTGATATTTTTTGTCTTGAATACTTATGTCAAAATTAGGGGTGAAATCGATTCGGATTCGGTCAGTTGAGGGTGAATTTTTTTCAAACCAATTCGGTTCGATACATGCATTTGCAAAGGCTGATCCCAACCGATTTATTTTCGGTTTAGTTCAGGATGGGGCCAAATTCGTTCGGGAATTTCGATCCAACCCAAATGGACCATATTGGGCCAAGTTAAAAACTTGATTTTGGGCCCGTTCAGCTCGAACCTGCTACTAATTGAAGCAAATGTACTACTAATATAGAAAATTTATTACCAAATGGACTTCTATTTAAATTTTTTCTATCAAACATCAAATGGGCCACTTTTAGAAATTTTAATTTCGGTTCAATCCACGTTCGGTCCACTACGAATTGGTCCACTTTTGGTCCGGTTTGATTCGATTCGGTCTAAATTACAAAAAAAAAAACCGAGACCGAACCAAATTTTAAAAAAAAAACATTTTCGTGGACCAAAACCAACCGGAGCCCGTTATGGACCGAACCGAACAGTTAGTTTTTTCAATCGGTTCGGCTTTTCCATTTTTTTCCACACATAATTAAAATTAACTTGTTCTTGTAAATAATGTATAAAAATAAATAGAGACTCAGTCAAAAGTTCACAACAAGAAACTTTTAATGTAATTAGTCTATTTAAAATTAAACTATGTCCCAAAGTTCTTTTGACACGCGATAAAAATATCCTTACGTATAGACCAACATATAATATTTTTAGATAACACTTCTGATGCCCAAATAAATTATTTTTAACTTTTTTTTATTTTTTAAAATTTTTTTGAGCATAATTTTTTATTTTTTAAAACTTCTTGTCAAGCTGAACTATTAACTAATACAAAATTATAATTTTTTAAATAATATCAACAATAATTCAATAAATATAACAGTCTAAATACTAACATATAAACCAATAGATAAAGTTGTAGCAGTTAAAGTTATCTAATAAGATAAAATATGTTCTTTGTTGAAATAATGAAATTGACTGTCCCCTTATAGTAAGGGATCTCTTATTTTAATACGATGCGAACTTCTTGTTTCTTAATCAAATTTGAATGATCCGAACTATTCAATGCATTTAAAACATGTTTTTAAGGGTACTGGAGATAAATCGGCTCAAACAATTTTGATCTAAACAGTTTTTAATAAATGCTGATAGGAATAGTTTTATAAAAAATTGAACGGATCAAGTGTCACGCCCGCGATTTTAAGCAAAATAAACATTCACATTTTTAAATAAAATCTGCTAATTCTACGAAAATACTCCCAAATCATCATATTTGGAAACCCAATTAAGTTCGTAAGTTTCAAGGATTACAACCAAAAAAGAAAGCACTCCCGGCCCGATAAATAAAATACATGTTCGAGTGCTACAAATGAATTGAGTTTGAGTACATGGTTCTTGCTTGTCGTCAACCGGTGTCAATTAAGATGTATCCCAAGCGTAGGATTAGGTTTCGGTTGTAGCATAATAAATCCGGAAGTCCGGAGTCGAATCCACAGGGAAACGAGTGATTTGAAAGTTTATCGAAAGAGAGAGAGAAAATAGTTGGGATATTTGTGAAGAATATTGTGATGAGATTTGAAATGATTTGATAAAAGTTTTAAAGAAACAAGATCCAATTCTCGGGATCCACGTTGATCGCAACTCGGAATAATCCAACCCTCAAAATATAACTCAACTCCGGTTCTCTAACATTGAACCTTCGTTGGATGATTGAAAAAGTGGATATTTGTAAAAACTCGAGAGATAGTGGTAATCAGTTAAATAATCAAGTATGAGATTAGGGTTTCATATTAAAACCTTGTATAGATCCAAGAATTGTGTGTGCCAAAGGATTTGTCTACACACAAGCAACAATCTTCTACAAAAACTTCTAATTGATTTCAAAATAAGTCTTGATTAATAGACTGATATCAGAAATTGAAAATCATAGGTGAGAATTGAATTATCTTGAGTCACGATTCAACGTTTCACCGTTGAATCGAATCCTTGAAAGATTAGTTCCTCATGGATATGAGGGAATCCATGAGAAATAAATAACAGGAAAATGGAAAAGAGAACAATGAATGAAGAATAAATCAGAACAAGGAATTGAAGAACTTTTATTTAACTCTTCCCAGATCTGGGAGTTCAATTTCAAAAACGGAATGAAAGACGGCTGAGAAAACTAGACTAAAAATTAAGGTAAAGCTTAATATCCTTTCCCTAGGGTTCCTCCTCCTTTTATAGACCTCAAAAGATTCCCTAATCTCATTAGGAAACCCCAAAGATAAGGCTAAAAATCAGAACTGAATATCTTTTCAAATCAAAAATAGAATCCCCTAAATCCCGCCTGTTGCTTCAGATTTGATTTGTGCACTTCTGGGCAGTGCCTCTTACTACCGGTAGTTCGTGTCCTTACTACCGGTAGTTTGGGGCACTGACTTTTCTGGTCATTCTTCAATTGGGCCAGTGCCTATTACTACCGGTAGTTCGGGCAGCTATTACCGGTAGTTTGGGGCACTGACTTTTCTTCATGTGGATCTTTGCCTTCTACTACCGGTAGTTTGGGCATCCATTACCGGTAGTTTGGGGCACTGACTCTTCTTTGTGTGGATCTTTGCCTTCTACTACCGGTAGTTTGGGCATCCATTACCGGTAGTTTGGGGCACTGACTCTTCTTTGCAAAACTTCACTTGAGCAAAGCACCCTATTACCGGTAGTCTGGGACTTATTACCGGTAATTTGGGGCACTGTCTTCGGTCGTCTGATGTTGTTTCCCTCCACTTCATGCCCTGATTCTTGGTTCTTGGTCACATCTCTAGGCTCGTAAAAACACTACACAATGCTCATTTCCACACTAACCATCCGAATAAGCGTTAGATAGTCAAAGTGTATCAATATCCATTCGATAAACAATAAACACATGCAAGTCGCGGGGTTTTGACATAGAATACATGCACTTTTGAGTGCCAAACACACCCCCCAACTTAGGCATTGCTAGTCCCTAGCAATAATTCCCGAAAAATAATTTTGATAACAACATCTCTTATTATCGTGGTTCTTATATCCATGTACACGTAATCACTAACGCCCAAAGATCAACAAACTCATGTGCATTCATGTTCTGACACTTGCAAAGACCAATCAAACAAATATAAACAATGGTGCAACAAATCATTATTGAACATTTAAGCTTTGATTTCAAATCTCTCTGGTGGTTCACTCCCAAAAATTTGATTCACTAAATATTTCATGGTGTAGGAACCATACTGTAAAGAATAGGAACAAGCAACTGCCTACTTTGAATAAAGAAGCACAACAACGAGTGTAGGCAAGATGTGGAATTAGAATTTAGATGCATGCAATCAAGACCATATGAACTCACAAAATCCTGTTATAACTTATGGGAATCATACGGGACTTTTAAGGGCTTTTTATCATTCATATGGTTATTTCTGGATTTTAACAAAAAGTGTTAAGACGGTGGTAATACAATTGGCTCGGTATCTACCCAGCCACCGTCCATACATCTATCAACAAAAAGAGGATCACTAACATGACTCTAGACATTTAGACTCCGACTCAAATTGATTAGGTCTAATCATCTCCAACGCCGGGGTCCTGATTCGGATCATACTCTGCATCCTCCTCCTCATCATCCTCTCCAATTCTTTTCCTCTTTCTTGTTCCCACTGGTGGTAGTGGTGAATCCGATTCGTTTTCCTCCGTTTCACTCTCATCATTATCCCCCTTATCCGTATGAGTGTCAGTTCTGTCCTGAGCAGGTGGTGGAGCAGATGCATTGATACCATTTGGGGCAACGGACGAGGATGCTACTGCTGTAGGTGATGGATCCTGGGCAGTGGGTACAGGTGGTTTCGCCACCACTCTCACTGGAATGGTTTTAAAAAACATAGGTCCAGCAATAGTGGCGGATTCAACTCGATCCCCCTGTGGAGAAACAACAGTGTGCACCTGAATTACAGGTGTTGGGATTGGTGGTAAAATCTGGGTTTCTGCCCACTGTCTCAAACTGTGTACCGCTGCTCCCAACCATTCAGTTTTACTCTTTTCATGGAGTAATTTTCCATTTGTTGCTCTTCTCGCTTTTGCTGCTTCTCTTTGTTCTCTCTCCACATCAGTCAACCTTCTTCCAAATTCCATTTGATTTTGCTCCACACTCTCCAACTTTTGCTTTATCTGTTCTTGGTTTTCAATCATTGTCCGAAGTAAAGACAAAACCTCGTTATTCACTCCGGGGGAAGGTATATCTGTAGAAGGTGGAGTCTCGGGTGCTGCCCGACTTGAGCTAGGTTCGCCAGTGGTGGAATTTGGTACCCTATCAACAGTAGGAGTAGCTGGTTCAGGGTCAATGGGAGCAGTAGTAGGTCTAGGCTGGGGAGTTGGGTCAGTAGACTTTCGGCGTTTTGCTCTAGCTTTATTCAAGGTTTTGTTGGATAATGGCTCATTCTTTGGTTTGATCCATTGATCCTTCCCTCCTATTTTCAGTCCAACCTCTATGCAAAAGTGCGAAATCATGCATGCAAATGGTAAGCCACTATTCAATCTTGAGTCATTTTTGAAATTTGTTAAAACCTCAAATATGATACCCGGTATGTCCACTTTTTTCTCTGCCATAATTTCATAGACTATCTGCACCTCAGCTTGTGATGGTATTTTTTCTGACCCTCTTGGTCTGACATTGGCATGTACCAATTTGTTTACAAACCCATGTTCAGCGGTCAACATTCCTTGGGCAAAACTTTTCTTATTTTCATATTCCTTAAGCCCTTCAGCGTCACATACCTCCTTGGCCAACTCCATCCCTTCTAAACTTTGGTATCCTTCCTTGGGAAATTGAACTTCAGATGGTGAAAGGTAAGGGCATCCAAGGTATTCAGCTATGTTTTCAGGGTATATCATGACTTGTCTCCCCCTCACCCTTCCTACTACTATCCTTTGGTTGGGTAGTCTGTGTATTGAGGTATAAAATTCGTGAACCCAAGATAAAACGTACCCGGATACTACCTCAAACCACTTAGTTATGCCCAATCCTCGCACTACTGCCGTGATTTTTTCCAATTTCTCCCCGGTTGTCGAATCATCTATTTGCCTTTCACAAGAAATTGGCCTGCCCTCTATATTCTCTTTCCAACTAAAACCTGTTTTGTGCTTCTTGGAGCGGGATTTACGTCCCAAGTTTAGTAATGGACTTTGACGTGGGTATTGCAGCACAAAGGATGCCAGCATTGGGGCTCTACCAATGGTTTCGGTGGATGGATTTTGAGCAGGTGGTGGTGTTGGGGCTGACGGTTTAGGGTTCGAGGGTTTGCTTCGGGTATGTTGATCCCGTTTGGCTGTCTGTTTCTTTCTCATTTTGGTTTTTTTGAACACGGTGATCAGTATCTTCAATTCAACCACAGAAAATCAATCCTCCAAACCCAACCTTATCTCTCCCCAGCCATACTTCAATCAACACAACTCAACAATAATAACGTAATGCAATAGTGGCGCACAACCCCAGAAATTCAAAAAATGCAGATAATCCCTTACGCCAAGGGTTCAACCGAAATCGTAGGGGGAGTAGAGGTTACCTGGGTTATTCGAAAAGAGAGAGAGATCGAGATCGCGGAACCCAGAAATCCCAAATCGCGCACAGTGGACCTTTGGTTTCCCTCCGGAATTCGATCGAGTTCTTCGATTTGTGGTGATTTGATGGTTCGGGTTGAGGGAGTTTCTGGTTTGGACAGCCGCTTTCAAAAGGATTTGGGGAGATTTAGGGTTTAGGGTTTGAATCGGTTCAAATCGCCTCAGGGAGAGAGAGGGTCGTGCGGATGAGTTGGCAAACAGTGAAGAATCAAGGTTAAATAGTGGCACGGACTACCGGTAATAAGCCCCGTACTACCGGTAACTTGAGGCACTGTTTTTTTTTCTTAAGGTTTGGACTACCGGTAGCCTGAGGCTTTGATTCCTCAGAACCTTTGATTACCGGTAATTTGGGACAAGTGAAGCAGATACTACCGGTAATTTGGGGCACTGACCTTTCATCCATTTTTCAGGTCCTTCAACTACCGGTAATGTGGGGCGAGTACATCTGGTATTACCGGTAATTTGGGGCACTGACTTTTATGTTCTGATTCCCCAAATAACGAATCAACGAGCATCCTCAACTCCTTCCCTTGGCCCAAAAATAGATGAACCCCATCCCACATGAGTATGACTTCGAACATTGGGTTCCTAAGGTTGTGATAAAAAAGAGGGAAACTAACAGGCTCAAATTGCGGTTCAAATTGTTGACAATTTTGTGTGGTGGGTTTATCAATGAAATGACTGCCTCGAATCATCTTCCCATTGGTCATAACGTTCAAAGTAAGCACAAATACGGAATGTCATGCATGCATAAAACGGCCCAACAACGGAAGAAAGGTTCAAATGGAAAATAATATGGCTAAAATCTCTACTTGGTGTTCGTAATGTACTCTTGCATAAGTGTTTATGGATGCTTGACGAGTGATGATGCATGTGCCGGAACACAAATGTGGTATTAAGCATAGTTCAATCCATAAGCATAAGCAATGTGTACACGTAAAAAAAATTATAGGTATAGGCTGTGTGCATGCCTCACCCCCCAATTTGACATGAGCATTGCCCCAATGCGTAAAGCAAAGGAAAAACAAAGAATACATAAGAGGGTAAGAAACAAAACCTTTCCATAGTATGCTTCCAGCGTCTTCCATTATTGAATACCTGTCTTAACAGAAGTAAAACATGCGAACAATGTAATGAATCCACCACTTTCTTCACGCGAAAGGCACGAGTACTACTTTTCTTCCTTGTCGAAGGCTGTGTTTCCCTATTGTTGGAAGGACAGTATGCGTGGGGTTCAACAATATCTTGAGAAGTAGCGCCATCATCTAATAGGCTGCCACTCTCTTTGGAGGGGGGCCCCCCAAATTCCTTACCCCTTCATTCCGCTTTGAAGCAATCTCCACGGAACTTGACACTAAAGCCGAAAGGGTTCAGACAGATTTCTCATTGTCCACGCGCCTGCCGTCAGACCCAACCTCAAGGTACTACATACGTAGCTTGACAAGGTGGCTATACCAGACCGTCGAATGCCGTTCGAGCACGGCAAACACTGGAGGTATCACAAACTCCATGGATTTATAGTCTCCTAGACTTCGTAGAAACTCACACATCCTGATATACAGGATTAACTAACTCCTCAACAATCTCTTCACGGGGAAAATCTTCCAAAAAGGGTTTTAAACGTTGTCCATTAACTTTCATAAGATATCCATTGGAGGGGTCTTCAATCTCAATAGCCCCGTGAGTAAAGATTTTCTTAACTATGAACGGACCAGTCCATCGAGATCGAAGCTTTCCAGGAAATAAATGAAGGCGGGCATTGTAAAGGAGGACCTTTTGGTTAGGTTCGAAGGTTTTTCGAGAAATATTTTTATCATGTAAAGCTTTTACCTTCTCCTTATAAATGCGGGAATTCTCATAAGCATCCCGCCTCAATTCCTCTAATTCGTTGAGATCTAATTTCCTCTTAGACCCAGCTGCTGGTAAATTGAAATTCACGTTGTTAAGAGCCCAATACGCCCGGTGCTCCATCTCGACTGGGAGATGACATGGTTTTCCGTATACTAACCGATATGGAGACATACCTAAAACAGTTTTGTACGCAGTGCGATAGGCCCACAAAGCATCAATCAATCTCATGGACCAATCCTTGCGATTGGGGTTTACGGTTTTCTCCAGAATCTGCTTGATCTCGCGGTTAGCTAACTCGGCTTGGCCATTGGTTTGTGGGTGATATCCGGTAGAGACTTTATGCGTAATCCCATGCTTGGCAAGTAAGACACCGAAGGGTCTATTGCAAAAATGTGTCCCTTGGTCACTAATGATTGCCCGAGGCAGCCCAAATCGCGACAGAATGTTCTTTTTGAGAAAAGAAAGGACAACACGATGATCATTCGTGCGTGTGGGAATTGCCTCAACCCATTTAGACACATAATCCACTGCTAACAGGATATAGAGATGACCAGCCGATGGAGGGAAAGGGCCCATGAAATCAATGCCCCAACAGTCAAAGATTTCGATGACTAGGATTGGGTGAAGGGGCATCATATTCCGGCGGGTCACACTGCCCAATTTTTGGCATGGCTCACAAGCTAGGCAATATTGATGGGCATCCTTAAACAGTGAGGGCCAATAAAAGCCACATTGCAGAATCCTAGCGGCGGTCTTTTTGGAAGAAAAGTGACCGCCACAAGGTTCAGAATGACAGAAAGCTAGTACCCCACGGATCTCATTATCGGGTACACAACGCCGCATAATCTGGTCAGAACAATATTTAAACAAGTAAGGATCATCAAAATAGAATTTCTTCACCTCACTTAAAAATTTATATCGTTCTTGTTTAGTCCATTGCTCCGGAATTTGTCCTGTCACCAGATAATTGACAATATCGGCATACCAAGGACAAATTTCTACCGCAAAAAGTCGTTCATCCGGGAACGAATCAGCAATAGGTAACTCACTCGGACGGTCATTCACTAGTAAGCGCGATAGGTGATCCGCTACTACATTCTCCACTCCTTTCTTATCTTTGATAGTAATGTCAAACTCTTGAAGAAGGAGGATCCACCGAATGGGTCGGGGCTTAGCATCTTGCTTAGTGAGCAAATACTTTAGTGCCGAATGGTCTGTAAAAATCACTATGGGGGATCCAATGAGATACGAACGGAATTTATCAAGTGCAAAGACAACAGCTAGCAATTCTTTTTCTGTGGTGGTGTAGTTCATTTGAGCATCATTCAATGTTTTGCTAGCGTAATATACCACACATGGTTCTTTCCCTCGTCTTTGGCCCAAAACAGCCCCTAAAGCGTAATCACTCGCATCACACATCAGCTCAAAAGGAAGGCTCCAATCCGGTGGCTGCATAATAGGTGGAGAAATCAACATCTCCTTGAGAGAGGTAAAAGCCTTGTCACAAGCTACAGTCCACTCGAAGGGAGTGTCTTTTGCAAGTAAGTTGCAAAGAGGACGAGAGATGGCACTGAACCCCTTAATAAATCGCCGGTAGAAACCGGCGTGGCCAAGAAAAGATCGGATGTCTTTGATGCTTTTGGGAATTGGTAGATTAGAGATTAGACCAATTTTTGCTTTGTCTACCTCAATTCCCTTTTCAGACACAATGTGACCTAGGACGATGCCATTAGTGACCATGAAGTGACATTTTTCCCAATTGAGGATCAGATTTTTCTCCTCACAGCGCTCCAAAACTAGCTCAAGATTGCGAAGGCAGTGGTCAAATGAAGTACCATAAACCGAAAAGTCGTCCATAAAAACTTCCACAATCTTATCTAGCATGTCACTAAATATTCCCATCATGCATCGCTGGAAGGTACCAGGAGCATTGCATAGTCCAAATGGCATTCGTCTGTAGGCAAAAGTACCAAAAGGACAAGTGAATGTGGTCTTTTCCTGATCTTCTAAGGCAATTTCAATCTGATTGTAGCCTGAGTAACCATCTAGAAAACAATAGAATGGATGGCCGGCTACTCGTTCTAACACTTGGTCGATGAAGGGCAAGGGAAAGTGGTCCTTTCGGGTGCAAGAGTTTAGTTTGCGGTAGTCAATGCATACTCGCCATCCGGTGATGGTCCGAGTGGGGATTAATTCATTATTCTCATTTGTGACTACCGTTAAACCAGATTTTTTAGGTACCACTTGCACTGGGCTGACCCACTGACTATCAGCGATGGGGTAAATGATCCCCACATCTAACAACTTTAAGACTTCAGCCCGCACAACCTCTTTCATGTTGGGATTCAGACGACGCTGAGGTTGGCGGGTCGGTTTGACATTTTCCTCAAGATAGATGCGATGAGTGCAAATTGAGGGGTCAATACCTTTTAAGTCTGCAATGGTCCACCCGATGGCTTTCTTATGGGTTTTCAAGACTCTCAATAGGGCAGCCTCTTGTTCCTCATGGAGGGTAGAGGAGATGACAACAGGAAAAGTCTCCTCCTTTCCTACGTAGGCATATTTTAATGAGGTCGGCAAGGGCTTCAGCTCGAGTTTCGGTGACTTTACATCTGAGGGAAGAATAGGGTTATCTGACAATGGAAGTTTCTCAAACCTCGGTGTCCAACCCTGTGCATTAAGAACTTCAGCATGATCCAACAGATAAACAATTTCTATTTCCTCGGGTGAGGAGGTGTGCCCCTCAACCCCAGCATTTAACAAGCAAGACTCTAAAGGGTCCGAACGACTAATACATCCGGTGAAACCGGAAGTTTCAATGTGATTAACTTCGAACACCTCATCATCATCTCCTGGTTGCCTACAAACATTAAAGACATTCAACTCTACCGTCATATTGCCAAAAGTTAATTGCATGATACCCGACCTACAATTAATCAGAGCATTGGCTATAGCAAGGAACGGGCGACCTAAGATGACGGGAATTTGTGCAGCAGGATTTGCAACCGGTTGTGTGTCAAGAACAACAAAATCTACTGGGAAGTAGAACTTGTCAATTTGCACTAGGACATCCTCTACTATTCCTCTTGGCCTTTTCTCACTCCTATCAGCAAATTGGAGAGTTATAGAAGTTGGTTTCAAATCAGCTAGGCCAAGGGATCGGTACACATGATAAGGAAGCAAGTTGACACTTGCCCCAAGATCAAGTAAGGCTCTCTCAAGTTTGTTTTCCCCCACAGTGATGGAAATCGTAGGACAACCAGGGTCCTTATATTTTGGGGGTGCATGGGCTTGCAAAATGGAGCTTACTTGCTCGGTAAGGAAAGCTCTCTTTTGGACATTCAGCTTCCTTTTCACAGTGCACAAGTCCTTAAGGAATTTGGCATAAGCGGGGACTTGCCGAATAGCATCCAACAATGGTATATTGACCTTCACCTGTTTAAAAAGTTCAAAAATTTCAGTTTGATGATTGATTTTGGGTGTAGGTCTCAACCGTTGTGGATATGGGGCAGGGATTGGGCAAGTGCCACTCTCAACAGTTTTATTCACTTTGCTTTCCGCTTTTTCTTTTTCATTCCTCTCACTTTCCTCAGAAACACTCTCTCCTTCAGCGATGTTGGAAGACATAGGGTCAGGTGCCCTAGCAAGAGGAAAAACAACGCCATTATCCACTGTTTTACCACTCCGAAGTGTAGTGACCGAATTAACATCCTCAGATGATGTATTTCCGGAGTGGGTACTCTCAACAGAATTTTGCCCTTTAGGATTAGCATGAGGTTGGGCAGGAAATCTCCCTTTCTCTTGCTGAAGGGTGCTCAAGGTGGATGTAATTTTAGTTAACTGTGTTCTGATGTCCCCAATAGCCTGTGAGGTTTGTGCATTAGTTGTGACTTGTTGAGTATTAGTCAATGTTTGACTATGAATGAATTGCTGCATTGTTTCCTCAAGGCTGCGCTTATGGGGTGGTTGGTAGGAATGAGGAGCATTAGAACCTTGGCCTTGTTGGCCATAACCCTGATTGTGCTGATTATATGAGGTTTGCCCCGGAGGATGAAATCCTTGGGGGGGGCCTTGATTTGTTGTGTTCTCATTCCGCCAACCAAAATTCGGGTGGTTGCGCCACCCTGGATTGTAAGTATCCGAGAATGGGGAATTGAATGGCCTTTTCTGCTGTTGCGGTGGCATGACCGCATTCACACTCACTTGTTCATGTAAAATTTCCCTAAAGGCCGGAATGGTAGGACACTCGTTAGTACTATGCTCGTGGGTGTCGCAAATGGTACATACCTCCTCTTTCTTAGGTGTAATGGCTACCTCATTGACTTTCTGTAGCTCCAAACTCTCAAGCTTTCGTGTGAGCTGAGCAACCTTAGCTTGTAATTCGTCATTTGCGCTCAAAGTGTATTTCCCTCCCCCAGTGGTACTTGGGCACCCGCCTTCCGAGATCTATCATTAGGATCGGAATTGTCCCAAGATTGAGCAATTTCAGCCACTTTCTCAAGGTATTCTAAGGCTTCGTTAGGGTCTTTATTCAGGAACTCCCCGCTGCACATCATTTCTATGAATTGGCGAGAAGCTGGGGTAATTCCTTCATAAAAGAAACTAGCAAGCTGCCACGAAGTGAACCCATGATGTGGGATCAATTGTAACAAATCTTTAAAACGTTCCCAGCATCCATAAAATGTTTCGCCGGGTTTTTCGTAAAAATTTTGGATTTGTTTCTTGAGGGCCATGGTCTGATGAGTGGGAAAAAACTTCTTTAAAAACTCACGTTGCATATCAGCCCACATATGGATGGACTGTGGACGCAATGAATTTAACCAAGTCTTAGCTTTATCTTTTAACGAAAAGGGAAACAATTTCAGATACGCAATGTCTTGCCGCTGATTTCGTTCTATCATAGTCCTCACAACTTCCTCGAAGTCCTGAACATGTAAATATGCATTTTCATTGTGTATTCCGTGGAAGTGAGGAAGATGCTGTAAAAGGTTGAGTCGAACTACAAAGTCACGGGCCCCTATGGGCAAGCGTATGCAAGATGCTGCAGATGTTCGGATAGGATTCAGGAAATCGCGCATGATGCGACCTGGATATGCCTCGTGTTGGACATTAACATCCTCTAAGCCAGCATCTAGATCCTCTAAATTAGGATAATCGGTTTGGAGTGGTGGAATCTGCCCAGGCATATGAGGGAACTCATGTTGGCCAAGTGGAGGGTTGTTCTGATTGTGGTTGTGATGAGGTGAAATGGGTGGTGGTAACAGGCCATTTGGATCCATCACGAGATTATCCTCTTGGCGCACTAGTCGATTTTGTTCGTTACGCACCCACATACACTAATGTTCAGCACAATATAAAAACTGGGTTAGAACGTACCTCAACTTACCAACCACTGATTGGGCAGAACCTGGTATTACCGGTAGTAATACTGGGATTACCGGTAATAGTTGCAGCTTTACCGGTAATAGTTGCAGCTTCTTTCGCTGGATCCGACTTTGCTCTTTTTTTTTTTTTTTTAACGGAGAACTGATAAGCTTCTAAATCAACTCGGGTCCCCGGCAACGGCGCCAAAAATGCTTGTCGTCAACCGGTGTCAATTAAGATGTATCCCAAGCGTAGGATTAGGTTTCGGTTGTAGCATAATAAATCCGGAAGTCCGGAGTCGAATCCACAGGGAAACGAGTGATTTGAAAGTTTATGGGAAGAGAGAGAGAAAATAGTTGGGATATTTGTGAAGAATATTGTGATGAGATTTGAAATGATTTGATAAAAGTTTTAAAGAAACAAGATCCAATTCTCGGGATCCACGTTGATCGCAACTCGGAATAATCCAACCCTCAAAATATAACTCAACTCCGGTTCTCTAACATTGAACCTTCGTCGGATGATTGAAAAAGTGGATATTTGTAAAAACTCGAGAGATAGTGGTAATCAGTTAAATAATCAAGTATGAGATTAGGGTTTCATATTAAAACCTTGTATAGATCCAAGAATTGTGTGTGCCAAAGGATTTGTCTACACACAAGCAACAATCTTCTACAAAAACTTCTAATTGATTTCAAAATAAGTCTTGATTAATAGACTGATATCAGAAATTGAAAATCATAGGTGAGAATTGAATTATCTTGAGTCACGATTCAACGTTTCACCGTTGAATCGAATCCTTGAAAGATTAGTTCCTCATGGATATGAGGGAATCCATGAGAAATAAATAACAGGAAAATGGAAAAGAGAACAATGAATGAAGAATAAATCAGAACAAGGAATTGAAGAACTTTTATTTAACTCTTCCCAGATCTGGGAGTTCAATTTCAAAAACGGAATGAAAGACGGCTGAGAAAACTAGACTAAAAATTAAGGTAAAGCTTAATATCCTTTCCCTAGGGTTCCTCCTCCTTTTATAGACCTCAAAAGATTCCCTAATCTCATTAGGAAACCCCAAAGATAAGGCTAAAAATCAGAACTGAATATCTTTTCAAATCAAAAATAGAATCCCCTAAATCCTGCCTGTTGCTTCAGATTTGATTTGTGCACTTCTGGGCAGTGCCTCTTACTACCGGTAGTTCGTGTCCTTACTACCGGTAGTTTGGGGCACTGACTTTTCTGGTCATTCTTCAATTGGGCCAGTGCCTATTACTACCGGTAGTTCGGGCAGCTATTACCGGTAGTTTGGGGCACTGACTTTTCTTCATGTGGATCTTTGCCTTCTACTACCGGTAGTTTGGGCATCCATTACCGGTAGTTTGGGGCACTGACTCTTCTTTGTGTGGATCTTTGCCTTCTACTACCGGTAGTTTGGGCATCCATTACCGGTAGTTTGGGGCACTGACTCTTCTTTGCAAAACTTCACTTGAGCAAAGCACCCTATTACCGGTAGTCTGGGACTTATTACCGGTAATTTGGGGCACTGTCTTCGGTCGTCTGATGTTGTTTCCCTCCACTTCATGCCCTGATTCTTGGTTCTTGGTCACATCTCTAGGCTCGTAAAAACACTACACAATGCTCATTTTCACACTAACCATCCGAATAAGCGTTAGATAGTCAAAGTGTATCAATATCCATTCGATAAACAATAAACACATGCAAGTCGCGGGGTTTTGACATAGAATACATGCACTTTTGAGTGCCAAACAGTTCTACAAAAGGGGAGTTATTTTACATCTTTTCAAAAAAAAAGGTCTAAAAATGATATATAACTCCTATCATGATATTCCTTCAAAAATATGCATCGTTATGCATCCATGCAAGCCCAAATTATGTCTCCGTAACAGTACCTGAAAGAATGAAAGGGTGAGCCACAAGTCCAGTAGAGATGTCTATACTAATATTATATGAATATGCAATGATTTGGCATGGTTCATGAACAATCTATAATAACACGCGTATAACAATTAGTCCAAGGCCTTTCAAAAAAAAAAAACAATTAGTCCAAGTCGTCGATGTATGATCACGGGATCTAGAGTATAAAACTGCAAGTCAATCATATAATCAACTTATGATTCTCATATCGATCCAATTATCACATTCCAACTAGTACCTCGCCCTTCGATGACAAGACAATATTGAAATATATTAATACATCTCTCATCGGAGGCTAGACGTTGTGTAACCGGCACATCTCCCATCGAAGAGCCAAACATCGTATAACCGGTACATCTCCCATTAGAGAGCCAAACAATATTTCGTGTCCATGCAAGGCAATCACCACGATATAATAATTCCTAAGTCATAATCGACAAGCCAAAGAAATAATGTACAAATGCATAATCGTCAAATGGAATATCGAAATCACGTATTCATCATCTACGTATGACAGAAAATAAGTGCAAATATTACCCTTAGAGACCAATAATTTAAATATTTAATAATTATTAAATAAAAAAAGATATTAAAAAGGTGGTAAAATTGGCCCTACTACCGGTAGTACAGTCGTTACTACCAGTAGTACAAATACTACTACAAGAACTACCGCAAGTATTACCACGACTACTACCGGTAGTACCAGTACTACTACCGGTAGTAAAACGTACTGCCCAAAAAATACGAAAATTGGAAAAACAGTACTACCGGTAGTAGCAGAGACTGGGTGAAATTTTACAGATTTTTGACAAATTTTATAACTTTCATTTTCAAGTTTTAAATCAACAACCAAGCTCATCAAACACAAAAAACAAGTCATACACACATATTAGAGGTAAGAGATCCCTACTTAGAGTGTCGGATTGAAAGATTTGAGCTTTCAAAACAAGCCATAACCTCCAATGAAAGAAAAACTCGAACTAAACCTCTTCCAAGCGAAAAGAACACGATCAAACTTGAGATATCTTCCGCATATGAGGGATTCTTCAAGGATCCAAGAGGAATTTGATGTAGGAGTAAAGATTTATGGAGAGGTTTAGAGAGAGAGAGAGAGTGTGTAGAGAGTAGAGAGAGAGAGAGAATGAGTGGGAAATAAACTTCCACTTTTCCCAAAAATCTGATATAAACCCAATTAAATCTCAATTACACTCACACCCCTCAAATGTAAGACATGTTACTCTCAAACCCTTTGTCCAACCTTCACCACACATAAACCCTAAGTCATTTTTATACAAAAATTTTAATAAACAACCACTTAAACCAAATTCCGAAAAATTATTTATTTAATTTAATTTAATTTATTATTATTTATTTAAAATCCGGGTTCTCACATCAAGCCTTTCCGAATAATATTTTGAGCTGATTTCTAGTATTAATCCTTAAAAATATGTTTTTAAGTACATTAAACGGTTGGGATCATCAAAATTTAATCAAAAAATAAGATGTCCATACCATAGCAAAATAAGAGATCCCTTATTAGAAGTTTACTCATTAAATTAATAGAATAAATAAGTATTCAACGTTTGTTCAATCTTTTAACAACTAATTTTATATATTTATTTTTATATCTTTTATCATTATTTGTTGCAGCAGATAACATTATCTGCTAATATTATCTATTGCAGCAGATAACAAAAAAAAACAGAACCATGGAACACGAAAAGAGACGCGATAAATAACTGATTACTAAAAAACAAAATAAGAGCAATTTCATCCGTAACACATATTGACACTTTTAAAATCATGGACTTAGCCTATTAATACTTTTAAAATAATGAACCCTAACTCATAAATTAAATTAGTCCGGCCTTAATGGACCAGATTAGCTCAGATTTATCCTTTTAACTTTTTTAAAAAAATATATTATAATTTGTAAATTAAATATAGATATAATTGTAAGTTATTATTTAAATTGTCTTAAACATGCTTTTTTTAGATTATATAACCATTTGTATCAAATTCATGGGGCTTACCTTGATGTTGTTGTTATTATTATTCCATTCGTGTTTATTGTGTGATAATAATTTTAATGGTTCTTAATACAAAAATATATACGCATTCAATAATAAATTTCTTTTGTGATAACATTAAAACATAAAAACTCTAGCAACTCATATGTGATGTCAATTATTCTTATAAATGCAACATCTTAAGGTGTGTATAACTAAATCTTCATATGATTTGATAATCAAAGGTGAAATTAGCCGTGAATTCCTTAATTTCATAAATTAGAAGCTATTATTTTTTTAAAAAAATCAACCATCATATTTGAAGTTTCGGCAATGCTCACAAAAATGAACTGAAATACACTCCTAACACAAATACCTCAATAAAAAATTGAACAAACAGATTAAACTGAAGTACACCCACAACTCAGAACCACAATGAACAACTGAAAACATAATTGCAAAGCACAATTTGAACAATACCTTTATCAAACTGTGAAAATGCATATATAAAAAATATATAATGCAAACGAGAACCCCAAACTCATTTTGACAAAATTAACCACATGCAACACCCAACCCATAAACTCATAATCACAGAAATGTAGTGTAATTGCAAATTCATTCACAACAAGTGAACACACGCATAACCCATAATCACAAATCCAAAGAACAATTATTCGAAAACAATGAATACTTCAAATGATATACCTCTCTCCGTAACGAATAACAATATTACAACAACAAAATGGCGTATCTCTCGTGATTTCCAAGCACAAATGGTAGGGATTGTAGAACAATACTTTCTTGTCGGAAATAGGGGGAATGAATAACCCATAAACCAAAAATCATGCTTAGCAGGGGAAACAAAAAACTCTCAAGCCGAAGGTAAGAGACGACAATTAACGAAACACCAGGAGTTAAGGATCCGAATAGCCCGTGAACAAGCCTTGTCAAGAAATCGTAAATGAGAAGTGAAATGAATAACCCAAAACCAATGAGCAACAAATGAACAAGAACAACATAACTCTCTGCCCCACAAACATGTAACGCCTCAATTTCTCGAACATTAATTAATAACATTTTCTTCTTGATTTAAAATAGTTAAATCATAAATCAAGAAATTATTATTATTATTAATTGAAACCAAGAGTAAATATAATTAATTAGAGTTTAAAAGTGCAGAAGTGAAATTGACAGAAATACCCGTAGGGGTTTATATTTCATTGGAAAATAAGACAAACAGAGCAACTAGGGGTAATGCAGCAAAAACAACCAAAGTCTTCTTCAGCAACTCCCGACTCTTGTTGTTCGGGCGAATTCTCCATTTACTCATCAACGTCTGGTATAAAATACCAGGGGTATAAAAGTTGCCCCGATAAGTAATTAAACTTAGTAATGAAAGTCACCGAAAATCGAACCCAAAGAAATACAAATGTACAACTAGGATATATGACAAATGTGATAATAACTTAACAAAAAATAAAACAAGTAGATTTGTTATGTTTTTATTTCCTTAAAGTTTATAGGAACACCTTTTTTTGGGTATTTCGTTCTTATCCAACTTATCTAACGCAGAGCAATCAGTTGATATTGACAAATTCTTACATAGACATGGAAGAGACTGTCTACCATATACTCGAGTCAATAATTACCTTACTCTAGTTAGAGCCGATCGAATACGTGGCTTCGCCTAATCAGGTACCAAAAAATCTTAGCTGCTTCATTTTTATCTACTCAAGGACGCCCAAGACATGGCCGCCACACCCTCGGGGTTCAGAGCTGCCGACACAGCTATTCTTGAAGTCACCTCCAACTGAATTTACCCATCTCTTAGTTGGGATCCTTAAAATCAACAAACAGAACGACTCTCGTAATATCAATGGGTCCACACCCAAAACATCACTTGGCACGATGGCCACCAACATAAGTTTTGCAACTTTCCATTAACGTTCTTACTTATTCTCTACACAATTTCATTACTTATAATGTTCACCCAATATTCTCCGTTGCCTTGTTACAGATGACATTCGAATCAATGTCCTTAACGTATGTTTTAGGTTTCTATATAAATCTTAGTCACTCATAATTCAATCTACTGCAGTCCAATAGCAGGACGGCTATTATAAGTCAAACGAACGACACAACTACCATGTCACTACTTTCCATAATCAAAGTCAGTAAGCACGATGACTATAGTTATAGCTGACAACAACACATCGGGCAACACGACGGCTACTCAAAACACCACGACTGCTACGACATTCAGAATCACACAACATATCTTATGACATTGATATCTCAAGCATAATAATTGCATGAGATCATGGTCAAAGTTAGTCAACTCGCTCTCACGAAATTCTACGGGGATCCGTGAAACATGATTGTGGATATATGTGCAGTGTGTACGTGTATACAAAGGTGATGAATAACCTAAAATTACAGCCCGGAATATCTAGTCATCAACCAACAACTAGTTTAATTCTGTTAGGTCACTTGAGCGGTCTCCAATTTTACATATTCTAAATTTTAGAATTTGAAGACAAAATCTGATAAGATCCAGACAGATTACTCGAGTGACTTATAACTCGCTCGAGCAAGTTGTCGTTTTCAACAGATATGGTTTTAGGGTTTCTGATAAAAAACCAACTGATCTAAACCATAATCTATGTTTACCAACTGATCTAAACCATGATCTATGTTTCTGATAAAAAAATACAGATTAAAAGCAAATACAGAAACCTTACTGGTTGAAAATCATTAACCTCGTGCCAATTTATCCGATCTATCTACGTTTAAAAACAATTCATACATTAACAATGGTATATGGGAAAACCCTAACATGTTTTTGACAAAAATTGAAATATCTACCTACTATAATCCAGCATCCTAAGGGTTGGTAGTGTTTTTTCCTACCTCAATCAAAGCAGAATGACGAACCTCATTGGATTTGACGAACCTCAAATGGATAGAACCTCTTTCGAGCTTCAAAATTTTCCTCATAACTTTCTCTATCTCTAAAACTTTAAACTTTTAATTATGAAACATGAATGAAAGATATCGTTTACCCTTGTTTAAGTAATAATTTAATCCCATAAACGCGTAACCAACCCTCATGAATATCGAAATCAATCTCAAATGTTTTTCTCCATTAATGACCTTCAACACAATTGCTGCCCCATTCAGGAATTCGGACAAGTCGCTCGAGTGGCCTCAAGTTAGCTTGAGCAAGCTACAAAATTTCAAACTCATAATTCAAATTACAAAAATTCAACTATTAAAAGGAAATTCATTTAATAATAATTGAAATTAAATTAAAAGCACAGGTTATTACAACTACCCCCTAAACAATTTTGTCCATAAAATTTACACAATACAACATAAGCAAAGAATTCAGGGTGGTTGACTCTCATTACATCCACTGTTTCTCAGGTTGACTCCTCGAGATTCTGGTGACACCAAAGAATATTGACCAATCTGATGGTCTTGTCTCTCAGATTCTTCTCACTATTGTCAAGAATCTGAATCGATTACCCTTCATATATCCTGTCTTCATCTAATGTGGCATCCTCCCAATTCAAGATACGAGTTGGTGGTGCCATGTACTTCTTGAGCGTTCAATACATGACAGACATTATGAACCCGATCAGTTTGTGAAGGCAAAGCTAAATGATAGGTCACCTCTCCAATCTTCTCCAAAATCTCAAATGCCCTGGTGTACTTCAGCATTAACTTTCCTTTCTTATCAAATCGAGTGACACATCATCTTGACTTGATCGTCAAGAACACATAATCACCCACTTTAAACGTCAATGGCCTTTTTCTCTTGTCGGCGTAACTTTTCTGGCTACTTTGTGTTGTCAGTAACCTCTATTTAATGACCTTGATATTTTCAGTGGTTTCTTGTACCAATTTCGGCCCTAAGAAACTTGTCTCTCCAATCGGTGAGACTCCAACCCACATGAAACATAACTTGAGACGAAACCCATAACATCAATGGGACGACGCCCAAAACATTACTTGGCACAATGGTCACCAACTTCAGTTTTACAACTTTTTATTAATGCTCTTAGTTGTTCTCTACACAATTTCACTACTTATAATGCTCACCTAACACCCTCAACTGCCTTGTTACAAGTGATATTCAAACCGGTGTCCATAACGTACGTTATAGGTTTTTACGTAAACGACAATCATCGTATAGTTCAATTTACTACAGTCCGATAGCACAACAGATATTATAAGTCAAACGAACGACGTGACAACCATCTCACTACTTTACATAATCAAGGCCACCAACACGACGACTGTCACTATAACTATAACTAACAACAACACCTGACAACATGATGACTATACTCGGAACACCGCATCTACTGCAACATTCAGAATCACAGAACATATCTTACACCGATGTCTCAAACATAATAACTACATAGGATCATGGTAAAAAATGGTCAACTCACTCTCGTAAAATTTCCACGAGGATCCGTGAACGTGATCGTGGATACTTGTGCAGCATTTACATGCATATAAAGGCGATGAATAATCTGACATTACAGTATGGAATTTCCAGCCATCAACTAGCAACTTGCTGAATTTTATTGGGTCGCTCGAGTGGTCTCCAATTTTATAGATTATAAATTTTAGAATTTCAAGATAGAATCTGAGAATATTCAGACAGGTCGCTCGAGCAGCCTATATCTCACTCGACCGAACTGCCGTTTTTAGTATATCTGAGTTTTAGAGTTCCTGATGAAAAACCAACCGATCTAAACCCTAATATATGTTTTTGACAAAAAACAGAGATTAAAAACAAATACAAAAAAATTACATGTTGAAAATCATTAATGCCATGCCAATTTATCCAATCTATCTATAACCAAACCAAACCAAACTGAGCCTTGTGTCCCAAATCAATTGGGGTCAGCTACATGAATCCTTTTCCTCCAAAGAGTTCTGTCAAGTGTTGTTTCCTCACTTAGCCCTAGTAGACTTAAATCCTTGCGCACTACCGCATCTAATGTCAATTTGGGTCTTCCCCTCCCCGGAGCATTGCTATGCAAGGCTATCCTATCCGCTCTTTTAACTATTGCCTCTGTAGGTCTACGATAGACATGTCCAAACCACCTAAGCCTATTTTCCCTCAACTTCTTGTCTATAGGTTCTACGCCTACCATCTCGCGGACTGTTTCGTTTCTAATCCTATCTCGTCTAGTCTTACCACACATCCACCTCAACATTCTCATTTCCGCTACACTCATCTTGGTCACCTGTTGTTTCTTCATAGGCCAGCATTCTGTCCCGTCAAGCATCGCTGGTCTTATAGCAGTTCTATAGAATTTTCCCTTCAACTTTGTGGGTATCCTCTTGTCGCACAGTACACCAGTAGCACTTCTCCACTTGAGCCACCCCACTTGGATCCTATGGGTCACATCATCCGTAATCTCTCCATCTTGACTAATAATAGAGCCTAAATACTTAAAACGGTCACTCTTTGGTATCTCCTGATCTTGAATCATCACTTTTTCTTCGTACGCACTTCGGGTATCACTAAACTTGCAAACCATATACTCAGTTTTACTCCTACTAATCCGAAAGCCCTTAGACTCTAGTGCATCCCGCCAAATTTCTAATTTAGTATTAACACCGCTAGCAGTATCATCTACAAGGACAATATCATCTGCAAACAACATACACCATGGAATATCCTCTTGAATCTGACTAGTCAATTCATCCATAACTAAAGCGAAAAGGTAAGGGCTCAAGGCTGACCCTTGGTGCAATCCTACTGTGATGGGAAATTCACTCGTCTCCCCTACTGGTGATCTAATGGCAGTGACAGCACCTTCATACATGTCTCAAACAACATCGATATACCCTTTGGTTACTCCCTTTCTCTCCAGAACCCACCATATAATGTCTCTGGGCACCCTATCATAAGCCTTTTCTAGGTCTATGAAGACCACATGAAGATCCTTCTTCATTGACCTGTGTTTCTCTACCACTCTTCTTAGTAGGTAAATAGCTTCCATGGTCGATCTCCCAGGCATGAACCCAAATTGTTTCTCCGACACCATAGTCACCATCCTCAAACGATGCTCCATAACTCTTTCCCACAGCTTCATCGTATGACTCATCAACTTAATACCTCTATAGTTGTTGCAATTTTGAATGTCCCCTTTGTTCTTGTAGATAGGTACTAAGGTACTCCTCCTCCATTCGTCTGGCATCCTCCTAAATAAAATAATTTTGTTGAACAACTTTGTCAACCAAGTCACCCCCAAATCACCTAGGCTTTTCCACACTTCAATAGGAATACCATCTGGTCCTAAGGCCCTACCCGGTTTCATCTTCTTCAAAGCCTTGGCCACTTCGGACTTTTGTATCCTCCGATAGAACTCGTATTCCATTCTCTCGCTAGGAACGTCAACTTCCTCCTCACCAAAACCTTCTTCATGTTTCTCGTTTAACAACTTCTCGAAATACGTCTTCCACCTATCCTTGATATCCTCATCTTTCACCAACACTACTGAATCGCTACCTTTTATACACTTAACTTGAGAGAAGTCTCTAGCTTTCCTTTCTCTCAGCTTGGCGAGTTTATAGATATTCCTCTCCCCATCTTTACTATCAAGTCTAGCGTAAAAATCCTCATAGGCTTTCAACTTAGCCTCTCTAACGGCTTTCTTAGCTTCCTTGTTAGCCTGCTTGTACTGCTGAAAATTTTCCACATTCCGGTCCTTTTGCCACTTCTTAAAACATTCCTTCTTGGCTTTTACCATGGTTTGAACCTCGTCATTCCACCACCATGTCTCCTTAGAAATTGGACCTTTCCCCTTTGACTCTCCGAGAACTTCTTTCGATATCCTTCTAATACCATCGGCCATTGTCCTCCACATACTATCACTATCGCCTTCCATTCCCCACTCCATTTCTTGGGATGTTCGTTCCTTGAACATCTTTAGTTTCTCCCCTCTTAGGAACCACCATTTAGTCCGTGGGCATCTAGTTTCCTTTCTCGGTCTATTATTTCCCTTGATGCCAATATCTAACACCAAAAGTCTATGTTGTGCCACTAGACACTCTCCGGGAATGACCTTACAATCCTTACATAGCAACCGATCTGCGCCTCTGGCAAGAAAGTAGTCCAATCTATCTATGTTTAAAAATAATTTTATACATTAACAATGGCACATAGGAAAACCCTAACATGCTTTTGACAAAAATTAAAATATCTACCTACTGTAATCCAATATCTTAAGGGTTGGTAGTATTTTCCTCTACCTCAATTCAAAGCACAAATGATGAACCCCCTTGAATTTGATGAACCTCAAATGGCCAAAACCTCCTTCCTTCAAGCTTCAAAAAATTTCTCATAACTCTCTCTTTCTCTAAAATTTTAAACTTTTGATTACGAAAATGTGAATGAAAAAGATTATTTACCCTTGTTTAAGTAATAGTTTTAATCCCATAAACATGTAATCAACCCCCATGAATATCGAAATCAATCTCAAACGTTTTCCTCCATTAATGGGCTTCAACACAACTGCTGTCTGTTTAGGAATTTAAACAGGTCACTTGAGCTAGCTCAAGCTTGAACCAACTCCAAAAAGTAAGGTCGCTCGAGCGTGTCATAAATTTTGAAATTTTAAATTTAAATAATGGAAATGTAGCTATTAAAAGGAAGATCATTTAATAATAAGAAGGGTTCTTAACTAAGACCCTCATTAGCTAACACCACCTCTAAAGATAAGAAGGGGCCTTAACAAGAATAATAACAAGAACAAAGAGAAATTAACAAATAAACTTTATTGTTTTTAAAATGATAATAATATCATCTGGTAACAGCGGTTGATACAAGAGAACATTTACACTACAATCTACTCATAAAACTATTCTATCTAGTCCAAGTTCTAAATGTGAAGATTGTTAAAGAGATATTTTTTCATCTCTAACATTGATATTTGTAGACAAGTTTTTTCTCCAAAATATTTAAATCACAACTTTCTTTTAAGTTCGTTTAACTATTTTATAACATTTGAATCACAATTTTCTTTTAATTTATTTTAACTATTTTATAACTTCCTTATTATTTACGTTTGAATTTAGGAATGCCAACACATTTAACTTTCTTATGTTGTCTTTGAATTTAAACATGCCAATATAATTTTATTATATTTATACATATTATCACACGTAAAAATATATCGTATCAATAGTTAGTCAAGTCGAAATCTTCTTCATATATATTAAACGTACGTAACTCATATCACACCAACCCATACATGACACCCTAACATCATATATTAATTTCGAATCACATATGCACCACAATTTTAACCTTTTAGTACTTTTTCAAAAATAGTTCACAATTAAAAATATCACCAAAGTAGCATAACAAAAACAGACAACAAAAATATAATTAAAAAAAAATGACAGCGATGCATACCAAGTTACAATATTTTATAGCTAGTTAGTCGAGTCGAAAGACATTTGTAAATATTAGATTCGGCTAACTCATATCACACTAATTACAAATAAAAATAACAACACATAACAAGTTATAATATTTTATAACTAATTAGTCAAATTGAAAGCCATTCGTAAATATTAAATTCGACTAACTCATATCACACGATTGACACATTTTGAATCACAAACGTACAGTAACTTTTCCCTTTTACTATTTGTAAAAAATCTTCCCCTAGCGGTTTAGATCCCTTTTTAAAATTATTTGTTTAAGGAAGTTGGAAAACTTGAGTATTTCCCATTTTCGAACTTGAAATTTTGGCGGCTGATGCCTACCCATTAAGATATTCCCGCCAATTTCACACTCTATGGCTGCTGCCTTTTGCGCTTTGGCAGCGGCACTAGCGAAAACAATAAAAGCATGTCCCTTCGCATTGGTGGTTTGAGTCTTTCCGAGTCAACTCACATTATCACGGGTCATTGTAATTTTCTCCATCTTCATTTCCCAATTTATAAATCTGGATTATTGTTCAATTATTATCTCATATATAAATAAAAAAATAGAGAAATTAATATGTATTTTAATGGACAATTTTTTCCAAGATAAGCATTTTGCGTGGCGTATGACACAAATTATTTTTAGTAAATTTTGTCCAAATCATTTTTCAACTAAATTTATCAGCATAGCTAAATTTGATTATTCATATATATTATTTATTCAAATTGTAATTAATTTTTAAATATTTATTCATTCAATTTAAAAAATAGAAAATACATACATACATCATATAAAAAATTCACACACACATAGTAATAGTAACTGTAGTGGATACTATAATACATAAAACTGATGATTAAGTGAATGAATACTTGCATTTACTAAAATAAATTGTATAGAATTTTTTCCATAATTCATGCAATAAAAATTTTATTTTTTACCTATAACACGTAAGATATTCCTAAAATACTTTTAGTAAAAATTTAATTTTTATTTGTTGAAGAATAATAATTTTCGGATTTTTGAGAAATGCTTGAGGTATTTTATTAAGAAATTTATCTCACAATTATTTTAAATAAACTTTTTTAATTTGAGTTCACGACAAAATAATAAAAAAGATATAACGTGCTTATAATAATAGTTCTTATTTTTTGTCATGAATAATAATTTTGTGTTTTTATCAATCATTAATTTATTATTGGATTCATTCCTGATTAAATCCCATAATGAAATAAATCCATTTATTATTTTGAGAAAAAGAAAATTAAGATTTGTAACACGTTACGGAAAATTAAAATCGCGGCGAGGACTCGGAAGGTTTCCGAGTCACAAAAGTGGAACAGGTGGGTTCCGAGTCGGTTTCCCTATGCCCCACTAGGCCACTATTATAACTCGCTTCAGAAGAGAGTGGCGAGGCCGTTGGTCTCTCCCCATTAGGGCTCTTGCTACTCTCTCTCTCTCTCTCTCAGAAGGCCCGATGAGAAATCTTCAATAGCTGTTATCGATCCGTAACACGGTAAAATTCGTTATCTCAGTCGTGCATACATGTCTATACGCATATGTAGTTATGTACGCATATATATCGTTTTTATACACACAGACAGAGAGAGATACCTATCGTTTCATCTGGTAATCATGTTTGGACATCAAAGTCTAATCGATGATTGATGCACCAGGATCATCACCTTTTATGCTTGTTTCATTGGTCGTTTTTCGATGTGATTACTTTATGGTTGTATGATTTGCGAAAACTCTTAATTCTGCTACGTTTTATCTAATATAGGGTTGGTCAAGGCCTCGATTGTGGAACACTAGGTTTAGGGTTTGTTGGGAGTGGGGATTCAGATTCAGAATTGTTTCAATTCCGATCGGTGAAATGGAATCTGTGTCGATCAGATCCGAACGTCGGGGAAGAAAAAGGAGAAGCAATGATGTACAAAATGGTACGGGTGACCGGCAAGTAAAGAAGCAGGTTGTTGGGATGACATTGAAGGTATTAGTTGGAAGATATGTGATGAAAGAGTTTGAGGGTAATGGGATTTTTCTTGGGAAGGTCGTGCACTATGATACCGGCTTATACAGAGTCGATTATGAAGATGGGGATTGTGAGGATCTGGAGAGCGCCGAAGTGATGAAGATTGTTATTAAAGATGGTGACATGGGCAATGATTTAATCTTAAGGAAGAAGAAGTTGGATGAATTATTGGCAAAGAAAGATGTGAGGGAGAATGGCGCGGTGGAGGGTCTTTCAAATGTTTTTGTGGATGTTGTGGACAGGTTTGAAGCATCCTCACCATGTGAGAGGGTTGAAGCTTCTTCGCTGAGTGGGTTAACCAATGAAGGTGTTGATAATGAAGTTGACGATGATGGTGATTCATCTAGTGATTCATGCAAGCACGCTAGGCATCAGGATTTCAACTCAGAGGTTATTGCACCAGTTGTCCCGCCACCACAATTGCCTCCATCTTCTGGAAGTATTGGTGTTCCAGAGCAGTATGTTTCACGCCTTTTCTCCGTGTATAGTTTCTTACGCTCACTGAGCATCCGGCTGTTTCTGAGCCCCTTTGAGCTGGATGATTTTGTGGGATCAATTAACTTCCATGGCCCAAATACTTTGTTGGATGCCATTCACGTTGCTCTTATGCGTGCACTGAGGCGTCATCTTCAAATGCTCTCCTCAGATGGTTCCGAGTTAGCATCAAAATGTCTGAGGTATTTATATACTTTTTCTCTTGAAGATACACGTGACAAATATTATGGCATATGGTTTTATAGGGTTGAATTTATGATTAGCAAAAGTGAAATAAAAAACCTTGAGCATCTCTTGCTGAAAATTCTGTTTCGTTGCTGACCACCATGAATTATTATTTCCACCCTTTGAGATGTTGAACAATGTAAGATTTTGCTCACCGAGATATACTAATTCAATGACATACTTTTAAAAGAAATGAATAGTTTGTTACACGCATTAAGAAGCATTACTTTGCTACTTTATTGAAACATTGTCATCTATGACTGTAAGCACTGCCCACCTTCTGTGTCCATGCCATATGACCCATATCTTCTGATGTAGTAAGCAGTTGTTTTATCGTTTTTTCTTTTTGTTTTGGTTACTCAGAAATACATTTTACTCTTGCTTGTAGGCTTGCTGACTGGAACTTGCTTGATACATTGACGTGGCCAGCTTACCTGGTTCGATATTTAATGGTGATGGGATATGCAAATGGACCTGAGTGGAAAGGATTTTACACTGATGTTTTAGAGAAAGAGTATTACACCCTGTCTGCGGCTAGGAAGTTGATGATTTTGCAAATATTGTGCGACGATGTTTTAGATTCCGAAGAGCTAAGAGCAGAAATTGACATGCGTGAAGAATCAGAAGTTGGAATAGATCCTGATGCTGTTGCAGCTGTTTGTTCTGAAAGTGGTCCAAGAAGGGTTCATCCTAAATATTTGAAGACGTCTGCTTACAGGGATGAAGGAGGTATGGAGATCATGGCAGAAACTCATGGTGGAAAGTCTTCTTCTAACCCAACTTTGTTGGGAGTGAAAGGCAGTGAAATGAATGTGGATGCTGATATTGTCAACGATGGTAATGGTGATGAATGCCGGCTTTGTGGTATGGATGGAACTTTGCTCTGCTGTGATGGGTGCCCGTCGGCTTACCATTCCAGATGTATAGGTGTAAGCAAAATGTTTATTCCAGGAGGGGCATGGTATTGCCCCGAGTGTATAATTGATAAGATTGGGCCTACACTTGCAAGGGGGACATCTATGAGAGGAGCAGAAATATTTGGCTTCGATTCACATGGGCAAGTGTTTTTGGGAACATGCAATCATTTACTGGTGTATGTTTCTGGTACCTTAGTTATAATACTCCTTTGTTTCCTTTCATTTGTGGATATGGTAATATCTGCTGTTCTAACTGGATCACTTTGTTATGGACCTAATCTTATTGGTTTGTCTCGATGCCGCACCTTATTCCTGTCTTTCCTTTTTTGTTTTCTAATGATTGATTTCATGCACAGGGTATCAATCAAGTCGGAACTATGTCTTAGGTACTACAATTTGAAGGACATTCCAATGGTCCTGCAAGCGCTGCATTCTTCTGTGCAACACATTCCGGTGTATTCTGAGATTTGTAGGGCAATTTTGCAGTATTGGGATTTCCAGAATGACATTTTACTTTGTTTTAAAGAAACTGAAATGTTTGAACGATCAGCAACCATTCAGAATGATGGTGAGTGCTGTACTCCATCATTTACTCAGTTCGGTAAAGAAAGTCATGAAGTATTAGATCCGGCCGAGGGTGAGAACTTAGAAAGTTGCATGACTGAAAATAGAGTGAGAAAAGTGGTAGTATCACCTCTGGGGGACTCACATAAAGTGTCTGGGTTTACCAAGAGTTCATTGGACACAATGACCCAACCTGAACATCCTGGTCAGCAGAGCAGTGGCAGCACTTCAGCAAAACAGGTTTGCGTCCTCAAGAATACAGAGTTCTCAGGGCAGTCTAAAATGGATCATACCATATCTTCTGGTTCAGTTATCCAGCAGGCTGATTCATCTGACCTTACTCATCAAAGCTTATATGGGAAGCCAAATCTTGTAGAATGTGCTACATGTATCTCAGGAAATAGCGATGGCACTTACAGAGGACATGTGGATGGTATATATGTTGCAGTGAACAACACATACTCTCAAAGCAAAGAAGGTAGTGGGCGAGTTTCTGGAAGAGGATATAGGAATTCTTCTGATGACTATTTGTACATGGGTTCTCATTTTAAACCCCATGCATATGTAAATAACTTTACCCATGGAGATTTTGCTGCTTCTGCGGCTGCCAATCTGGCTATTCTTTTGCCTGAAGAAAATCGGGTTTCCGGGTCCCAGGCTTTAGACAAACGGAGGAAAGTTATAACTGCCAACAATTTGTTGCAAGTAAAAGCTTTCTCATCCGCAGCTATACGTTTTTTCTGGCCTAATTGTGAAAAGAAGTTTGTGGAAGTTCCAAGAGAAAGGTGTGGTTGGTGCCTTTCTTGCAAGGCTGCTGTTACATGCAAGAAGGGATGCTTGTTGAACGCAGCTGTCTCAAATGCCGTTAAAGGTGCTATGAAGATTCTTGCTGGCCTTCGTCCTGCGAAGAATTGGGAGGGTAGCCTTTCTGCCATTGCAATGTATGTTATGTACATGGAGGAGAGTTTATGTGGTCTGACAGTTGGCCTCTTCAGGAGTTCTACATACCGAAAACAATGGCGTATACAAGTAGAAAATGCCACAACTTGCAGTGACGTAAAGGCTCTCTTGCTTGAGGCCAGTACTTCTATCTTGTTGCATTTAATTATTTGCACTATATGCTGACAAGCCTGGCATAGTCCTCTCCCTTGTAGCATCTCTCCTTTTCTTGTTTGCTGAAAATGCTTGATAGGCAGTCGTCCTACTCTTTATCTCGTCATATGCAGATGAGCTTACATTTTATCATCAGCAACGTGTAGTCCTTTTTTGTTTGGTAGCTTGCATTCCATTTGACAACCAGGGTTAGCAGATACGTGGATGTTAATTTTCATCTTATCTAAAATAACACCCCATCAGTTTTTTTCAGAGAAGACAAACTGCCTTCCAGATGGGCTTGGGTAATTATTTTTAATGATTACTGACAAGTTTAGCAGTGTTACTTGTGTCTTAGCTCTTCAATCTAATTTTAGAGGTCTTCTTTTGAATCTGTTACTTTCCAGCAACTGACAATTGATATCAAATGATGCGTGTTGTGCTTTACATGCATGTTAATATGTATGCGTAAATGTTCTGATTGGTGTTTTTGTTATTATTTTCAGCTTGAGGAAAACATTCGCGCTGTTGCTGTTTCTGGGGACTGGCTTAAGCTTGGGGATGATTGGTCTATTGAATCTTCTGTGATCCAGAGTGCCACGGTAGCCACTGGGTTAACTCAGAAACGCAGACCAGGTCGAAGGCGGGGTCGAAAAAGATCTGCTGCTATATCTGAAGTCACATCTGATGATTGCCTTGACAACTTGAGTGACGTCAGCTGGTGGCGAGGAGGGATGCTGTCCAAGCTGATATTGCAGAAAGGGATTTTGCCATGTTTACTGGTTAGGAAAGCAGCTCGCCAAGGTAACATCTAAGCTCAAGGAGCAAATTTTCATTCCAAACAGCTGAAATTTTTTTGTTTTTCTTGGTCACCGAAATGAAATATTAGTTGAATTCCAAAATTAAATGTTCCATTGACATGTACTGAGACGCGCTGAAACATCCCTAATTTATGAAGCATATCGAAACAGGTTGTTATCAACATCTATTAGGGATATCCACCAATGTCATTCTCAGACATTTTCAGTTTCTTTTTGACATTGTCAGTTTGTTTTGGCTAGGTATATAAAATGTTTCCGAAACGTTTCCTTTTCTTAGTTAACGGAAATGTTTCCTTTTCCAGTTAACTGAAACGGAAATTTGATCCTTGTTTGAGCTGCGACCTGCTTTTTTGCTCCAGAGAAGTTGATCGATTTGCTTTGTTTCAAATGTCATGGATAGGAAGTTTAATATGATGCTGCTGCTTCTTTTTCCTTTATGGAGTATTTATAACCATTAGAAATTCAGCTCACAGTTTTTGTATTTCTCAGGTGGTTATAGAAAGATTCCTGGTGTTTTTTATTGCGAAGGTTCTGAAATTCCTAAAAGGAGCAGAAGGCACATTTGGAGAGCTGCGGTTGAAATGAGTAAGAATACATCCCAGCTTGCATTTCAGGTGTGTGATTGTTGTCCTCATCCTATCACATTAATATTGTTCCTTGTGTTTGCAATACCAGACCTTTGCCTCCCGGTCCCTCTTCAGCTTTGTAGTGAAGTTTGAAACCTTAGTAGTAACATTTAACTATAAGTCTAAGTCGTTCTTTCTTTTAGGTAAGGTACCTAGACCTTCATGTGAGGTGGAGCGATCTTGTTTGTCCTGAACAGAACCTTCAAGAGGGAAAAGGTCCAGAGACAGAAGCTTCTGCTTTTAGAAATGCTGTTGTATGCGATAAGAAAAGCATTGGTGACAAGATTATCTATGGTGTTGTTTTTGCGAATCAAAAGCACCTCCCTTCCTCTGTCATGAAGAATCTGATAGAGTTAGATCAAAGTCAACACGAAAGAGAAAAGTACTGGTTTTCTGAGGTTCATATCCCTTTGTATTTGATCAAAGAGTATGAAGAAAAGTTGGAGAAGATGGATGTGCCATTTGCAGACAAGCCTGTCAATGTGGTCTCCAAGTTGAAAAGAAGGCAGCTAAAAGCTTCCCGCAAGGACATATTCTCTTACCTTGCATGTAAGAGAGAGAATATGGGCAAGTGCTGTTGTGCTGTGTGTCACCTAGATGTCTTATTTGGGTAATGTTTTTTTCTACTACCTTGAATTTCCCTCTTGGCTTTTGTTTTTTCACTTGCTTTGGTTGAGTAATTTGTTTTCTTCTGTGGTTTCAGGAATGCTGTCAACTGCAGTTCATGCCAAGGTATTACCAAGAGTGCGCGATTGGATATCCAACTATTAGAATATGCATTGCATCAAACATGTATATTGGTGTTTTTTGTCCATTTTTCTCATTTCTAATTGAATTTAGGCTGCCTGAATTGTTCAAAAGGTCTTATTGTTTATTGCCAAATTTATCTCATTGATGCTTTAGCACTTTGCTTTATCAATTTAATTGTTGGGAAGCTCAATTCAAGTGTTGCCACAATGGCACTGCTTCATGGACACTTGTTCTATAATTCTGCTGATCATAGCAAAAGAAAACCTGGGACAGTGTATAGCTAAAGATAGAGTGCCACTTGGCTGTGACTACCCGGAAGAAAACATAGTTTATCTTTTACGAATGTTTCGAAATATCTCAATGGAAACAAATGAAAAGAATATAGCGTATTCAGTATTGCCTCAAAAGACTGAATGTGATGGGTCACAGTATTCTAAGCATAACATGATAAGTTGTTGCCTGCTGTGATGCACACGTTTATGATAGATTTCCTATCATAAATCTTTGGAGTATGGTTGCATGGCTGAAGTTGGTTAATATGAGTGACTTGACTAAGATTTTTGTGGTCAGGTTTTTGTCATGAGCAGTGTACCAGCAGCTCAGCGACTCACAGAAATGGTGGTGTTGAGTTATTGATCACCTGCAGACAGTGTTATCATACCAAAACTCTCCCTCAAACTGAAAACATCAATGAATCGCCAACTAGCCCATTGCTTTTGCAAGGGAAAGAATCTCAGAATGCAGTTACAGTGAGTAGAGGTGCCAAGCTAAAAAGCTTTAATCAACCAGTAACATCAACCCTTCCACCAGTTGAACTTTTAGAGAGTTCTTTGGAGATGAAATCAGCCATACGTGATTCAAGTTTGGTGCCAAAAAATCAACGGAAGTTATGCTCTTGGGGTCTGATATGGAAAAAGAATAAAAGTGAGGACGGTACTGATTTCAGATCAGTAAACATGATTTTGAGAGGCAATTCAGATATGATGCAGTCACATCCTGTTTGTCACCTCTGCAATAAGCCTTATAATTCTGATCTGGTGTATATTTGCTGCGAAACATGCAGAAGTAAGCCTGCTTTACCTGATGAATTCTCTCCCCCCGCTGTTCAGTTTGTTAAATTTTTTGCCTTTTATGCCTTGTGTTTGTTGTCATCTGCAGATTGGTATCACGCTGATGCTGTAGAACTTGATGAGTCAAAAATTGGAGAATTGGTGGGATTCAAATGTTGCAGATGTCGGAGGATAAAAATACCTGTGTGCCCTTACATGGATCCAGAAAGCAAGAGAAAATTAGAGGCCAAAAAGACACGGGTGAGAGTTCCAAAAGCAAGGAATTCTGGATTAGAGCCCAATTATGGGAATATTTCTAAGCAACCTACTGTGTTGGAATCTAACCCTAAGATGTTGCGGAAAACTGAGGATGTTGAGCATGTGCAGAAGGAGGATCCTTGTCTTGTTTCAAGTTCGAAGGTTGAGCAATTTACAGAACACAATACAAACATGGATTTGGAATGGAATATTGTCAAGGCTACTGCTTCTGGAACTGGCACTCAGAAACTCACATTCCGAAGGCATATTAAGAATGGGAACAACAATGTAGACAGAACCACAGCAAATAATCCGTCTGAGGCTGAGTTATCTAACCCTAAAACTGAGGAAGTTGTGAACGTCCAGAAGGAAGATCCTCTTCTTTCATCTTCTTCGAAGGTTGAGAATTTTTCAGAAAACAATTTGGAAAGGCCTTCTGCTCGTGGAACTGGGCCTCAGAAACTCTCAGTCAGAAGGCATATTAAGACTGAAAATAATTTAGACGGTCAGCCCCACTTAGAGTTACCCACACCCATTAAACAAAACAATCTCATGAACTCTAAAGAGGAATCATTCTCTCCCCTTGTAGAGTGGGATCTTTCTAAGAATGGATTTGAGGATGGTAGATTGGTTGATTATGAAGGTCTTGACCATGATGACGTAGAATTTGAACCCCAGACCTACTTCTCTTTCACAGAGTTGCTTGTTTCTGATGATAGTGGCCAGTTAGATGGAGTTGATGCATCTGGGCATGTAATAGAGGATTGGGACAATTTGTCTGAAGTTTCAAGGGATGGATGTCTTGAGCAGTGCGGAATGGGTACTAATCTGCCGGCTTGTCAGAGTTGTTTGCTCAAAGAACCATGTCCTGATCTTTCTTGTGAAATTTGTGGGTTACGGATGCATACTGATTGTTCACCCTTTCCTGAGCAGTCATCATCGGAGGGGAAATGGAGATGTATCAACTGCCGGGAGTGGCAGTAGTTGATCACTCTATTTTGGATATTTTTGTCGGTTTTTAACTAATTGAGTTGTCAAATGTGCCATAGTTCGGCAGAGGCTTGTAGTTGGAGACTGAATTAACATGGTGGATTTGGATTAGTCAACTAAATGGTCATTTCCATTTTAGTGGATTAATTTTGCCTGGGTTCCATGGCGAGCTTCCAGAGCTGGAGTGCTTTGTACAGATACTTATTTTGCTCTGGCGAGAAGACGGTCTTCCTGGCAAGTTCCTGTCATTTGATACTCTGTTTCTAACATAGAGGATTTTTTAGAGATTCTTTCGAATCATCGTTTTGGTTAGATTCACATTAGGAAGCTACATACTATTACAGCTCAACATTAGAAATCTCGATATTGATAGATAAGCAGGTTTTTTTGGGTGCTTATCTGATTATTTTTTTCATGTGTAAATCAGAACTCCCCCTTATATTAATACAATCAATACAGACTGGATCTTTGGATTGTTTGGTATAGGGCATTTTTTCCCCGTGACCTCTTCTTAGGTACGTTTAGTTGAGTGTTTATAAAAAACTTTTAGAGTAATATTTGCGAATCATGTGTTTTATTTGTAATTATTGATTATCATTATATTATCATGTTTGTCAATAATTAATGTATTAAATAATCACATTTGTTCGACACTGTTTATTTATTTATTTTTTGGTCGTGTTTTTTAAATTTTATTTTGAAATTTTTTTAAAAATTTACTGTGAAATTAAATTTTTTTTGAAATTAACTGAGAATTTGAAATTTAAAATTTTAAAATAAAAATTATTGTTAATAGAATATGTAAACAAAACACAAAAAAATAAAATTTGTTTGTAAAACACAATACTCATTTTTCTTAAAAAGAAAGAAAGAAAGAAAGAGTCTTAAAAATTATCAAAAAAAATTTAACTCTAAACTTTTCTGTAAAATATTTACATCAAACAATATTTCAATTTTTTCTCTCAAAAATTATTTTAGAAACACTCAACCAAATATAATCTTACCAAGATGCTAGTAGTTGTTTTTCTTTGTTTCTATTTTTGTTTTTGGTTTACTCGGGAACTGCCCCAGGCAGGGCCACATGAAAAGTTTGTACTATTGTTCTACTGGTTCGGAGGTTTTTGATTTTGTTCAATGTATAATGACTAAAATTAACTTTGATTGATTGATGATTATCAGGTATGATAGCTCTAGGACACAAGATTCCTGGATATCTCGACATTGAAATACTTGGATCGGGTGCAGTGTATACCTAATGAACAAGAAAAGCCATGACGATACCGGGCTTGCCATAACATCTTTTCGGAGCTTTAATACGGCTTATATACTTTCACACACTGTTTACATAACACATGGCCCCCACTCGTTTAATTCTTAAAAGAAAATCAAAAATTAAAAATCAAAAAATCAAAATTTCATACTAAAGTGTGAGCCAAAGGGTGTTTATGTAAACTTATTGTTGTACTTTCAACTTCTATCCAATAAATAGATAGACATGAATGCATATTATGTAGCTCGTTTTATAGGGATATGGATGCTATCCAGTGGATTTTTACTTGTTTATCCCACACTTCGTGCAAGTAAAGTAATCAAAGCAAAATCAGAAATCCAACGAGGTATAAAGAACAAAAAGTCGGATCCATACCAAATTATTTTTCTTTCCTCTCGGAATTACTCTTATTTGAAATATAACTGTACCCAAAAACAATGAATTTGTTACATCTGGTCCTACTTCATTCAGCTGTTCACAAAATATAGTACAAAACCAATCCAATGAAATCTCACTAGATTGTAAGAGGAAAAAGGTAATAGAATTGCAAAAAATAAAAATAAAAATGATAAAACTTCAACCTGAAAGAGGAAAAACTCACGAGGCACAACCAGATTGTCCAGAAAAAAGAATGTCACTTTTGATATCCGCTAGCCCTTGCATCGTATTTGTACTTTAGTCACCTCTTGATTTCGGGGATGATCCTCTGTATGTATAATAATTTTTACAAGCATTGTAGAGAAAAATCTTCATTTATCACAATCCACATTAATGAAGCAAACCGGCAAGCATATCCCCAGGATCTGAAGAAGCTGTTGGAGAACTGGTTGGTTGTGCTTGCGGATGCACGGCTGTGGCCCCCCCGGAAGTTGTTGGGATGCAAACCAATTGTTCCTTGATGAACTCCTTTATCCTGTACAAGTGGGCTCAAAATACGGCATCGAGTTGAAATGAGTTAAATTGTACATAATATGAACCTGACAGTAGAAGACATACTCGTATGTTAGTGTAGGGTCCCCTGATGCAACTGTCATACGCAGTTGTGATCTGTCCGCTGGATCTGTTTCAATTCTTACCTGAAAATCAACCACAGAAATAACAAAAACAAAGAAGGAAAGAAGGCGTTTGTTAATTCTCAAACAAGGGAGCCAACTGAAATGCTAAATTTAACTGAGCGTGTAACTGTCAATAGAGGGGACTGGTGAGGAGGATTCATGCATGACCCTAAATGACAGGGGCCTAGCTTGGTTTGTGTTGGCAAGATAGCTCATAGCTTAAGCCGCATGAATGTATATAAGTAATCACGTTTAACCTTACATAACACAAGTCCTTTGTGCGATGAGTGTTTATCATTAGCAATATTTTGGCAATGATTGGAATCTAGAGAACTAATATTGGAAGCCAAATCTCACCAAGCATAATATGGCTCGTGTACTCTCTGAACAGAAAGTCGTGCTTGCGATCAAATTATTGGCATTTGGATCCTGAAACAGCAAATCAAACAGTAAGAAACCCTTAAATATGCAAGAAAGGGAGGTTCAGATGGAGGGGATAAAATACTTACAAGCCCGGGACAGACCAACAACCGGAAATTGTTAAACAAGTTTGCCATTTCAATGAGAGACAATGGTCTTACACCTCTAACCTGTCCAATTTGAAAAGAAAAGTTTTAAGATATATTTATCAATGGTTGGTTCCATGATAAAGTGAAAATGCTGCTTTAGGTCTCGAGGTCTGAGACAAGCCAATTTGTGCACTAATGCCAGAGCATTTGATTGACGGGTACCATAGCTGGTTGATCTCCTATTTGCAAACATGGTGTAAACAAATGCAACTCGTGTACTCAGTGTGAAACAAGTGGGCTTATTGTAAGTTCTAGAATGAAGAACTCATTACTTGTGGACGAATTTTGAGAATCAAGTTGCAAGCCTACCGATCACTATTAATCATCTCCTTAGTTTTAGGGCAATATTAGCAATTGAACTTTGAAACCAATCCAACCATTTAGATTTGGTACCTACTTGCAAAGCATATTCACAAAGACTTAGGCTAGTGGATGAAGATCTTAAGCTAGCTTTCAGGCCCAGCACCTTGAAGTTTGAAAAAGGATAAGGAACTTATATACCACGTCTTGAAGTTTCAAAGGAGGTCCAGAAAGTGATCTCCACTGGGGAAAAAATTCTTCAGCAGACACTGAAATGGGCTGAAGAAATTTATTTAAGACAGCAGGAAGGCGAAGTTTGACATTGACCTGTAGAACGACAAGCTACATATTGTTAGTTGATTTACCACGACAATACCACATAAATTTTGGTTATAGGTAGTACCCCTTGTGTTCCAAATTTGTATGAGAAATCGAGAACAGCTACGTCCCTACTTGGGCGAAGGTTGACGATCTCAAGCGGGCATTGCACCTGAGTAACCAAAAGACGAGTTATTTTAAAAAAAGAAAGAACTAACAAAAACCAAAAAATGAAAAAAAGAATAGCTGCTAAGAACCATTGACTATGGATAAGTAAAAGCATAACCACGTATATGACCTGTGCCCGTGGAGGAATAGTTTCTGGAACTACTGAGAGCTCAATCTTCAGATGGGAAGGAGGCAATATCAGAGCCTGAACTGAAACTAGAGGAGCAGTATTCTTGTTTCCCAAGAAAAGTACAAGGCGACCTTGATGGGCTCGCCACTCAGCTTTAATGCCAATCTGGGAAAGTATTTGAAAGAAAATTACTAGAACCCTTGGGAAAGCACTGTCAACTAACGCAGCCACTAAAGCAGTTCCCTCTCATGGTAACCATATAACTGACAATTCAGTTCCAATAAGGACAACTCAACTTGATAAGTGCATACCTGAATACAAGGATCCTCGTATAAAACACCACTATCATTCAAGCATAAAGCATGAAATCTTTCTTCAGTTCTTCCTATTGGCTGCAAATCACGAAATCAGTCTATCAAAACTCAAAAGAATAAATAGCAAAAAAATTCATCAGTTGTTTACAATGCACAGCTGCAGAGCTATTGACCAAAATTCCAAAATACTGATGAAATGAGATACAATTGCATTATGGAATTGCTATATCATGTTTGTTTCGCTTTATGTATCATAACATGTAACGCCTGTGCACACAGCAAAAGAAAAAGAAGTTGGAAAACATGGTAATAATTCTGTGTAGACACTGGTTTATCCAACAAAAATTTCTGCGTAGACACTAGTTCAAGGGGGAGCCAATATGGAGCCATGTCTGTTAAGAATGGTAAGAAGTCTTCAAGCCCAATAACAGAGTCAAAGCTTTGGGGCAGGTGCCCCAGTATGGACTGTCTACCAAAACAACTACACAAGACAAACAATCTATCACATTCTCATACATATTGTTATGGTGTATAAAATCTGGCTACACCAACACCAACACTCTATGTCCACATATCATTCCCATTATCCTAATCACTTTCCACATACACAACAAGTACCAATATTCATCTGGGTACATTAAAGTCCGGGTCTTGCTCAGTTAATTATTGTCATCTCTACAGGGAAGCAATACTTAAGCTTGGCTAGAACATTGTCAGTTGAACAGGCCACCGACCAGCTTCTCTGAAAGTTCATAATAAGATAATGTTTTCAAAAATTTTGGGTGGAGATTGGCTGGAAGGTTTCCAGATAATAGTACTCCAAAACCAAATGGCTCAACCAGCTACAAATAAAATCATTTCGTAGTATCACCAGTAAAAACTGCAGTCATTTTACTCTCTGAATCACTTATTCAGTTGCAGACCTCACCTTCAATTGATTGAAAAATTTTCTTTCGTCTTTTATTATCCTAATTTCCAACTTATAAAGATGCTACTGACTGCCCCACAATCAAAATAAAAGAGGATGGGTCAAGGGGGGTTTGGGACGAAACCAAAGTGGATCTGCGGCAAAGCAGAGCCTCCGGAGGTATGGCGGCTTGTGCTATGACGTTATTTCGGATTCCTGACCGATTTCGGCTCTAGTTAAATAGGGTAAATTAGCCAGATCTTGAATCAACTAGTAGATCATCAACACAGGCCCAAATCATTCTGACAACACAGCCTCCGGAGGTATGACAAACTCAATTTGTCACAAGAGAATCAGCAACCCCAGTATAGCAAAGGAATCTATGATGATAAACGATTCTCCAGAAATCAGAATAAAAGCAACAAGTGTGTAATAAAGCAACAGAAACCTGGATCGTATTTGTCTGCTCTCCAACGGGTGCAAGTGCTAAAGCCTCTTCTACATATGGTGATCCGTCAGTTCCAGAGATCGAATTATGCTCAGATTGTGAAGCAGCAGCAGGAGGTCCTTCAATAGCCAGTGGACCTAAGAGATCACCAAGGAGATCAGCTGAAGGCTCAGAAGGTTGAGGATCCACCACACTCAGAGTCCCATTTGCCTGAGTCACCTCTTGATCTGCTGGGTTGTGATCCTGTTCATATACGCAATCCAGGATCAGTTTCTTAGTGAAGTTTAAATAATAACCTAAATTCTGTGCTCATAAAATCAGCGGAAAGACATCTTACCAAACTGCTTATGCTGGGCACCTTTACCATAGGAAGCTGGCTCACAGCTGGTGTCCCGTCGCCAGGGTGATGGTCAGTCACTACCAACGCATTCGAACTCTGTTGCATCGCCCGCAACTTAAGAGCACTTTGCTCAGCAGTATCAGCTTCAGTATTTTCAGCTTTTTTTAACAATGCGGACTGAATATCAAAGTGAATGCACAATTAGTGTCATCAAACTACTCTTCCACATGGCCTTCACGGGGCCTTTCATCAACTACTTTTGATGAATAATCCTACAGACACTAGAAGATAACGAGTTTGATCCGATTGACACAATTGATCTAAAAGGTACCTGGCGCTCAGGGAATTTAGGCATTTCAGCCATTATATCAACCAATGCTGCACCTTTCCTGCTCAGTGTAAAATATTCAACGGCTCTCTGCTGTATCTCAGCATCAATACAACTCTCATACCTGAAAAAAGAAAATACAACAGGGTAAGTCAAAGAATTTCAACACATTTGTGAGAAAGCATAAGCTACAAGCTCCAAATAAATGACAGGGAAAATAAATTAACAAAGAGGTTCATCTCACTTGCGAAAAATTCCCCAAATTTGAGCCTGTAATTCTGGATCTGGGGGTTGAGTGTGCATTAAGATCTTAGCATACGTTGACAGAAGAATGGGAATCGTAGAAGTCCTGATGATGCATAATCTCAGTTAAGACAGTTAAATGATACACATAAAGTATCACCGGGAAAAGACAAGAAGAGCAGAAGTTCAAGCACCCTTACGAAACAGTTGGAAGCTTCTCATGTATGATGCTAAAGATTTCCTTTGGATTACAACCCGGCCGTCTGGCCAGAAGGTGGCTGTATTCTCCAAGAATATAAGCACTGACCTGTTCCAAGTAACAAACAAACAAACAATGCCAGATCCAATCAATTGCAATGCATAATTGGAGCCAAATGAAGTCTCTCAATAATTTGGGTTATCCAATCTGTTTATGAAATGATAATGAACTTGGAGATTCAACTACCTATGTTTAGGAATATATATTAACTAAAGATGGTAAATGGTAATTTGTAATGCAGAGCTGGCAAAACTAGCCTTCAACTAAAGCCACAAGATCAAAGCCCGGTATATAGAGTGCAAAGTTATTACTTTCAGCTAAAGATCTTTCATGTCAACATCTTCCCAGACCTGGCTTTTCCACTCTTTCCTATGAAAACGTCTTGCTTAGTACATTCACCAAACTCCTACTTCGTTTCAATAACATAGAATGTGAGTAAAATGCACAAACAACTAGTGCAAAATAACTAGGTGGGGTTGGCTTAACACCAAACAGTCATACTTAAATTAGCTCAAACAATCACTTAAGAGCACTAAAAAACACTTGGAAGATGTCCTTTTCCACAATTGAAGAGAAAATGCAAATGAATCACAGATAAATATACAAACCTTGACCATGGTCTCATGTATAGCAGGCTTATCAAGATACTCTCTGGCTTTTACTGCTGCATAAGGCTAACAAAATTTATAGTATAAGGCATCTAGTGATCGAAAGAATTTCATTAGAAGACACAAGCAGTCAATGAAGCACACGCTGGAAACCGTTTAACCACCTGTAGGTCCTCATTGTTTGTTACAAACTGCACTACGCGAAACCAGATGTCATCACTGACAAAATCTCCTGCTTTGTCAATCAGCTGAAGAATCACATCCACATACCTGCACAGTGATTAGGTATGAATGATATCGCCAGTAGTGTATGCAATAAAAAAATGTTGTCCCCCAATAATGTAATAACTTTCAAATTCTTGTTTTTGCCAAATTAGATCCGATAAATACCTTGAAAGCTCAATACGACAAAATTATTTAACTCAGAAAATTTTGTGCAGTATGACCAACAAAAAATTGGAAATCGATGTTGCTCAAACTCTCAAGCATAGATCAAAGGTTAACGGTCACTGGCTTTTTGTCGACAACCAAATGGGAGATAGGGCTTAAAAAGTTCAGTCACGTAAACCTGCCAGAACCCACCCCTGCCCAGCCATATTGACTTGCAGAATAATTTTCAACTTTCGTCCTTGATTCTAGGTCACCATGTTTAGACAGACCAAGGTTGCGTACAACCATACAGAACACTGAATGGTTTGCGTTTCCACAAATAATTTCCGCATTCTAGAAGGAAAATGCTTAATTTCAGCAGAAAACATTTAAATTCTCAAAACATTTGGCATAAACAGGGTCAAGTTCAGGAACTCCTTAAATAATAAAAAACACAGATACAACATGATACAAACATGTCAATACTCCATTTACAACTATGGCAAGGACACACAACAAAAATAATACTTTCTTGCTTTCAAGTTAGAAAGTAGTCAGAAATTGCATTTCCCTACGCTATCAAGAAAGAAGTGTGAACAAGAAGTTCCTTTCTGTGTAAGAGAAAAGTATGTCAGTCGAAGGATTTATGGTTCTGTAGTAAAAGATAATAGGAATATCTTGACACAGATCGAAATGGGCGTTTGAAAAAACTGTTGGTGTCTGCCAGCCGCCAGGAGTCCAACACTGACATCATGTTCTTAAGGTGCATAGCGCTTCTTAGGTCCAAAATCCATCAGGTGAGGACACCGTATCACGACGTCACATTTCAAACTCAAGGTCTCACCAGTTTAAAAGCTGCCAGTTGAGTTAAGACAATCGTGTATATAGGGCCGAAAAAACAATACGTTTCAGTTACTCATACTTATTAAGCAATGGGGCTGACACGGACAGTAATATTACCAGATATAAACTGTAAATCGGAATCCATATCTTCCATCACGACCTATAAACAGTCACAAAAGCAAAAAAACTTTGGTTGTTTTAAACATGATAATGGTGATTTGGCTACTTTGTAGGATTGATCATTAGTGGAACTAGTTCTAGTGACCATAATAAGGCTTTGTAGAACACATCCAACATTATCTATTTGCTATTAATAGGGGACCATCAGCTCATTTATGAATACCTGCGCTATACAATTTGTGAAGTGAAAATAGTGCATTCAACAGGATCAAGATATCCAGCTCCATATACTAAGCACACATTATCCATCTTTTTGGATACAAGTACAGTAGTTACCATGATAGATCAGGGGCAAACTTCTCCGCTAGAATTGCAGCTTTTAGCGACAGTTCTTCACGCATGGCAAAGTCTGCTGAGCTGAGATACTGAAAACAGATTACTATAAGGGGCATGCTGCTTGTGCTTTTTCTAGGAACTTTATCAATCCATCATCGGTTGCCAACCATATATAACTTTACGACATTTTTTAACACAAAGCATTGGAGGTAACCTCTCAGTATACAGTGATATGTACCTGCAATAGTTCTTCAACTATGTCCTTTGCATTTGAAACATCACACATGCCATATAGTAGATCAAGAGCACGTCTCCGGATACTGCACATTTAAATCAAGTGTCAAAGGAGAGAGCGATTTGAACAACTATCATTTAATGAAACTCCACAAAAATGGGTATAACAAAGAGCTTATAGCACTGCAGATGAAATTCCAAAAGATGAGCACTGCCTTTCATCTCTCATCTATGGGGGTATGACCAAAGGAACTGGTACCCTTGATGAAGGTTGAGTGTCCTACTGAGTGATACTTAAGCCCACCAGACCAATAAGGCCAGAGTCATTGTGATTATGTCTTACATAAGTTTGATATAAACATTGTTGGACCCATTTCATAACAGCTTCCTCTTGGGATAAGTGGTGCCATCACAAGAATCAACAGTGTACTGCTAAACTGATAATAGAACTATCTAAAAGTTGCTTGATAATCATTAATGCGAAAAACAAGCCTGATTGATGCATCACGCTTTGCTGAAGTGAGTATTTCAGACAAGAGAACAATATAGTGCAACCTAGAATGCCAGGCAAAGAGAAAAGATAATCAGCTAAGCACCTACAATACCCATCAGGTATCTTTTTTTCCATGATGGAACTGTTTGCGGGAAACTCCAGCATATACGCCCCACAACTCACATAGACGGGGCAAAACTTAGAGCCATGAGAACCATGGTTATATAGGACGTACGCGTCTTTTAGACTTATACAAATTCAATATAAGCAATGATCTAGTCAACAAGTCAGTAAGATTACATAGCCTCTATGCAGTATGGAATACAGGTTCAATGTACCGAGTGATGAAACAAAAAGTTTGGAAAACTAACAAGCAGAAAAACTGACCTGATGTCTGGATCCTTCAATGAGGTGATGATCTGCGCTTGATGCCTTTTGATAATGTCCTGAACATCTGAAACCATCAACATCCGCGTCATATTCTCCTGCATCAGAGCAATCCATAAATCATGCAGTCAGACACAAAACAACCAGATCAAGACTTCAAATTCAGACATTTGCAAGATCCACCTTTGCATGCTTTGACCATAAGTTGCACCAACGACATAAGAAAGTGCCAAAGATAAGAAACAGAACAGTTATATTCAGGCAACATACCAAACCAAGATATCGAATATTTGGCTCACGAACAGCAATAAACTTCCCAAGCAAGGCAACACACTGAGACATCATTTCCTTTTCAGCATCTAAATGCATGACCTGTGATAAGGTGATTAGAACACAACCAGAAAGAACCCCTCAAATGCCATAGCAAGGTGAAATCAAAACAAGCACAAAACATAGCAGTGTTCTATTTTCTAAGACAGACAAGATATGTAAGATAAAGAAAAACACCTCTTCAACCCCTCCCCCACCCCAAAATCCACCCGTCCCCTCCTCCTCTCTCCAGTTACATAGCTCCGTACTCTTTCCAAGTTCAAAAGCACGTTAGTAAGTAGATGTTAACACCTATAGTTATTGTGTTGGTAGGGTGGGGGTTCCATGTCGCATGAGCACATGGACATCTGAGTTGACTCAATCGCTAACAACGCAATTACAAAGCATGAGAGACAGACAATTTATTGGTTGAAGTTCATGTTGCCTACCCTCTCTAGTACTTGACTTCCACTACATCCATTAGTACGGGATCCTTGGAATAACATTTTTGAGAGTGGCACAACTGCCAAAGCCTTCTTTCCCACCTTCTCTACAGATATTGTTTTTGTCTCTTCATCCCTTATCTATTATTGCTGAAGGCATATGGGAAATGTTATTGCACAATCTTATGCCTTCGCTTTGCATTCTTTAATTGAAGTTTTTGGTGTTTTTGTTTTTTTGTTCTTGTTTTTTTGTCTTTGGGTGGTGGGCGGAATCTTTGTGCCCTTCCTTTTATGCACACCTTACCTTTCTTCTCTTTTTTCTAGTTTCACTATGTCCAAAAGGATTATAATATCTCCTCTTTTTTTGCGTTTCCTTAGTAACCCTTCATTTGCTTATTGTCTACCTAGACCATCAGCTATTCACACCTTTACTATCATCATTTGGGTCAACCCTTGCCTTTTAACTCATTGCTTGTTTAACCCATATGCTTAAACATTAGACTTGAGCCTAAACAGAACATTGCCTTGCGTGTTATACACTTTATCCAGCAGGTGCTCAACACTTAATTTTAAGAACTTGACGTATTCTAAATATATGCCGTCAACTCATAAATGTTCCAAATTTTTAAAAGCAATCTTCCTTTCTCTATTAAACATCGCTGCTACTCGAACCAGTGGGACAGACAGAAACACTGACAAAAAAATGTGTTTCTTTCGCTTCTGTGACACAAAGTACTCATGCCATTTTGGGCAGATAGAATTCCCCAATGTGACTTTCCTCGGCACTTGCGGGGTTTCTTAGCAATATACTCCTACTTCTTCCCCCGTAAGAGAGCACGCCTGGAACAAATGCATCTTTATTTGCTCTTTCTTGCACAGAACTTGTTATGGCATTTCGACGATATAGAGTCGATGGAGCCACATTGGCTTTGGCACTTAAGAGGAGTCCTAGAAGGTGAAGTATAAGAGATGGGGGCCCGCCTTCACAAATAAAAAGTGGTCAAAACTTTCACACCACTTCATGCAAAAGGAATCCCCTAATGCATCCTTGGCTTTGGCGCATTTAGGGTACTTGGCGTTACTTCTTGCCAGTAACAATATAGGGGCTGGGTTCTACTGCTATAAGCACAGGTTTTATTCCCCATTCTGTACTTCTTGCCTGTAAGATATGGGAACCTTTTGTGCACAGAACTTGCAACTGTTTCAGGGGGAGAGACCTATTTAATGTGCCTTCAATTTCTAATAGGAACTGTTCAAACCCTAGCTAATCAATAGATTACACACAACAAACATGATAATGCTTCTTCTAGTTTCAAAATGTACAACTCTAGCATTGCTCTGGATTCCTACAGGATCACCCACATTCCTTCACAGGGTATTAGGGGTTCTTGATTCAAAACCGTTATGTTTGCTTTCACAGTTTTGAGACTTTATGCATGTGCTGCAAGGCCCGCAACGAATGTATGTGTCCATACATAACATGATACAATATTCAATTTCTGAAGTCCATCATTGCTAAAAATAAAGCATGAAGACCTTAAAAGACAAGCAAGATAAACTGAAGTTTACATGGTGAATTGCAATATAGAATCTGTAAGACTGAAAAGTATATCTTAGTCATATACAAATGATAATGCATCTTTTACTGAACAGCTTAAAGAAGGGATACAAACTTACAAGAGCAAGGGCTTCAAATAGAACAGCATGTGATGCATTGTTTTTGTTCACATTCTTCACTACGTCGGTTCCCATTAATATCCGTTGCAAGACCTATAATCACCAATTAGACTTCTTTACAACTATAAAATCTGACCATAATTAAATCGTTGCCTTCGTAGAAGACTAACCTCAAACAATGATCTTCTAGTATTTGGATCTTCAATAGTAGGAAAATACTGAAGAGCCCTCATGGTCTTAACCTGCACTGACCGACTACTAGTAAGAATCAAATGTACGTAAGATAATCTATATCAGTAACTTTCGTACAGCTACTGCTTAAAAACACTGTTTCAGCCATACATGCATCTTAAGTATTATGCCGACGTTTATATCCTGTACTTCTTTTGTTACTCCAATTTTCCTAAAGTTGTCCCACATCAGTGTTGTTTTCTACATTTCAACGTGTGTGATTGCTTAGCATTATTTAACACTAATTTTTCTACTTCATGTTACAGAGTCTTGGGTAGAGAAGTGTAGAACTCAAGCCTGAAAGCTAGTTGTTGAAGTTAAGGTTGCCCTCAAGCTCATATACTTTATATTACTTTGGTCCCCGGGCATTGTAGGACTTTGCTTCACACCCTCCCTCACATGCAGTGAGCTCACTCAGCAGCGATTACATGGCAGGCTAGAAACACGCACCCTATACATCCTTAGTACCTAGCTCTTATAATCTGTTACACAGTCTTGGGTAGACCTCAACCTAAAAGCTAACTTTTGAAGTAAGGGTGCCCTCATGCTTATTCACGTTTAGATTATTCAGGTATATAACCGAGCAGAGCATTATGATCTGGTCTTAAATCAATCTACTGTAATCAATAAATCTTGAATTTCTTCAACAAAAACATTTAAGTTCCAGCCCTAACAATGTCCTCAACTCTTGATTGATAATCCAAAATTTGGCTTCACGTTTGGATTCATATTGCTTTAAATGGCCAATCTGACTTGGATTAACTTCTAACCTCAGAATAAAATATAAAGGATTTCAAATGAAGGGGATACAAACCTGAAGCCAAGGAGATGGGATACCATAGTAAGTGTATTCTTGTGGAACATCCTGGTTCCTAGCTAGTCTTTCCATTACTTTCACACACTTTGGAAGACAGCTCCAATAAGCATCATAGTTATTTGCAACAAAAGCAACAAGAAGGCTCATGGAAGAAGTCAAAACACCGAGATCACGTTCATCTAATAGCTGTGCCATTCGATCTGACCTGAAAAATAAGGAGAAAAAGACTTGACAATAAAAGCTTAAGCTACATTACCCTAGGAGACTTCCAGGCCCAGAGAATCCACATCCATGCTTACCAGCCATCTACATTGACAACGTCAGAGTTTTTACGGTACAGACGAAGGAGGCACAAAGCTGCCTTCTTTCTCACAAGTGGTCTGCAACTGCTGGAAAACTGACGAATGCAAAATCAAAGTTAATGCTTTCACTTTCACTGTCATCAACTAATTCCACAAAAGTTTCCACTTACAAGCAGCTTTTGAACATCAGGTGCTAATGATTCAGCAAACTCTCTACCACCAATGTTCCCAACCTGCGGATATATTTATAAAGATGGAAGTTTTGGAAGAATAGAAAGTATCCAACGATTTGGAATGCACATACAGCATGATAAGGTCTGTTTATTTGCAGCCAGAATATGCCAAGAAGAGGGAATTTTTTCTTAGCCAATCTGTTTAAAAGACTTTAACCTTCCACTTTCACATAATCTAAAAAGATCTTGCATCAAATGACACCACAAATTTAGCCAAAGACCAAAACAACTATGAAGGATTTGAGCAGATGCATCCAAGAAGTTAGTTCGACTGATCATGATCAAATTATGCCTCTTTCGCATGAGCAAATCCGACTACTTAATGGTTTTAATATCTTCTATAAAACATCCTTCAGGTAAGAAAGATATTTTACAACCTAATAGAAAGCTCATATAAACTGCGGAGTGAAGTGATATTCAGGAGATCAACATTTCAAGTTCTTCCAATACCGTCTTCACACTAGCAACCAACCGGTCCAATGTCCCGATCTCAAAAAACTCAATATGAAAATCCCTGGCCGTCCAATCTCCAGTGTTAATTCACTACTCCTTGGCAAAAAAATTAGTTAGGCTTTGCTACTGCAGGAGAGATACCAACTACCGAGTCATAACTAGGAAGAACTTAAAGGTTGCATGAATCATGAGAAGCACAAAAGCATATATTCCATGTGTAGTAAAAGGTTGCACGAATCATGAGAAGCACAAATCCATATATTCCATGCCTATCAAAAAGATATCTAGGAGACATGGAGGAAAAGGCGCAGGACTAAAGAAAGCAGAAAGTCTGCCGTTAAACAGTTGATGCTTGTATGTTTTGCACGATAAAAGAGATTAGCACCATATAATAGATTATGTAAGCTTCACAACAAAGTTGACTTTAGAGGTGGTAACTGGAAAGGTCTAGATTTTTAGAATATCACGGTACACGATGCGCTCAACTGAGTTCAATGGAGAAAGAAGATTCATGTATCTGACCCCAATTTGTTGGGACTTAAGGCTCAGTTTGGTTTGGTTTCCACAACAAAATGCAAGACAAAACAGTGTCCGCTCCAGCATATTTTCAGTTTCAAAGAATCACTACCATTGCCTAAACAGAAACTCAAAGAGCACCAGGAAGGAGGCAGGACAAAGAACATATAGCACGAATATCATAATAAAAACAAAAATGTTTAAAAATCTGTAGCCCTACCAAAGTCAATGCCAGGCACTGAAAAGTTTCATTCCGACCAATAATATCGTTGCGGACGGCATTGATTGCTAACCGCAGAAAATCATGATTCTCATTGAGCAAACATGATGTCACTATGTACCCAACCTGCAGTCATCAGTAGAATAGTAGAAGCCAAATTAAATGGTAGAAAGTCGTAAATCCTTGCTAAACACAGAGAGCAAGAAAACATTTTAGCACACATGAAAATAGAGCTTTAGGCACGTATCTTTTAGCTTCAACTTTCATTCCAGAATGATAATGGCATTCTAGCTTCATTTACAGAATATTATTAAGGTATTCTAGCAGAGCAGACATGCACAAAACACATTTCTGGGAGACTGCTGACTCAGTAAGCAATCAAAACAGCAAAACTTTACATGTACCCTCTGATATACATAATCATAAGAGTCTTTGGGGCCTGTTTGTTTGTCCAGATATAAAGGGTGGGACATAAAATCCAGTAGGATTATGTGTGGATATAATGGAAATATATCATGTGTTTGTTTTGAATGGATATCCTAGGATATAGACATTAACATAGTGAGACTTGAAGCTTAATTATCCATTTTTCCCTCATAGCAACCATTGCATGACAAGATTGTCATCTAATTTATTTATCTACCATTTAGTTTTACAAAATAAAATAAAAGATGAACTAAAAAATATTGGTTAATTACAATAAAAAAATTACAATTAAATCTTTTGGTACGTTCTTCTTTCAGTCCTCTATTAATTCTAAATCTTTCGGTATGTTCTTCTTTCAGTCCTTCTATCAATTCTAATTTTTTGGCAGTTGGCAACAGAATAAAAAGGGAAGCCAAACTTTTTTTAATAGTTTTTTTGCTTTTATTCAAAAAACATTATATTTGTTAATATTGTACCAAATTTTTATAGATTATTAATTGTCTCCATGAAAATTTTTAGAAAAATAAAAAAGATATGAACCACATTTTAAAATTTTAAAAAATAAAAAAATCTAAAAGTGATTGTTTTTGCTTTTATTTAACTTTATTTAATTTTATTTAACTTTATTTAATTTTTTATCATAATCTTTTACTTTTTAAGTTCCTCTGGTCTAGACGAGTAAGTAATTTACAAATTCTAACGCAAAACCAACAAGCGTGATTTTTTTTTTAATAACATGGAAAAAAAGAATGGCCAAATTGATAGAATTTTGCTCTTTTTATTGAATAGTTAAGATACTTGAGAAATTGTAAAAATAGATGAGAAATTAATAACAAAAATGAATTTTCCTAACTTTCCAAACACGCTGAAATAAAAAATAATTAAACAAAATATAAGTGAAAATTAATTTTTCCTTCTTATTTTATTTCTTTTTCCTTTTTACCTTCTACTTTTGTAGGGGTTTTTTCAGGGGTTATATTGTCATTGTTGTCTTATCCCAAGGGAGGTGATTTGTAACACCAAACCCCCTTGGTACTGTATATCCTCCTCTCAACATGATACAACCTCCCCCCGGATACCTAATCCCATTTCTCATACACAAAATTAGGGATGACAATCTCGTCCGATCCAACCCGCTCCTACCCGTTCTCCGCCCCAAATGGATAGGGGATTCGGAGATTTTTTTGGGGATCGGGTAGGATTCGGGGATAAATTTAAAAAAAAAATGGGGACGGGTAGGATTCGGGGTTAGGTGTCTCCACCCCGATCCCCGCCTCCACCCCCGCCCCTCCCCGCCCCGTGATTTTTTATCCCTTTTACGTAATAGGTTTGTAAGAAGAAAGAGAAAATAACCATGTTTTGCAATTGGTGGAGGAATACAACAATCTTTAATGGACTCAATGACAATATTCTTGAGTACATTTGGTTATTTTTGCTAGGATTGAAACTTATGGAACGATGTTATGTTTATTTTAATTAGTTATTGTTGTTGTTTTTAAAATATTTTAGATTGTAAAAAATAAATGACTTTTGCTTAAGAGTTTGCATGTTTTTATTTTCTCTCTTTTGTTATTTTTTGGATGAAAATGAGAATTATTTCAAATTTTAAGTAATTACTAATGTAATTTTTTTATTTTCGGATATCCAATCTCCATTTGGAGATCCCCGTTCCCCATTCGGGGCGGGGGTGGATGTCAGAAATAGTCTCCGTTCGGGGATCGGGGCGGGGATGGAGATTAGATATAGGTTCGGGGATCGGGGATGGAGACAATAACATCCACCCCCGATCCAACCCGTTGCCATCCCTACACAAAACAAACACTTGATTAGTAAGCCCCAGGATTTTATATCCTTATCTCATCCTCCTTATCCCTCAAAAAAACAGGCCCCTGGGGTTCTAGTTGACCGTAAGTTCCAGTCAGAGAGTTAGTTTCTTCCATAGTTGTTAGATTTGATTCAAAATGGTTCTTTTCCAAATGGTGACCGCTTCGATGCAGTCATGATTTCTAGAAGATGTTAAACGACATAATTATGCCTTTGGATTATCAAGATATATTGTAAAAGTTATTATTTTAGGCCTAGATCAATAAGAAGCTTGTCTTAAGTGATGATTTGAGGATCAATTGGTTTAATAGGAAAGATCCTTGATCGTATTGCAAGAGATTGGGATTGGATTCGATTTTGCAGTTCATGTAATCCTAATACTCACCTCAAAATACTTTCAATACCCAAATCGCCACACTTTTTCAAACATCTCACTTGCTGACTTCAAATTTTCCTTTTGCAAGTAAATATGTGACCAAATGAATAAATTTTTAGGTGTATCGAACCGAATTGTACGATGCATCATATGATTTTCATGGTCCAAAAATTCATCCAATAGACGCAAACCGATAGCTTGGTAAGTACCATGTATTGTATGGCATGATAACGGAGGTTTCTTCTAAGTGCTAAAAACCAAAGCTACCATTTGGAGATATCCTTTTATGAATCCAAGAAGCTCATCAGAACATGTCCAACCATTGTGCCCACGAACTCGTCTACGGCAGACAGGAGATGTCCTTGGGACACACCTTATTGTGGCTGATGAAGTTCACATGCTTTTGATATAAAGATAGAAAAAAAGTCCATAGACCTCGACCTGCCATTATTTCTTTCACCACTATTCTGATGAAATGCCAATCTAGGTAGTGAACTTCCTTAATTGCCTTTGCCTCTAAGAGCTTGTCGACTTCTATTATCACAGCCTCTCCATGTTGCACGACCGACCTTCTTGCTTTCTATACCACTGGCTCGTGGGCATAGTTGATGTATAGGTTTAAATGAACTTCGAAGGTCGAAGGTCTTAAGTTTTGTATAACTATTAGAGTTCATACAAAAAAGACCACCAAAAATTATATATATCATCAAATCTTATAAAGTTAAGAAGTTCAGTTCTTTCTATCTTCATAGGATAGTGTGATTTAATCCAAACTATAGTGCAATATACCTCGTTGTTTCTTCCCGGCTTTAATTTATGAACTTGTACAGGTTTGGGAGCCAAATATGAATTAAAAAAGCCCTGCAATCTAAACATTCTATTTCACAACCATTATCCCTTGCTCCCGAGGATAAATAAACCCAACACTAACATAAGCAACTCCTCATTGCTATCCACAACGCCTAGACAGTGTAAAGCTTCTTACTACTTGCCTAATTACCACATACAAACTCGGATACCCAAATACGTCTTGAGCATTGGCCAAATAAACTAGATAAATAGCTTCATCACTGACAAAAGATTTTTAACTGTTAACTCCTCTAGTATGGGGCTCCTTGCCTAGAGAAGAGTGTCGCCATCCTGCATCGGGTGATCAATACACGGACTCAAGGTGAAAGTCAAATCATGGTGCACAAAAACGTCCCATATGCTAGTCCTTAATGTGTCAAAGCATTCTACACATTGAAAATGATGGTTCAGAAGATTTTAGCATCTTTGACAATGAACTAAGTCATCGTAGAATAGTGGAACTTATTGTTTTTCAGGTTTCACAACTTAAAAAGATAGTGGGAAAAATAATAACAAATAACTACTTTATACAGACAAATCCTGCAAAAAATCGCCAATCTAGAACTCTTCTGGTGTTAAATTACCAATACAGAATAAACATTGCTCTTAGACAGCATTGGTGTCTCCATACATTGCGTAGCCTTGGCTCCCTACCTATGAAGCACGGATACTCCGAAACTAGTCACATACGCTTATCGAATACTTCTCCGATACCGATATTCACCCAATACACCCCAATACATAGCGGATATGCCAAATAAGTATTCAACATTAAAATTAAATCATTTTAATTTTGGATACTCGGTGGATACTTCTAGGATACGGCGGGAGATGCATTTGATTCGCTTGAAGTTGCTAGTCTTTTCCTTGATGAGCCGGATATAGAAGCTGTAATATTCTCTGATGAAGGCTAAGGGGATGCAATTGAATGTTGAAATTAATATGATTAAAAATTAATAGGAGTTATCACTTCTTGTTTTAGACTTTGGTCGCTTTCTTTCTATTTTGAATGACTTTTGAAAACTAACTTATACTAAATGATTGGTATAATGTTATCAGCAATTCAACTACTCTTCTAGTTCTTTTGGCTCCTGTACATAATTGATAATTATAAAAAAAGCAAATTAATTTTTATAGTCGTATCCCCGACATATCCGTATCCTATTTTTTAAGGTTTTGCCATATCACCATATCCGTATCAGTATCCATGCTTCCTAGCTCCCTACCCATCCATGGATCCAATTACAACTCATATCAACAATCTTTTCCCAACCAAATGGGGGCAGTTTACGTGAATCCTACGTTGCTATTGTGATCGATCTAGGGCCATTATCTCATGCAAATCATACTACCTTATGAATCAGAATATGCTTAAGACTGATGATGAGATATCATATTTGTCTAACAAAGCCAACAGAACGGAGTACACAGAAAACATATGTAACTATTCAATATGGTAAACAATACCTGTTTCTCAGGATACTTTGGTGCGGATATTAAAGAAACAGCTTCCATGTGACCAAAATCAACATCGTAACCAAGCATATAAATGTACAGCATTTTCCAAACATATTTCTTCTTTTCGTAGGGCGTCAAACCCTACAAGAACAAGATTTAATCAACAAACAGTGGTCAAGTCACCATCTAGTTCTCCAAGTGTGGTGAAAGCAAGCATTTACAAGAGTAGACATGTGTAGTACATGGGAAAATGTTCAAATATACAACTGAATTTAGATTGACAATACAGAACCAAAAGAAAAACATACGGTGCAGCATCACTTAGTGCAAAAGATGGGCGTTTGAGCAGGAGGGCTAAAGAAAAATAGAAAGGGGCATCAAGAACCTTGATTCCAACAAAGGAACAGGCTGGTAACTATACGCAGTAGGACAATTTTGCACCTAATCTTCAATTGCTCAAACATTAGTCACTCTTCTGATTTTTGGATCAAGTTCAGAACTCAGACGTAAACCAGCAATGGCAAGGCACGAGTTTTGAACGTCTCTTCGTCTGAAAGATGTTTCTAACTTCAAGGGGTTATAGATTAAAAAGAAGAGGGAAAAAAAGGAGAAACCTGAAACTTATGACAAAAGGAGCACAGTTCATGCCCAATGAAACATAAGCCTTCTTAAATACAAGATAAATCCTATCTCCTTTAGTAATAAAGGAGAATTGTACTTCTCCAGTGAAAGCTTCTCAATCATATATACTCCCAAAATCTTTCATACAACTTAAGGGTCTATTTGGCCAAAATTTTATTTTTGGCTTATTTTTTGTCTTTATTCAAATTTTTTTTGTACTTGTTATTTTTATGTCATTTTTTCGTGGATTATTGGTTCGTATCGACGAAAGGAATCTAAAAAGTATAAAATTATGTCCAAAAGTTAAAAAAAAATCACTAAAGACGAAAATAAGCTAACACAGACGCTGTTTTTAACTTATTTTTTGTCTTTTCTGAACTTTTTTCAAATTTAGCCGATGATTGATAACTTTTCTGAAAGCTCTTGTCGAGACGAACCAACAATCATCAAAAAATTGATGAAAAACAAAAAATTAAAAAAAACATTCAAATAAGGACAAAAAACTAAACAGTGAATAATCCAATAATAACCACTGGCCAAATGGACCATAAATAATGCAGACGCAAACAACTAAATGACAAACTGAGGATCATCCAAGTTCTTCCTTCTCAAACAGCAGCCTCTCTAAAAGTGAGTGCTACCAGAGAGGGAAGTAAAAATATATCCCACACAATAAGAATGTTTGGTCTCAAACCCCAGAAAGCATATGTTAAGGTTGCATGGCCAAAATGAACGAACTCTTGCCTTCGTGAAAGCTAGATAATTGAATAAAAGGCATAAACAAAATTAATGAAAGAACACACTTCAGTTGTCTTCAAGGGTCTATCCTTTGAGACAGGGATACATATCATATGCAAAAAAGATTCTCTGCAACCAAGAATAACTCAACTGACACGGATAGTGTGGCATAAAAACTAGAGAAAGGGATGTGTATGCAAACCTACAAAGGCTTGGGATCTTTTAATTCAAATCCCAATATATTTTCAGACACCCAAGTGCCATCTCAAATTTTGTTGGATCATGAACGTGAAGAATCGAGGGTCCGAATCCAAAGCCATTAGTTGGTGGCCTTGAGCTATTCTGGATATGAACTTTGTTTTAATCTCTGATAATTTAAAAATGCTGAAATTTGGGAATCTCAAATAATAATGGCTGGGTATTATTTTTGTGTCCAGATTGCAAGTTTATACCCTATCCTACCCATGGTCCTCTATGATGCAAATTGAACATTAGTTTCCTCTCAAATTGGATCCTATGGTGGCCAATAGGAAATTAAGATCTCTCCCTTTCTTAGTTATCTTCAACTCCATCAGACATTCTGTGTCTGGTTCTGTTAACTTAGATAATCTTCTACCTCTCCTTTACAGTGTGATTCTTGCATGCTTTCGCAGTCTTCGGTGATTTTCTTAAGAATCTAATCAGGTATAATTAGGTGACTTCGTTGAGGTACTAATAAAGGGGCTTTGCAATTAAAAGCTCACAATGTAGAAATTTACCTTTCAAATCCAAATCCCCTAATCCAAAGGAACCCAGCCATATCTACATTGTTTCCATACTTATTGCTAATGTAAACAGGGTAGAGTTAATTATTAGTCAGTTTTGGTGAAGGCATATCAAACATTCTTCAAAGCCAAGGATTCACGTACACAAATTAAGGCTTTAAGGCTTGTCGGATTGTGGAATCTTGATGCTCCCTTTAGTTTGTCGATCCCGTATGACACACACATTGAATATTCTTTCTTGCATTTATCGAGTTATAATAAAACTTCAACCATGTAAGTGTTCTTGCGAGCTTTAGTGATCTTTTGAACTTGAGAACACGGTTTTTACATAAATGAGTTTGAGTATGGTGTCATATCAAAGAGTGGAGCAGTTCAGGCAATCCAAGGCTAAGAATCCGTTCAAGCAGTTCAAGCAATTTTCGATTGTTTGTCTTAGATCGTGATCAAGAGTCCAAGACTCAGGGCTGACACTTGATCAATCGGACCTCAATCAGATGTACATAGGTTGGCCCAACATCTCAGTTGAACCACGTTGTTTGCAAGAATAAGATCCATAGGATGTCAAGCAAAGAAGAATCCTCTCGAGTACTTCAAGCAGGTACAATTGGCCCAGGTTTCTATAAGTAACGTCCGTATCTGACAAATTTAGACCGACATTCTCGGCTCAATGAGCTGCAAAAATAACTAACCTACATGATGAGGAATGAGTCTCTTCATATTTGATATAACCTGAATGTATGGATCATTAAGGAAAACTGAAGATATGCATGGCTCGAACACACTATTTTCATATTTCCATGAAGCCATTTGATTGGGACTCATAGGTAATTGAAGCTTTTCAGGGAAGATGTTGGTGAAGAGCTCAAAGTTTGAAGGCCCAGTCAATGTCCAAGTGTTAGGAGAGCTTGAAGAACGGTTGTGGTGTGGTTTACGTAAATTTGGCAAGAGGGTCAAAGCCCTAAAGTGCAGAGTCAAGTCTTGGGGTTTGTAAGATCTCGTGTGACCATACAAGGGTCAATGGTGCTAGGTTCTCTCTCCTGTGACCTTTCCCTTTTGGGTTTTCCATGTTAACCTTGTATCAATCTATTTTCCTTTAACATGATTAGAATGGAGCGCTAATTGATGATATGCATTTGCTGGAGTTTACTAGCTTGTGGACCCATTGTTGTTGGTTTTAGATAAACACAGAGTAGCAAGTAAAACCCAAGTATCAAGTTGCTTTTTCAGCAAGGATGAACTATGAAGAGCAAGCCGAAGATCATAGAGGGCACAAATCTCTCCAAATCGTTTCACCATCTACTCTCTACATCATGCCTTGAACTACAATATAACCAACCAATACAACTCGCATTCACCTACTACTGAACTCAATGTTATGTTGATTTAGCTCATCATCAGTTCCACTTACGCTGCAGCCAAATGTACTAAAACTTTATTAAACTTCATCACCACTGCCTCGTATTGCCTAGCCTCAATAAGACGAAACTGATCACAGTTTGAATACCAATGAATTGGAACATTTAACTAACTCTCAGCATGCATAAAATAAGACAAACATAAACCCTCACCTTTTCCGTTTTGAAACGAGTGCGAATGTTGCCGAGCTCTTTATCGACTCGAAGGCGTTCCTGCTCTTTATTTTGACAATTGCGAACGTCGCTAATGAAGACAGACAAACCTCTCATGCCAGACAATGCCATCTCCTCTCAGATCCAGCCAAGAGGACGCCTTGTGATACTCCGTCAATCCTCTCTCTCCCCCCCTTTCTCTCTAGATCGTAGGCGTTCGTTGGAGGATTGGAAAGGGAGAATCAGAGCGAGATCTTGTACGACATCGATGTCCAATTGGCGGAGGGAATGCCGGTCTAGAGGGACAGAGAAAAGGAAGAGGGAGATCTAGAGAGAGTGTTGAGGACGGGGTTTGAAATTCGGAGGTGAGACTGGAGAAAATTTTTGAATAGCCGTCGGACAGCTAAGACGACGACTTTTGCCATTTCTATTAATTTCATGAGCTTGTTTCAATTCGGTTTCATCAATTTTTCCACCATTTCTATTAAATTTTTTGTTTATTTTAACGAGAAAATTTTAGAAAGTATACAAAATTAATTAAAATTATAAAAGTAACATAAAACTACCCTAATGATGCTAAATTTAATTAAAAGTTATTTTTAAAAAAATCGTTTGTAATTAATTTTTTATATTTTTGTCATAATTTAATGAGAGTTCCATAAAATATTAGAAAAAAATAACCCAAAAGCCAGTGATAAAATTTTGACAAAGTAGGCTTATTGCATTAATTTATCTATAGTTATTTTAATTTACGAATTTTGACAGCACTTAGTATGTCTAGAGGGGAAATTCGCTATGGGAAGTATTTTAATATATAGTTCATTTTAGATGGCATCAAATATTGAGAAATTAACTGTAGTAATTTTTCCATTAAAAAAATAAAATTAATGTATGGCATATTAATTAATTCTTGAATGTGAACTAGAAAACAATTATTTGAGATAATATAATCTAAATCCTATTCACATACTAACTGAGATTTTGATTCACACACTTTAGAGATGTAATCTTTTGATTACACTTTATTAAAAAGATATTTTCTTTAATAAGAGCAAGTTCAATACATGACCAAGTAAAACATTGTAAGGTCCTACCTTTCTAATAGAATAACTCTTGGAAGAACTGTAGCTTTTGAATGTCATATCCAAAGTTATCAATTTCGTACCGGTAAACGTATCAATTTTGTTACTGATACGGTATGTATTGGTATCGGTATGTACTGACGTACTGTTTCGGATTTATCGCTAAAATTGATATACATATTTGAAATAATATTTTATAACAAAAATACTAAACATATAAAATAAAGCATCACAATTTTAAAATAAATCACAAAAAATAGTCTCAATTTATGTCTAATTACTCAAAAAAATATTAATTAAATTTTTTATTTTTTTAAATACGGACCGATATGGTATCATACTGTTTGGTATCGAACGGAATTGGCCAGAACGGCCCAAAACATGTCGGAACAGTGCTCGGAACGGTACTCTAGTGATCCGATACCGTTACAAGAACTGTACGAGATGTACCGACCGATACGTAACGGGATTGATAACTTTGGTCATATCCAATGTTATCGATACCGTACCGTACCGGCTGGTACGTACCGTTTTGGCAAAAAAACGGTACCAAGTACCTCTAGTACCGTACCGTTCTCAATACCGGCCGGTACCGGATTTATTTTTTTTTTAATTTTTTTTAAGAATTGCGGAAAAAATTAACTTTTTTTGGCTTTCTCTCTATAATTTATATATATATTGATAGTTGCGATAAATCCGGTACGGTACCCAGTACATGACCGGTACCGGTACGTACCGTACTAGTAGGAAAACCGGTACCCAAACCGATCCGGTATTCAGAACATTGGTCATATCACAACATGGATTGCTAGGGGCTTGTTTGGTAACACTTCCTGTTTTCTGTTTTGTGTTTTCTATTTTTGTTTCCTAATTTTTTTTTTGTTTTTAAAAAAACAAAAATAAAAAACTTGTTTGTGTTAACCTGTTTTTAGTTTGTTATACATATAGACTCTATAGTGTGTGTATAAAGACTTATATACGTATATACATGTATATAAGTATATATCAAAGTTTATATATATTTATATAAGTATAATATACTTATAATATATATAAGTGTATATATAGGTATATATATACATATAAGTATATATCAAAGTTTATATATATATATACATGTATAATGTATATATATGTATAATGTATTATAATATACATATGCATATGTATCATAATATACATGTATATACATATAATGTATTATAATGTATATACATCAAATATTTATTATATACTATACATATGTACATATATATACATACTTGTAATATACTAATATATATAATATATATAAGTATGTATATATATGTATACACTTAGATATTATATATGTGTGTATATATACATATATATACACACACACTTGTAATATACTAATATATAATATATATATGTATGTATATATATGTATACACTTAGATATATTATATATATATATATATATACTTGTAATATACTAATATATAATATAGATATTATATATGTGTATATATATATATATATATATATATATATACACACACACACACACTTGTAATATACTAATATATAATATATATATGTATGTATATATATGTATACACTTAGATATATTATATATATATATATATATATATATACTTGTAATATACTATATATGTATGTATATGTGGAGTCTGGAATCCACTCTTGACTTCTCGGGTTGTAGAATCGGATCTTCGATCTGCAAAACACTCAACACTAAGTTAGTGCACACCGGGGGGAGTTGGATCTCCGGTGGGCACTCCGACGATCAAGTTAGCTCTTTAGGAAGAGAAGAAATAACTTGAAAGTAAGCTCTAAGCGCGAGTGTGCATGTACCTTGGATTGGAGTGCCGCCGGAGTATTTATAGAGTAGGAGTCCAACTGTCTCTGGAATGTCCGGCCCACCATGTAGGACGTGGTTCGAAGAGTGTGGGAACGTTGGCACGTGTCCCACTCCCATGCGGATCGGAAGGATGTGATCTGCCACGCGTCCCACGCCCAAGGGGATTGGAACAGCGTGCCCGCACGTTCCTTAGAGAGCGGAGAACGTGTGTTCGTGCTTTGGAAACCGAATTTCCGAATGTCTTTGAGATGATCTGGCCAAGAAGCCGCCAAAGGGGATTCTGGCCGAAGATCGGTGCGGATTGCGAGTCTACTGTTCGGCAGGGCCGAGATCCAAACCTGTTCGGAACGGCCGAGCAAAGGGTCCGGCCGGTAGGGTGTTCGGCCCAACCCAGGCGAGTTTGGGCTTCGTGGAGCCCCTGAGTATGGTGCAGCTGATCATGGGCCGGGGGCCCATTAAGGATTATTCCGGCCTACTACAATAGCCCCTCAATTTAGTCGTACGCAGCTTGGTGCGGGGGAATTGACCATGTGGCCGAGCCCCGGCATGAAGGCAGATTTTTCTTAAAGGTCGTGAAGAACTTGTGTTAGTTATTGATGCCCTGGGGCATTCTGTTCGGAACCGAACAGACCTGCAATGTTGGCTCTGTGGGGAATCATCGGACCTTGAAAGAACGCTGCAAGGTGCTTGGTAAGAGGGTCTGAGCCGCACGTGAGTCGTCAGGAGCTGAGATTGCGACACGTGGCGTTCGATCCAACGGCAGAGCCGAAGCGATAGAACGGCGCACGCGAAGCGTCAAGCGATGAGATGGTGACATGTGGCTTCCTTTAATGGCAAAGCCGAAAGGACACTGCAGAACGGCGGACGCGAAGCGTCGGGCGATGAGATGGTGACACGTGGCTTCATCTGACGGTAGAGTGGGAGCGACGCTGCAGAGCGGCGCATGCGAAGCGTCGGTTGACGAGACGGCGACACGTGGCATCATCTGACGGCTGAAGGTGAAACGCTTCAGATCCTCGTGCAGGGGCGCCTCGTTACTCACGCCGGCCGTTTTCCCGCCTTGGTACCTTCTTATAAATAGAGGCCCTGGGAGATCTTGGAGCTTTTCCTACTCCCAGATCCTTGCGACCCCCTCTCTCTCTATAATTTCCCTTACGCAATCGCCCAGAGTTTGAAGATCTTCGAAGTCCATCAAGCAATCACCGCATTTACTGGGTAAGTCTCCTATTACCTTTCTTTTGCAATAGGTTTCGTTTTCTGGTAGGTTTAGATAGATCGACTTTAGTAAACACCGCCTCCCTGGTTTCGACCGAGCGATGAGCGTCTTGGCCGAGCTATGGGCGTCTTGGCCGAACGATGGTTTTTTCCGATCGGAGACCTCCTGAGAGGCTGTGAAGCCCCGGCCACATTAGTTTAGGCCTCAGCTGAGTCTGACCGGACCTCACCTTTTTATGTTTAACACCCGTGCACTCTTTATAGGATGTCCAGACCAGAAATAGACTCAGCGGAGATGTCATCCACTAGCGCCGAACAAGCTGGGACCAGCGGCTCGGCAGGGACCCCAGAAGTGATGCCGAAGACTTCGGCCACTCACTCGGGGAGGAACCGTTACTCCCGCTTCTTTGAGGATCCGGAGAGTCTTGCCGACTTCCGCGCAACCTACGGCATTCCGGACAATGTCTCAGTAGACCTCGTTCGGCCGGAGGAGAGCGTCGCGACAGACGATTACCAGATCGTTCTGCCCTTGATGGCTATCATCGAGGGTGGCGTGCGGTTCCCGTTCCATCCATTTCTTCGGCAGGTGCTGAACGTGCTCCAGCTGACCCCCTCCCAGGTGACCATCAACTTCTACCAAATAGTGGTAGGGGTCATAGAGCTGAAGGAGAGATATCACCTCGAATTCGAGGTTGAAGACCTGTTCGGCCTATACCTAGTAAGCCAGAACAAGGTGGCCAGGAGGAAGTACCTGAGCTGCCGAACCGGACAAAGGAGGCTGATCAGAGGCCTCCCGGACTCCGACAAGTATGCCAACGACTTCGTCGTAGTCCGAGGAGAGTTCGAATTCGCGTCCGGCGAACTTCGTTATCATCCCATTCCGCGTGTTCCTGGGTTCGCCGGTGAGTCTGTGTATGGTCTGAATAACCTTGTTCGTCTTTGCCTTTTAATTCGTTTCTAACTCTTTTGTCTTTCTGCAGGAAAAGGAGTCGTCGACCGTCTACGGAGCAAGGCGGACTGGGACAGAATCAGCCGAGCATTCACCGTTCGGAGGAGGCACAGACACTGCTCCGTTCTGCTCGGCTACGTCGAGGTTTATCGGTCAAAGCTCAAGTGCCGAGGAGACTCCAGTAGCAGCGAGAGCTCCAAAGCTCTAGGAGAGAACCGAGCCGACACTGTTCCGCTCGGAGTGGTCAGAGAACCGCGAGAGGAATCAACGCCGAACGAGGTCATTCAGATCTCCTCAGGTACCTGTTCTTCGACCACTTCGTCAGGTTATAGTCACTGTTCGTCATTCGAATTCAGTGAACAAGGACTGAGGGCCTTTATCGCAGAAGCCGCCAACATGCCGAGGAAGGCTCCGGAAGAGGTGACGCTGAAGCTTGCCGTCGGCGGATCCACACAGCAGCCCCCCCGTACTGCCGATCCTCAGAAGAAGAGGAAAGGAACGGAGGAGAACACCACCACCGCGAAAAAGACGAGGGAGTCCAAAGAGGACTCCCGACAGAAGGCCTCTGTGGCCGGGCACTCAAAGGGGGGTGCTATGGCTCCGCCGAAGGCGAGCCAGCCCCCGGTTTCGACTGAAGCAACGGGCACATCAACGTCCCCCATCTTCGCGCCGAAGTTCACGTTCCTCGGCCGACCGCTGACCGTTGCTGATACCATCAACGCCGACCCGCTCATGGCGTTGACCTTGGCTGAAGGGATGACACTCCCTAAGGATGCCGAGGCGCTGCCGACGACGCTGGACCTGTCTTTCCTCGAGATGGCTCGGCTTATGGTCAAGGTACTTTACCTTTTCTTTTTCTTACTTTCGCCAAGTCCTTTTTATATTCCGTACTGATCGTTTTCTCGGTCATGTAATGCAGGCAGCCCAACACTTGGCTCCCGTATCCGACGGGCTGATGCGGAATGCTCACCAGATCCGCACTCTCAAGACCGGACTCGACCAGGAGATTGCGTCTAAAAATGTCATGCGAGAGGAGCGGAACGCCACCCGCGCGGCCCTGTCCATTGCCGAGGAAAATGGAAAGACCCTGGCCGTAGAGCTGGAAGCCTCGAAGGCTGAAACGGCCAAAAAGGTTGATGAGGCCGACGCCAAGGGCTACAGCGAAGGCTATGTCGAAGCTCAGGAGAAATTCCTGAAGCAAATGGAGGGCATCAATGCCCAGCTGGCTGAGCTGCTGGAGGGAGCCTTCCGCAGCGGCTATTCCCGGGCCCTGAAGGCTGCTGAAGTGCCGGAAGGGTCTGCTCTGTACGGCGACATCCCGCCGTACGGAGAACCTTCTGCCGCTGCCGAGCCGCCCAGTGATGCTGCCGCCGTCGTGCAATCCCCGGCCCAGGAGACCGGCCTCCCGGAAATGGAAAGAGAACCTGACTCATCCGTTGCCGAAGACGGTGGTCCGGCCGCTTAAGTAGGAACTTAGAGTAGGGCCTGCGCGCCAATTCTGTCTTCTTTTTGCTTTAGTCTTAGTAGATTTCCGTGTAATGAACTTCTCCTTTGAATACAAGCAACTTCGTTTACCGCACCGTGCCCATTAGTCTCTTCAATGTAATGATCACCGAAGCACTTCGGTTTATTTTCTTTTATACAATCGCATAGCTAATGCCGAACCGTTATGTAACGGATAACAGAGTGGCACAATGCCAAATATTCGGAGAAATTTCAAAAATTTCACAAGTCAAAAATTTCACAAGTATAGAATAAACCGAACCGTTCTGTAACGGATAACAAAGAGGCACGTCGCCGAACGTTTGGAGAAATTTCATAAATTTCACTAAGTAAAGAATAAACCGAACCGTTCAGTAACAGATAACACAGAAGCAAGTCGCCGAACGTTTGGAGAAATTTTCCAAAAATTTCACTAAGTATATCATAAACCGAACCGTTAAGTAACGGATAACAGAGAGGCACTTTGCCGAACATTTGGAGAAATTTCAAAAATTTCACTAAGTAAACATTAAACCGAACATGAGGAGTGTTATAAGCTGCTAACAAATCATGATTACAAAAATAAACCAAAAATGAATAAAGTGAAGAGAGTGAGGCCGTAGACCACGCACTTCTCGTAATAAAACAGACAGAGAGAGAACTTAATGGAAGTACTTCCTTAAGTTGTGAGCATTCCAAGGTCGGGGAATAGGTATCCCATCCATGTCTTCCAGTTTGTAGGAGCCGACCCCAACGATCTTGATCACTCGGTAGGGACCTTCCCAATTAGGACCGAGCTTATTTGTACGTTTCGCGCCGACGACCTTTCTCAGAACAAGATCATCCGGTTTGAAAGATCTGGGCCGAACTCTGGCGTTATAGCCCTGAGATATCGTTTGCTGATAAGCGGCAATTCGGATCCGAGCAGCTTCCCTCTGTTCTTCGGCCAGGTCTAAGGCCGTCGACAAAGCTTTGTCATTGGTGTCCGGATGGAGTTCTTCTGTCCGCATCGTCGGGAGGCCAGCTTCCAAAGGTATAACAGCTTCTGTGCCAAAGGCCAAGGAGAACGGTGTTCGGCCAGTAGAGCGGCGAGGTGTGGTCCGGTATGCCCATAGAACGCTATAAAGCTCTTCGGCCCACTTACCCTTTGCTGCCATTAGTCGTTTTTTGATTCCGTTCAAGAGGATTTTGTTAGAAGCTTCGGCCTGTCCGTTACACTGTGGGTATGACGGTGTGGAATTGAAGAAGCGGATCCTGTGCTCGGCGCAGAAGTTGGTAAACAGGTCCCCAACGAACTGCGTGCCGTTGTCTGATATGAAAGCATAGGGGATACCAAACCTTGATATGATATTCCGCCATACGAACCTCTTCACATCTCTGTCTTCAATTTTGACCAATGGTTCGGCCTCGATCCATTTGGTGAAGTAGTCTGTAGCGGTGATCAAGAATTTAAAGCCTCCTGGGGCCACAGGGAATTTTCCGACTATATCCAGCCCCCATTGTGCGAACGGCCATGGACTGGAAAGCGGATTGAGTTCTTCGGCCGGCTGATGTATGAGCGGAGAGAACCTCTGACATTGGTCGCAGCTTTTTACCATCTCATCGGCCTCTTTTTTCATGTTAGGCCACCAGTAGCCTTGAGTCAGAGCACGATGCACGAGCGATCGTCCTCCCGAGTGATATCCGCAGCTGCCTGAATGTAATTCCTGAAGAATAGCCCCAGTCTGTTTGGGGTGCACACAAAGCAGATAAGGTGCCGAGAAGGCTCTCCGGTAGAGTTTGTTACCTGGTCCTAGCCAGAACTGGCCGGCTTTGTGAGTGATTTTGTGTGCTTCCCTTCGGTCTTCGGGTAATGTCTCGTCCTGAAGGTACGCTACAATGGGGTCCATCCAACTGGGTTCCTGTGAGATGCAATACACTGGCTCGGCTGCAAATTTTTCGATGCTCGGCTGTGGGAGGATATCGATAGATACGGTCCTCTGCCCCCCAGCGTCCGTGGCCGACGCGAGACCGGCTAAAGGGTCGGCATGGGCGTTGTGTTCTCTAGAAATCTGCTCCAATGAAAAAGTGCGGAACTGTTTGCTGGCGTGTTGTAAAGCGGTAAGGTAGCGGGACATTCGGTCGTCGCGAGCTTCATACTCGCCGGAGAGTTGGTGAACTACCAACTGAGAGTCGCTGTAAGCTTTAATGTGCTCCGAACCGAGGTCTGCTGCGAAACGAAGACCGGCAAGTACGGCCTCGTATTCGGCCTCATTGTTCGAGGCGAGGAAGTCAAGCCGGATTGCCAATTCATGGACAATTCCCTCTGGTGAAATCAGAACGACCCCGGCTCCGGAACCATGATTATTGGATGCGCCATCCACAAACATCCTCCAAGAATTGCCATGGAATAGTTGCCATTGAACTGATCCTGCCGACTCTTTGTTCGGCAGTGTTGTCCCTGAATCCGGCGTGAACTCGGCGATGAAATCCGCCAGAACCTGCCCCTTGATCGCCGTCCTCGGCTGGTATTGTATGTCAAAGTTGGCCAACTCCACGGCCCACTTCGAGATTCGGTTAGACAGATCAGCCTTACGGAACAGGCTTTTTAGAGGTTGTGATGTCAAAACCGTGATGGGGTGCGCTTGGAAATACGGCGCAAGCTTTCTAGAGGCGGAGACCAGTGCTAGTGCACTAAGTTTCTCCAAAGGCAGATATCTGGTCTCGGCACTGACCAGTGTTTTGCTGGTGTAGTAGATAGGCAGATGAGCTCGGTCGTCCTGCCGAACAAGAACAGAACTGACCGCGTGCGGAGACACGGCCAGATAGATGAACAGAGGTTCCTTGTCCTTCGGCGTTGAGAGTAGTGGCGCCGAAGACAAGTAGGCCTTCAAATCCAGGAGCGCCTGATCACATTCTGGAGTCCATTCAAAGCTCCTTCGGCTGCACTTTTTCAGGAGTGCGAAAAATGGACGACACTTGTCCGAAGATCGGCTTATGAACCTGTTCAAAGCGGCCGCCATCCCTGTTAACTTTTGAACCCCTTTGATACTGTACGGCGCCGCTAAGTCGTTGACGGCAGTGATTTGGTTCGGATCGGCCTCGATGCCCCTTCTGGTGACAAGGTACCCAAGAAATTTCCCAGAACCGACGCCGAAGGCACATTTGTCGGCGTTGAGACGGAGCTTATGCTCTTTCAGAATGTCGAACACCTCCTGCAGGTGCTTGAGGTGCTCGGCCTCAAATTTGCTCTTCACTACCATATCGTCGATGTAGGCCTCCATTGTATCTCCGATCTGTTTGGCAAACATTTTTGTGACCATCCGTTGGTATGTGGCCCCCGCGTTCTTGATACCGAAGGGCATGACCCTATAACAGTACAAACCACGGGGACTGATGAAGGCTGTCTTTTCCATATCCGGACCGTGCATAGCAATCTGATGGTATCCCCGGTAGGCATCCATGAAACTGAACCGAGCGTGCCCAAATGTAGCGTCGACGAGGCGGTCGATCCTTGGTACAGGGAAGCAATCCTTGGGGCAAGCATCGTTCAAATTTGTATAGTCGACGCAGACGCGCCACTTACCATTTTTCTTTTTCACGACGACGGTATTTGCCAACCAGGTGGGGTACTGTACTTCCTTGATTGCCCCAACTTCCAGCAGTCGGTCGACCTCCTCGATGACCGCGTCGGTATGGATTGTGGCCGACCGTCGCGGTTTTTGAATGACGGGTCGGCGAGATTTGTCCACGTTGAGGTGGTGACAAATAAAGTCTGGATCGATGCCCGGCATCTCATATGGTGTCCACGCGAACACTTCAATGTTCTTCTTCAGGAAGTAGGTCATGGCTTCCCGTTCGGCTGGTGATAGGGTTGATCCCAACAGAAAAGTCCTGTCGGTATTGATGTCGTCGGCCGGTACTGTGATCAGTTCTTCAACTACTTTTTCGGCAGCTGGTGTGCCGACGTCGTCCAGGAGGGGAGCGTCCGGCGCCTCCACCCACTGGACCTGTTCGGGGCAGACCTTGCTCTTGATCGCCGCCACATAGCATTTTTTGGCGGCTAGTTGATCACCCAACACTTCTTCATGTCCCCATGTTCCGTTGAAGCGAAGGACTTGATGATAAGTCGAGGCTACGGCCCCGAGCTTGTGTAACCAGACCCGGCCGACGATGGCGTTGTAAGGGCTCGGCACATCGACGACCACGAACTCGACTTCTATGGTCCTTGTGCCCGTACGGATAGGGAGTGTGATCTTACCAAGGGGCCAAACAGGAGCCGAGTTGAACCCTACCAGCGGCACCTCGGTGGGTGTGAGGTCTGCCTCCTGTAAGTGCAACGCTTTGAACAGGGGGTAATACATGACCTCGGCCGAACTTCCCTAGTCGACCAATATGCGGCGGACCAGCGAATTACCGAGGGTGAGAGAGACGACTAACGCGTCATTATGTGGCATCTGGAGGCGTTGAAGATCTTGATCAGAGAATGATAGGCCGCCCCCAGACTGGCTGTCGAGATGCGGACGTTTGGCTCCTACGCTTACGGACATGACCTGCTTGCCGCATGCCGCACGCCTGATCTCGGCCCGAAGAGTTTCCTCGGCTGCTGCATCCACCATACCGTGGATGACATCGATCACCCGGACTTCCCCACTGTTCTCTTTCTCCGGTTCTGTCTGTGGCCCGGCTTGTGTTTTCTCCTCGTTGATGAATTCCTTGAGGAGTCCCTGCGATACCAACCGTTCCAGGAAATCCTTCCACGCTCGGCAGCGTGTGGTCAAGTGACCCTTCTCCCTGTGGTACGAACAACGATACGGAGAGTCTGGCGTCTTTCGCTGTTCTCCCATTGGCCGCCTCGGCCACTCAAAGTACGGCTCATTCTGTATCTTCTTGAGGATCTCGTACGTCGGGATTTTGAAGACCGTCTTCACCGCAGCAAACTCGAACGCCCGAGGTCCCTTATTCTTCCCAGAGGATACCACGTTCACACTCCGGCGCGAGCCGTGTGGTGTATGCTTGTTCCCATCCCCCTGACGGGGATGGTTTTGTTCGGCCTGACGCCGCTCGCTGCGTGCCTCCTCCAACCGGCAGTGGTTGTCGATCCGGGCCATGAGGTCATCCATGTCGGTAGGATTGGATAACATGAGGTCCTCGAACAACCTGCTTCGGTGATCCAGCCCGAGCTTGAATGAAGTCACAGCAATAGCAGGGTCGCAGCCTTGAATCTCATTGAAGAGTTCCCAGTACCTAGCAGCGTACTGCCTGAGAGACTCATTTGCCGACTTCCGCAGTGCAAGGAGGGAGTCGACTCCTTTCTTCTGCCTGCTGCTGGTGACGAACCGAGCCAGGAAGGCGAGGGATAGGTCCTTGAAAGATGGGATGGAACCCTTCGGCAGTTTGTCGAACCAGAGGAGCCCCAGTTCCCCCAAGCTGGAAGGGAACAGCTTGCACATCAGGGCGTCGTCGGTGCTGTAGAGAGACATCATCTGCCGAAAGTGCACCAGGTGCAGGTAGGCATCTGTCTTGGGGTCATACTTACTGAATTTCGGGGGATTGAAGCCACGTGGTGGACGCACCCCCTCTATCTCCCTGGTGAAGGGAGAAGAGATGAGCTGGTCGTGGATGATGTCGCACTGTGAACGTGCTGGCCGAACCTCCTGTTCGGCTCTCCCCCCCCTTCTAGCCACGAGTTGTGGTCTCAGGTCCCGTCCACCGTGATACCGAGGAGAACGTCCTCGACGGTTTTGACGTCTTGATGGGGATTGATCCCCTCGGGCGCCATACCTTCGATCCATTTGAGTCTCATGGGTCGGGGTGACGTCCGAAGGTGTTGTCGGTGGAGAGTGCGACTGAGTGCTGCTCACTGGTTGAGCTCCCAGCCTTTGGTGAACCGAGACCCTCCGCGTTCCCCGTTCGGCGTCCGAACGGCTTCCAGATGGTGCGATCCTGGTTCGTCCCCGGCCCCGCGCCTCATTGATCGCGTTGACCTCGGTTTCGACCCCCAGTCGTTCGAGGGCCGGACGCTTGTTCCTTTCTTTTTGCTCCGGAGAGCGCGTCCTGCGGCGCCTTCGTCGCCGAGCCTGCGACGTCTCGCCATTCTGGTCAGGTTTGATGGCAACTTTGAGTTGCGCAATCTCCTCCCTGACCAGTTGAAGTAGCTGATCACGTTCTGCCAGTCGAGCCTCCAAGCGCTCGACATATGCCCGGTCCCTCAGATCAGCAGGAGGAAGGGGTGGAATGGCTGGTAGGACTGAAGGCTCAGTTCCGGTGACCACCATTGTTGATTCAGGTAAAGCTTTGCTGGGAGGGTTTGAGGATGAGAAGTCAGAAGGATCTCCCACTGTGGTCGCCAAATTGTGGAGTCTGGAATCCACTCTTGACTTCTCGGGTTGTAGAATCGGATCTTCGATCTGCAAAACACTCAACACTAAGTTAGTGCACACCGGGGGGAGTTGGATCTCCGGTGGGCACTCCGACGATCAAGTTAGCTCTTTAGGAAGAGAAGAAATAACTTGAAAGTAAGCTCTAAGCGCGAGTGTGCATGTACCTTGGATTGGAGTGCCGCCGGAGTATTTATAGAGTAGGAGTCCAACTGTCTCCGGAATGTCCGGCCCACCATGTAGGACGTGGTCCGAAGAGTGTGGGAACGTTGGCACGTGTCCCACTCCCATGCGGATCGGAAGGATGTGATCTGCCACGCGTCCCACGCCCAAGGGGATTGGAACAGCGTGCCCGCACGTTCCTTAGAGAGCGGAGAACGTGTGTTCGTGCTTTGGAAACCGAATTTCCGAATGTCTTTGAGATGATCTGGCCAAGAAGCCGCCAAAGGGGATTCTGGCCGAAGATCGGTGCGGATTGTGAGTCTACTGTTCGGCAGGGCCGAGATCCAAACCTGTTCGGAACGGCCAAGCAAAGGGTCCGGCCGGTAGGGTGTTCGGCCCAACCCAGGCGAGTTTGGGCTTCGTGGAGCCCCTGAGTATGGTGCAGCTGATCATGGGCCGGGGGCCCATTAAGGATTATTCCGGCCTACTACAGTATATATATGTATACACTTAGATATATTATGTAATATATATTATATATATATAATATGTCATACATATATATTTATATATATAATACTATATAATTATACATATACATATGCATATGTATTATAATATACATATACATTATACATATATATATATGTATTATAATGTACATGTATATACATATAATATAATGTATTATAATGTATATACATAAACATATTTATTATGTATTATACATATATATATATACATACTTGTAATATACTAATATATAATATATATAAGTATGTATATATACGTATACACTTAGATATATTAATATTATATATGTATGTATGTATGTATGTATATGTATACATGTGTGTGTGTGTGATATATGTATATATAATTATACATATACATATGCATATGTATTATAATATACATATACATTATACATATATATATATATGTATTATAATGTACATGTATATATATGTATATACATAAACATATTTATTATGTATTATACATATATATATATATACATACTTGTAATATACTAATATATAATATATATAAGTATGTATATATACGTATACACTTAGATATATTAATATTATATATGTATGTATGTATGTATGTATGTATGTATGTATGTATGTATGTATGTATGTATTTATGTATGTATGTATGTATATGTATACGTGTGTGTGTGTGTGATATATGTATATAAGTGTGTGTATATATACATGTATATAAGTACATATACACAAATATGTATAAATATACATACATATGTATATGTATATGTATATAATTATACATATATATTATGTGTATATATGTATAATTATATAATATATAACATATTATATAAATATATATATTATATGTATAATAAAAAAATATATATGTATGTATAAATAAATCTATAATATGCGAATATATAATTATATATACGTCTAGTGTATATATATACATGCATACATATACATATACACATAGTTGGTTTTTGAAAATAATGAAAACTGTTTTTGAAATAAATGAAAGCTCACTTTTCATACTTTCACTTTTTTTGAAAATAATGAAAACTGTTTTCAATTTTTTGGAAGTAAAACATCAACCAAACATATTTTTTTCTCAAAAAACAGAAAATTCAGGAAATAAAAACAGAAAACAGAAAATGAAATGGTTACCAAACATAGCCTAGGTATATTTCTTATTTCCACTTGTTGGAATTTAAACATAGCCCAATGATGTTTCAGGTTTGAGTCAATGAAACAACATTTTGTAACGTCATGATTTCTTGAGACATTATTTAAATTTTTTTTAATTTATTTATTTAAAACTCTCAGAGTATTTTACCTTGGTAATGAAATCGTAAAATAAAAAAATTAACCAAAACTATGATTACATATCCAATACTGAAATAATTTGTGCAATCAACACCATAAACCTCCGAATAAACTCTAATTCAAAAATGTTTTCTACCATAAAAGCAATATCGCAGGAGTTGCTGCGATATGAAATTTGAATTTAGAAAACAACGGGCACTCGAGCGGTTTTTCAATTTCAAGATTGGAATTAAAATGAATAAAATTTAAACTATTAACGAAAAATTCTTTATGATTAATTTAAAATTAATTAAAAATACTAGGTTATACAACATTGATCTGCCGTACTAATTTGACTCAACTAACTTATTTCAATCATATTATATCTCTTGTAGTTTTTGTATTTTAATAGTCTTGAAATTTTTTTAATTTATGTTTTTGCATTGTTGTTAGATTATACATTTTTCTTTCGTTTGATGGATATTCAATGCATTAAAATCGTTGATAGATTTTCTAACCACTCACCCATTTAGTAACTGCTCAAGTTCCTTTTGGTAATTGCTCACCGAATCATTCTCCTCCAGTATGTCCTCTCTGCAAGTCTCTCTCTCTCTCTCTTGTACCCTCTGTGTGTGTGCATATGTTCTGACTCTGTGCATTTGCTTCAACGAGTCTCCTACATTTGCAGGTATATTTTTTCCTCTTATGTTTTCCTGTTGTTTTTTGATTTGTCATATATTTAGCCGTGTCAACGTCACATATTTTGTGCCGGATATAGGTTATAGAAACAAACCATTTTACCCATTAACACCACCATTAGGAAGAATAAATCGTTGCTCATATGTACAGACCAACTTGCTGAAAAGTGAATTTCAAAAACATACACGAGCACATGGATGCATGTGTTCCATTTGGTTCTTCATAATGTTCCCTTAATTTTTCTTTTTTTTTCATTCTCCACTGATTTCGTTTTCTATACCCTGTTCATTTGCAATTTTTTTAATTATGTTAACATAATTGCATGACGACGTTGTCTCTCTTACTAAATATTTATCGCGTGTAACCCGACCCTTCTATAATTAAAGAAAAATATCCTTCTCATATATGTTACAAATAACGGCACCTTTTAGTTTTTGAGATCTACTTTCCAACGACTAATTCATTGAAAAAACTGCGAACCCATGGTAAATTTAAATTCATTTGTCTCTCTTACTACTAATTCTTCAAAGTTTCATGGCCTCAACTACTCGTAATTCTGGTCGAGCAAATGTTTAACCAAATTTCAATTAGTCGGACAAAGAAAGCATGGGTGATTTGATCATTGATCAACCTACTAGTGAATCATGTAAATGATAAAAATCACAAGTGCATTACTTTTTTTACTCTTCATTTTTTATTGTTTCAAGTGTACTAACACTACTTGCCATCTAATAGAAATTAGAGTTGAACAAAATGCAGGATGTAAGAGAGTGTAAGGTCTCACTTTCATGTGTAAAATTTGAAGTCAACACGACGATGAGCGCATACAAGTTTTATTCAATCACAAAGGACAACCGATGAGATCACTTGGAAGACGCTTAGTAAATATAGTTAGGTCATGGATATTAAACTTATGGCTTTTGTTTTGTTTTTTCTAATATTGTTTCAGATTTTTTACATACACTTTAGAATATTTCTATTTTGTGTTCTAATTAATAGATTTCTATCACGTTTTTTAATTTGGATCCTTATAAAGTTTGTTGATTCGAAGTATTGATTGAATTTAATGACTATGGCTTATTTTGTTTTAAATATAGTTGTGATACAAATTGCAATTGATTTGCGCTTACTTTATTGTCGTTGCTTGAAAGTTAATCTCTTGACCTCAAATATGGTGGTTTAAGCAGCGTTTGAAATGCTTTAGTAATGCATTAAAATTTTTTTTGGCAGCAGTAGAAAATACTTTCATAAGTAATATATGCGCTACCAAAAAGTGCAGCAAGAGCAAGTTCTTGAGGCTCTTCCAAATGCCTTAATAAGTCATTTCCGCAGCACCTACAAAATGCCTTGACAATTAATATATGCGTCACCTATAAGTGCAGCAAAAGAGCTGTTGAGGCTCCTCAAAATGCCTTATTCGAATGCCTTAATAAGTCATCTACGCGGCACCAAAAATTGTAGCATAGAAAAGCTCTCGAGGCTTCAAAAAAAGGTGTCTCATACCAAGTGCCGCGTTACCTCTATATCTGTATCGATACACGCGACACTATGACGTAGTGCCCTAATAAGTAAGATGCCCCAACATATCCCTTATTGAGACAGTTATGAATATCCTAAAATACCTTTTTTGTTGTAGTGATGTTTCACCTTTATTTGTTAATCAATAATCAGTAAACCACGTCATCTGATTAATAGGATACTTATTTTGAAACATTAGAAACGTGACAATTTAAATAACCAATTAAACAAAAGTGCCTATAGTTTCACCAATTGTCACCATTCAAAAGAGATCATGAACATTCAGAGAAATGATTGACCTGAAAAAGCAAATAATAAAGTTCAAATTGCCATCGTACAAACCATAAGTTTATTATCATTTATTTCGGAAGCACCACAACGAAGCGCCCGTGGCCTAATGGATAAGGCGTCTGACTTCTAATCAGGCGATTGTGGGTTCGAGTCCCACCGGGCGTGCATTATTTTTACCTATTCCCATCCTCTCTTTTGTGAGCTTCTCCCACAGTTTCACGCTATTTATAATTTTTACCCCCAATTTTGCTACAGACTAGGGATGAAAGTTTAAACCGAACCAAACCGGTAAATCAAATCGAACCGGCGGTTTGTCCGATTTTTCAATTTAATCGGTTCGGTTCGGTCCGGTTTGAGATTTTTAAAAAAATTTGGTCCAGTTTTCGGTTTTAGTCATCTAGGAACCAAATCAAACCGGACCGAACCGGTTCCTATACTAAATCCTAAAAAATAAAAAATCTAGTTTCATACACGATTTTTTAAGTTTTAAACTAGTTTTTTTTTACTTTGATTTTTTATGAGGTATTAATTTTACAATGATTAAGAATTTTGTATATTAATTTTATTGGGCTTTAATTTTTTAAAAGTTTTTTTTAACTTGGACTTAGGCCTAATCAAATTAAAAATCTATTTCAAAATAAAAACTAATCTGGATTTTATCCATTAGACACGGCCCTCTTAGTTTTTTAGAAGTTTTTTTAATTTTGGATCTAAGTCTAACCAAACCAAAACCGGACCGAAACCAAATCGAAACCGGAGAAACCAAACCGAACCAAATCGAAATAGTTCGGCTCGGTTTCGGTTTACAAAAACTCAAACCAAAATTATCAGTTTGGTCTGAATTTTTGGGGTAAACCGAACCAAACCGGACCGGTTTCACCCCTACTACAGACCACCATACACATTTACACACTCGCACATGGAATTAGATGAGCCCCACGCACTGTTTGTGAGAGCTCAAATTTGCTACAAGCACGCACCCATTTATACCTCTTTGGGCTGAAGTATTTACTTAAATTGTCTTTTGTGTGTATTCAAAAAAATTATATTTGTTATGTTTCTATCAATTTTTTAAAATCTATTAGTTCGTCTCGATGAAATAAATTTAAAATTTTAAAAATTATTTTTAAAAATTAAAAAAATTCACTAACGATGAAAAATAAGTCAAAATAGATCTATTTTGTTTTATTTTTTTATTTTCTAAATTATTTTTATTTTTAACCATAATTTTATAGTTTTTAGATTCATTTTGTCTAGACAAACCAATAAACAAATAAAAATTAATGCAAAACAAAAAATTACTCACTCCGTTCCATTTTCATAGTCAATTATTTCAGTTTAGAACGTCCCAAAATGAAAGTCTATTTTTCAAAAATAACAATTGAAATTTGGTTAAATTTTTTTACCCCTTTGTTTAAATAAAACTTGTATTGCATATATCAATAAATTTTTTTAAAAGTACACCAATTGAAATTCTATCTCAATGGCATATTTAGAAAGAACAATATTTTTTGCAGCAAGTATTATATTCCCCTAAAAAGTTAAAATCCTGAAGGGAGACTATGAATTTAAAATGAAAGGAGTACAATTTTTTCAAATAAAAAAAAAAAAGACAATAATCTAATAAACACGTAATATGAGTCCCATACACTCCGTTTTACTACATGCAACCATGCGTATGGCTGTTTGTTTGTTGATGTAGAGTTTTTTTCTTTTTCCCTTGGTTCCTAGTGATTATAAAGAGCAATGATATCGTCCCAAAAATTAAATCAAAAAACTTTTCTCGAATTCAAAATTAATGGTATTTAATCTAAGTAAATCATGAATATTAATTTTAAATTCAAAAAAATTTCTTAGTTCAATTTATGAGACCATAAACTTTTCCGATTATACATGAAAAGGGTGGCCCTTTTCTGCCCATAATTCTCCTTGGAAGTTCGAAAACCATCTTCAACCAATTTGCAGACATACAAATGACTCCAAAACTTCACAAAGTAAAACATGCGAAAAGTATAAGGAAAAATCTACACATATTATACGCACAAATCCAGACACATTTCTGTCCGATGCACATGATTTCTCTAACATCCATGTCCGGAGCTGTACATATAATGTGTAGTCTTGCTCCAAATGTATAAGGCCAAAAACGGCAATGTAGGTGATGAAGGATCCAAAGAGAAGCGAGGAAAGAACTGCAACGACTTGATTTCATGTATTAATGCTTAAACAAAATGGAATAAAACATCAGTTAAATTATAGCAAATTCCATCCGGATTAAATCATCTAACAATGCTCACCAAAGACCAAGAAACCATTATCGAGTACCTCAATTTCATCCTCCCACAAAACAAAGAAGCCAATAAGCAGATAAAATAAATTAATAAATAATAACTTCAGTAAACAGCATCCTGAATCTGTCCAAACATACATACAACATACTACTCGAATGGAGCAGCACAGTGGAGGAATGAAACAAATCCATGAAATATCAGAACAGGCTTCGCATGCCCCCCTTGTGGTAGCCAAAATTCTTGAGATTACCTCACATCAACGTAACCGTGAACTTCCCCAACGGCGTTTACGATGTCCTTAACACAGAATACAAGAAATACAAATTCCTGAGGGCCTCTGAACTATATGGACCAGCGATACGGAGAAGAAAAAAAAATACAGTGTATAAGAGAATGACGATGAAACATCTAGTAACATATCTCCTCCTAAAGAATTGAAATAAGTTCAAACGCAAAAAACTCCAAAACACATTGCAACTAATAGTTTTTCCCCTTAGTTAGAAGCAACTGGTTTTGAAATGGCCTGCTTTACGGCCTCAGCATATGTCCTGTGTTGATAGGTAAGTGTAGACTCAAGCAAGTCCCACAGTGACGTTTTTGGATTCCAACCTGTGGTATTCCACACAAAATTAGAATGTCTCATCACCGAAAACAGTACAAAATTACAAATAACATGTTTGGATCTTGGCTTTGCAGAGGAAAGGTAAAAGGAAATGAAAAAGATACAAAAGAAAACAAAGTGAAAGATGCTAACTTATCATGTTTTTGGTTAGTTTAGGGAAATGAGAAGGAAATAGATGCGTAGAATCCATTGATTCATAAAACAAATATGTAAAAGTTAGTTTTGCCTTCCATTTATTTTTTGGTGAGAAATCCAAGATCCAAGCATCACAAAAGTGGATGGAAAAGAGCAATACCAAGTTGTCTATTGATTATGGTCATGTCAGGAATCCTCTTGTCACTGTCGTCGTACCCTTCACCATAAAATTCTTTGGAGCTTACATCAACGGTGGGTTTTTCCAGACTAGGTTCTCCACTCACCTTCGAATAAACCTGTCAAAAGCAAGAACGATACTCTGAAATTGCCACAAATCAAACAACAGGCTCACCAAATATGAAAAGATGATTCTTATTTCACCTCAGTCATCATTTCAGCCAGTTGCCTTACAGTAACTTCATTGTGGGGGTTGCCCACATTGAATATATGGCCATTAGCCCTGGCTGGATTTTCCTGAGAAAAGAAGAAACCACTAGATTACTATTTCTGGAAGCCAACATGAAACAAGAATGAACTGAAAGGACGTTATGCGTTATACGCACAATCATCAGCAGGACAGCTTCGATGGCATCCTTGATATAAATGAAGGTTCTTTGCGATTCGCCACCGTCTACAAGCTTCAGCGGCTCGTGTCTAAGAAGATTCTAAAGCAACAAACAAAAAATAAGCAACATTATACAAACTTAGGGAAATTACACAGCACAAATGAATGTTTCAAAGTCAAAACCACAGAAGAAATTGAACTAACATTACTGAAGCATGCCAAAACTCTCGGAACACCCTCACTGGGACCATCGATGCCGGGTATGAAGTCCATCCTGGGACCAATCCAGTTGAAAGGTCTCACAATAGTGAATTCAAGGCCATTCTCTGCACCCTCAGCTGTGGAACAGTTTAGAAAGATAAATTAGTGAAAAAAGCACAATAAGAAAAAGCTTATAAGCAGCCAGAGCAGCAGGCAAGTTCACTCACCATATATCAGCCTCTCAATCAATTGTTTTGCACACGCATAGGACCACCTCTGCTTCTCAATAGAGCCAAAAATGCAGGGGGAAGCATCCTCTGAGAGGACAAAATAAGCAGGATCCTACTCCATAATAAAACAAATAATTCAGAACTTCCTAACACAAAATCATGATTATATTAGCAAAACGCAAATGGATCAATTCCAGCGAAAACTACAAATTATTCATTTTCCTAAAACTACAAGTACGAACCACACACCAATACACTTATACAGACGAGTAAAGATAATACAAGTACACTGCATCTAAATTAAATAACCAAGTAACCACGCTTCAGACTAAAGCTGGACCCCAAATAAGGCTTGAACTTCACAACAAATGATGGACCGAAAAAGGAAAGGAAAAGCATAAAGGATCAACAAGTCCCAGATAATAAACTTGAAATGAGAATCCACTACCACAGAAGTTCCTGCAGAACCTTAAAGGCAGAATTCAATAACTTCTTGGCGAAACTTAAATTTTAATTTAACTCCTGAAAAACAGAAAACACAATAACCATTAAGGCATTAAATAGCCACAGTGATCGCCTATGCCACCAAGACGTCACAATGCTGATGCACAACTGTTTTCAATAACATTGGAAGGACTAATTTGAGAAATTAGAACTAACATTCATAAACATTTGCTACGCTTAGTTCTTTTTCTTGAGTTTTCCCCTTCATTCGCCTTTTTGTGGTTAGCCAAAGCAACTTTTAAGAAGTAAATCAAGAAGAAAACCAACCTAATATACTCGGTCAGAAGTTGAAGATAGATAACATCAGCAAACCACTAGGAGATCTTTAGCGAGTTAAGCCCTTCAAGTTGGGCACAATGTCTAAATGTAGAACGCCACCCACGGTGCACAAGATTATAGCATTAGGGCGGGTAACTTCATTGACAATCCAACATACACTAAACTATTAAATGTCCATAAATTTTCTCTTAAGCAGATTGTCAGTATGCTTAATCTATAAAAAATGGCCAATCAAAAACTGCGGCAGGACTGGCATCTAGACTTCTAGCACCAGATCAAACTGCTCGCAGTAGTCCCTCCAACTACCGCAACTAAAGTATAAAGACAAAATATAACACCAAATAACAAAACCACAGGGAAGTATGATAAAAAGTATAGCTTATAGCATAGATCTGGTTTGTACCTAACAAAATGGCAGTCCGAGTGGGAAATGAAGTGAAATAAATTAAAGCCTCACCTGCCGCAAAGGGTGATCTTTAGGAAGAAAACTTCCAATTGTTTTGCCATAGACTTCACAAGTAGAGAAGTGAATGAGACGCTTGTTATTTTCCGAACAGTACTTAACCTGAAAGTCCAAATAGTCCACATCAAAATGCATAAACATCCATCAATCTCAACCGCCGCCAAATAACACACCCAATAATTACTGCAATCGCATCAAAACACGTTTATTCATTCAAATTTGACATCAACAGCCAAATGTCCAATAACAGCAAGCTTCCTTCCAAAATGCATACCACAGGGAGTGCATCAATGAAATTGCTGTAAATTGTATCAAGAGGACGCGTGTTGTAATCCGCAGGAGTACAGATCGCCGCTAGATTTATAACCTTCATCACCAAATAACCAACGTTTAGCATTAAATGTGCTCATGAAACGTATTACACTAGTATAAGTATATTACATCAAGGTGGAGAGAAACAGATTTAAAACGCATAATTCAACCAAAATGTAGATGAAGTTTGTTAAAAGTAGAGAAGTAATTTGCATTTCGGTATCTCCGAGGCACACAGATCCAAGACGATCAAAACTCACAAAAAAAACAAGACGAAAAAAGCACAAAATGAGTGAGTGAGTCTCTAATGTGCATTTCAAGTTTCGTGGCACAGAGATCCAAAACCACCTAAATTCCCGTTCCCACAAAACACGAAAAAAACATGAATACAAAAAAAGGAATCTGGAGGACCAGAAAGAAAGAGAAGAGAAATTGCGCGAATTTGTTTGGAGATAAAGGGGAGGGAGTAACCAGATCTGCCATTCTGATGAGGCCTTCGAGCCTGGAATCGTTCTTGATGTTGATGCGGTGGAATTGGATGCGATTGGCCCAGGGGACGGACGCCTCAGCAGGTTCTAGGAGATGCTTGATCTTGTCACTGTAGACGTCCACCGCCAACACCTTGTGCGGCGTCTCCGCCATCAGCTTCTCGCACAAGTGGGACCCTATGAACCCTCCCGCCCCAATCATGCATATCGTTATCGCCTTGATGGGGTTTCCGTCCAGATCTACCCTCACTGCCGACGCCATTCTCTCTCTCTCTCTCTCTCTCTCTCTCTACGATTATTCTCCTTCTGGAAAAGTAAATATCTCTCTCTCTATCTTTCTCACTCCAGAATATAATGTCGCGTCCTCAGGGGGGATGGAATGGTATGGTATTTTACTGGGGCTGTGGGCGGTCGTGTATTTAAAGCAAGAAAAAGGGAGGGAGGATAGGTTCCCGTTCACAGAGTGAGGTTTTGCTGCCTCATGGAAGCAAGAACTACTAGTATTATTTTATTGGGTTAAATAAGCCACGTGTCCTCGTGATTTGGGCAAAATTTCACTTCAGTTGTCCATGATTTCAATGTTTCCAATCTTTCTTTTTCACTTTCGGTTTGTTTCTATGCATCTCCTATTTATGTTTCGTCATTCTCTATAACTAATTTGTAAAATTTGTGACTCGTGATTTCTGGTCATCTTAAGAATTCTATAATAAAGAGATCGAAATAAAATGCGTTCAAATTTATTTATGGATAATATAAATTTATCCAAAGTTCATAGTATTAGAATAAAATTAAAAATTTAAAAGTTCAAAAATACGTAATTAAAGTGACTGTATGAAAATAGCTAGCAAGATGAATATTTAGAGTCTTACTTACTCATTAGTCAAACCCCTAATGGAAGACGGATTAGGAAAGATCATGATGCATTAAAATGATATAATTTTGTTTACTTTGCTCATGAAATTATATCATTTTAAGTTATGATACGAATTATTATCAAAATACATGAAATTAAAATGATATTATTTCAAAGAAAATGCGGACAAAATTATGTTACGTGTCACACTTTTTTTTAAAAAGTCAAGAAAATCAAATAAGATTTTATATCAATTTTTTTTTACAATCTTTCTGTCTCTTTCTTTATTCTTTTATAAAATTTATAATTGATATTTAATATTAAATTAAAATTTGATAATTTATTGCACTCCCGTGCTAGTACGTGTAAAATGATTGTATTAACAAAAGGAATGAAAATACAGTATCTAAAATGATGAGATTTAAGTATAGGTAATATAACGAAATTAGTAAAACTATGGGGACCGACAATGTAATGTATCCAAATTCACACTGTACGCGTCGTCACACATGCAAGATTAGCTGTATCGGGGGACCGGTCATGAGAATCCATGAGAAAATCAGATTAAATATGTGTCGGTATGAATACATAGATCCTACTCCTCTCTGCTGACGTGGTGTTTTATTATTTATTAATTTTATTTTTTTCTGAATAATGAAGTTTTATTCCCGCTTGATCTCTAGATTTTTTGCCAAGATCACTTATTTAGTTATTTATGTTGAAAAATTAGTGGGATTCGAACTCTCATCCTGATATATAAAGAAACTTGAACGCTAAATTTAAACACTGACTAAATCTTAACTACTAAATAATGGATCATGGGTTATTGTGCATTGCACACAGCAAGATGTGTTGTGTGTCAAAACGACGTCGTTTTGACAAGAAAACATTACTTGAACAGTTGGACATTAACTGAACTATTTTCAAGCAATTTTTTACGAGCCAAAAAGCGCAAAACGTTCTATTATGCGCAAAGCACAATAGGCTTCCCAGTTGCCTAAATAATAGAGATTGAGTGATATGAACACTTAAAATATTAAGCTTCGTTTGATTTCTATGCCTCAAATTAAAATTAAAATTTAAATAAGTTAATAAGACATAATTAAATGCAAGGGCGGTACTATTAAAGTACCAGGGTATGGGTTTCTCAAAAAAAATTTAAAAAATTTTAAGACTTAGTTTTTATAATTTTAAAGTTATAAAAAATTATATGTCAACTTCTTCAAATTACATTTTTCACCTCTTCCCAAAAAAAGTTTGACCCCACAAATTTTGAATTCTAATTTTGCTCTTGATTACAGGAACACTTTACTAATATATTTGCTGTTTTAAGTTTTATATTTTCCCAACTCACCCAATTTGAAAAGAAGTTAGGTGATTTTTTTAATTTGTTTATGGTAAGGAATTAAAGAGCACTATCCTTTTGTGTTGTTTTAAAGGTAAGCGTGATGCTGCATTGGGCGGACATGCGGGTTTGACTCTCGGCCCTGGTTTCTCTTTCGGGCACGACCCGTATTTCCATGAAGATGTGAGGAATAATAATTGGAAGAAAGATTCACAGCTGACACCGACATCCAGTGCATGCAAAGCACATTTTTTTCCCCTTAGGGCTTGTTTGGATGGGAAAAAGAAGGGATATAATTTTTAGAGTGGGTAAAAGGAATGACGTGACATACTTAGCATGGTTTGAAAGCATAAAAATGCAAGGTAATAATTTTTCACTCCTCCAAGAATAATCTCCCTAAGATGGATAGAGGGGGATAATTTTTGGACCGGGCAGATAGTGTCCAAAAATTATCTCCGGGTATTATTCAAGAATAATACCCCTATCTCTTATTACAACTACAAAATAATTTTATCCTCTATCCATTGATGTGGGCCAACCCTCTAAAAATAATACCCCCTCTTATTTTATCCCCTCAATAACTTATCTCCAAAAAATAATCCTTCATCCAATCGGTCCCTGACAAATATTACAAGTTATGGTCCCGGGCTTCCATTATCTAGGGTCAAATTGTCCTCAATCGGTTGTTAAATTATTATTTTATCAAGATATTTGTGGAAAGTTAATGTCACTTGAATTACATTATTGATGAAGAATTTTTTTTCACATTAAACACATGTCTGCTTTGAACTTGTACAAATGTTCGAAATGAAAAATAACAAAAATGTCCCTCCTCAAACAAATACAGTCATTGTATGAAATCTATGCTCAACCCAAAAGTAATTGGGTCGGATTTAGGGGCCAAATTATTAGAATTGAATCCCAGTAGTTTAATTCAAATTGAAAGAATTATTAATCCTTTAATCGTAACGATGCATATTTTTTAAAAAGTTAATAAAATAATTTAAAAATCATGTATGACATTTAATGTAGTTATTTTTTATTAAGTATTTTGAATGAACAAATCAGACCACAAGTGTGTATTAAACGAGTTGGGGTGCGTAGCACCAGAGCATTTTCCTTACATTCGTCTTCCCCACCTTTTGTCATTAATCCTTGGTTCCTATGAGGGATATAAGAAGACGGGTGACAAAGGGTAGATATGATTTAAGGGGGATTAATTTAGAAGGAAAAATTAAATTTTACTGTTACTTTTTTTTAAGAAGGGGTATAGTTATATGATTGGTTTATTTTGTAGTGAATGAGAATGGATATGGGTGGTGGATAATGTAAAAGTGAGCCCATTTCCCATTTTGACCTTGTACAATTCTTTCCTTCTCTTTAGTGATTTCTTTGAATTCTTTAAATTTCATTTAATTTTTTGAGTGAATCTAATGTAACTCTATCTACAAAGTATGAAAATTATAAAAAATTTAAACCAAATTAGTAAAATATATTCAAAAAAATTCTAAAATTCAAAATACTAAATCAAGATTGGTTAATTTTTTCATATTAAGTCAATCTTTTATAACATTTTACCATTTTTTTAACTTTTCAAGTGTATGTAGCCTAGACATACTCAAAAAAAAATTGATAACTTTTTTTTTTTTGATAAACTGACTACAGACGAAAAAGAAATAAAATGAATTTTATTTTTTATTTTAAAAAACACACCCAAACACTCAAACCCAAAAATAGAACTAATTATTTTTCTAGTCAAGTACAAGAAGAAGGCAAGAAAAATCAAAATATAAACCAGGGAAGAAGGCAAACTGCTTTTTGATTTAACTCTCAACCAGGCCATAAGGTAAGTTACATTTGCTGGGCACATTAACATTCAACAGAGCATCTTGTTTATCCAGGACAAACCCACAAGGCTTTTAATACATTCAATAGAGCATCTCTGCCTTCCCTTCCGTCATTTTAAGGGTAAGAATGTAATATTCACTCCTGATAAAATGTTGACTAGTAATACCTCAGTTAAGTTTAATACACGGATTTGGGGGAGCTGTAGTGCACTTTCTTGTAGTGCGCGTGTTGTGCGGGTAAAACGACATAGTTTTACCTGCTTTGTCCTCAAAACTACATCGTTTCAATTGTCATGTATTTTGATAACAATTTACGTAATAAGACAAAACGATGTAGTTTTGAGAATAAAATGAACAAAACAATGTAGTTTTGCTGCACTACACACGCACTACAGGAAAGTGCATTACAGTCTCCATGAATCCTTAATACACCAGAAAAGGGATATAATAATCCTTGGATAAGTTATCCAGAGTCCGAAACAAAAAAACAACTCTTGAATTTCTTTTAACCTAGATTATTTTACCCCGGGCATTAATCCGGGGTATTGACTGGTAACATACAGGCCCCTAGGTGCATCGGAGACTTTTGGATATTTCTACCCAACCTTTAGATCATCACCCGTAATCTTCCCCTTAACTAGATTCATTGGAAATCCTTTGTTTCTTCACTTCCTTGTCAAGTGTCATACCCTCTACCCTTCCTTATTAGCCCAGTTCACCCAAAACCCTTGGCTTCCTTCCCCCAACCCATGGCATTCCTACCCTATAAATATCTGCCATTGTTTTCTTTGCCTTCACACTATTCAGAATCAAGCAAACTATAGAGCGAAAGAGAGGAAGTTTTGCACGAGAAGGGAGGAGAAGTATCAAATCATCATTGAAACACCAACGACCAGTGATCACACTTACAGGTAGAATATACTACCTCCAATCCTTAAATCTATGAAATTTAAGTTGTTCATGTTAATTTATATACTCTGCAACTTACTATTCTTAGCAAATTCAGAATCCGAACTTGAGACTAGTCGTTAGGGAAGACGCCCGGGCAATCGACCAGTCTGAAAATTGGGTTGAAGACCAGCTAAAGTTTTGTCTCGGGCTTTGGCCCAAATGATGAAAATCAACCCCAAGTCACTTACACTCCACAAGCACACTCTTTATTATTGTTATAATGTCCACAAGTTCCCGTGTAATTTTGTGAGAGTAAGATTGCCATTTTGACCGTACTCTGTCTATTATGTCTTTATGATGCTAATTAAGTAATGCTGTTGTGCCATTGGATGAATGATTTGTATTGTTATTGAGATTCTATAAATTATGGTTATGCCCCAATTATAGTTGTTATTCTGCCCTATTTTATTTTAAAATATTTGGGGAAAAGTTAGATCCTATGTTAGGAAAATTGGGTTGGTAAGAATGAAACTCGAACAAGACAGCGAAGAGAGTTGAGTAATCATTATAATTAAGCTTACACTTAGAGAGACAACTAGGGTAATGAAATATAGGATAATTGTATGGTTTGAATAACCTCGGGTTCGAATGTGATGTCATCAAGTCCCGTAAGTGTGTCGATCAGAGTGCCGAGCAATCTTGAATTGGACTCGCAACATTAAAATTCGTTCGAGGATCTGATGCACCATAACGTTTACTTGTGTTTTGTGAGAATCTCAACTAGATAATTTTGATTATCAAAGTAAAATCTAAAGTTGATCCCACATGAAAGGATAAACAAAATTTGTTTATCCTAAGGTGAACAAAATTGGACTTTGATGATAATATCCAAAAGAAAAAAAATCCCCAGATTAAACTCGTATGGAAACCCCAAAGTAAAAATCTCCATAAATTCCAAATCAAACAAATCTACATCAAAATACCCTCACGCCTAGGGGTGTAACCGGTCCGGTTTGGTCCGGTTTGCCCTATAAACTCGGACCAAACCGGTTGACCGGTTTGAGAAAAACGTAAACCGAAAACTGGACCGATGGTGTTCGGTTTGGTCCGGTTTGGCTCCGCCGGTTTTGGCTCTGGTTTGGTCCGGTTTCCGGTTTGGGTGGTCATGGGCCAAAATCATTAAAAAATGTAAAAAATAACTCAGAAATGAAAAAAATAACTTAGTATATGAACCCATAAATCAAATGCGAAATCAGTAAACAAATAATTCAAAAACATAACTTAGTATATGAAGACCAGAACTTAGAAATCACTAAAATAAGTACACGAACTCAGTAAAAAAAATACAAAATCTGAGGGAGTGAGACATAAAGAACTTAAACACTTAAAACTATAAAGTATAAAATGACTTAGGGTTAAAACTGGTCCGGTCCGGTTCGGCCCCAAAAACTCAAAAAACGAAAACCAAACCGAAACAATTCAAAAAAAATCAAATCGGACCGAACCGTCGGTCCGGTCCGGTTTACCGGTTTGGTCCGGTTTTCCGGTTTAGTCTTACACCCCTACTCACGCCCTTTGCACCAGTTCAATGCGAGCATGGCTGGTCCTTAATTTTTCGAGGTCTTAGGTGAAATCACAAAATTAGGCCTTGCATATTTAAAAATAAATAAATCAAACAATAGAAATTACCTTAAAAAAAATTATGAATAAAAGTTATATATAACATAAAGTAGGTTTATGATATTTCACATTTAGTTGATTCAAATTAAAAGTTAAGTTTTTATATGAAAAAATTGTATTTTTGAGTGATGTGCAACGTTTTATATGCAATAAACATTACAAAAGGATTTTAGTACACCATTTAGGCTTACTTTGAGACAAGAAATTAAAATTGACTTTTTTTGAGATAAACTTATTCCTTTGGTGTTTATATATAGAACTGTTTGAAATAAATATTGTGTTTTTTTTTGTTGGTTCTACTGTAGACTGTAGTGGTAGAAGTCTTGTTTAGAGCTATTGAATTGGGGTTGAATTCTCACAAGCACCACATCATTTTAGGAAAAAAGGCATTTTGACTTTAAATGAGGCCAACATAGTTTGAATCCATGACCACGGCAAAAAACAAAAGCACTTACCACCAAACCATACTTGCTTGAAATTTTGGGGCCTCATTTTTGGGCTTACAACTGGGCCTAGTCTGTGGCACCGTAGACTTATGTCTAGGGCCGGACTTGAATAAGAGAAGTTAATGGGTTTTAAGCTTAAAAAAAAAATCAAAATCAAAATTAACAAGCCGAGACTTGGGTGAAAAAACAATCGAAAACCGAACCGGCCAAAAATCCCGAGTAAAAAGGATGTTTCATTTCGATTTTTTATACGTAGAGGTTCCTTTAATTTTTTTCTAGGAGAAAATCGATTTTTGTTTCAGGTTTAAATTAAAAAAATTCAGTTCAAACCAAATCGAACAGAACTAAAATTATACTAAATTTAAAAATTAGTCCAAAATTATACCAAGCCCACTTAATTTGTTAGCTCATTCGGGCCGAAAATCCGCCCACTAAAACAAAAACGCTTTATAGTTTAGGGCTTGTTTGGACGGGGGAAAGGAAAGAGGATAATTTTTGGAGGGGTAAAAGGATTGACGTGACATGTTTAGCATGGTTTGGGAGCAAAAAATACAGGGGGATAATTTTTTACCCCTTCAAAAATAATCCCCCGAAAAGAGATAAAGGGGAATAATTTTTGGGCCGGGAGGAAGGTGCTCAAAAAATAAGAGGGGGTATTATCCCCCTCTCCCCCTCTCCCTCATTACAATTACAAAATAACCTTATCCTCCTATTTTATCTTCTATCCAAATCAAGTACTATTTTATCCATTTTTTAATATTCCATCCAAACTATCTATTTTTTATTAACCATTCTATAAACATCACATCAATGTGGGCCAACTCTTTAAAAATACTATTATCTTTTCCTCTTTCAATAACTTATTCCCTGAAAATAATCTCTCCTCCAATCAGCCCCTTACAGTGAAAAAATGGTTCCTTTTACTCGAAACAACGCTACCTAAAAAGTGGCCCAAACCCACAAAACTGCAAAACCGGAAAAAAAAACCTGAACAGGTAAGAACCAAAAATTTCGATTCAAATTACATAAAAATCTATAATTTCGGTTTGGTTTGAAAATTAGTGCAGAACCGGACCGAACTGAATTGTTTTTGCCCCCAGTAGGGGTGTAACCGGTCCGGTTTGGTCCGGTTTGGTAGAATTCATGGGACCGGACCGGTTGTCCGGTTTGAAAATTTTGTAAACCGAAACCGGACCGATTTTACCGGTCCGGTTTCGATTGGTTTGAGCCGGTTTCGGTCCGGTTTGGACTATTTAATTTTTTTAGACAATATTTCGGATCAATCACAAAAAAAAAGGAAAAAAATTAACAATTTGGAGTGAAATTTTCAATAATAGGAATGTATTAAACATCCTCTGAAAGATTTAAGAATTTTAAATTACTCTTATTTTTTATACCTAAACTGGTAGTTTTCTATTTTTATTCTCTCTATAAATAGTGATTTTTCATTTCATGTTATCATAATAGATTAAATGACTAATGGAATAATTGGTTATAAGTTATAACACATAAATTTAAAAATATAACATATTTTTATTTATAACCCTCATCCGGTCCGGTCCGGTTTGAACCGGTTTTGTATTCCTCTAAACCGAAACCGGACCGAAAAACCGGTTTCTTCAAAGTCCCAAACCGAAACCGGACCGAACCGAATTTTTCAATCCTCAAACCGTCGGTCCGGTCCGGTTTTTCGGTCCGGTCCGATTTTCCGGTTTTTATTTTCACCCCTAACCCCCAGCTGATAGAGAGAGAGAAGGGGAGAGGCGAGCCAGCTGGCCGCCATAATGGTGGCGACGACCGACAGACAGAAGTGGAGGAAAAATTTGTAATATAACGATTGAAGAGAGATATAGAGATTTGGTAGACATGTTGCATCCAAAACATAAAGTGAATGGGGTGACTCCTCCCTTGAATCCAGTTCTTATATGATCTACTTTTCTGCTTGTGTATCTTACTTTTTCAGTCTTCTTGTGCCACAGTACTTGGTTATGATTGAAATGGAGACTCAAATGCAAGTTCTTTGTGCAGTTCTTTATTGCAGAAAAGTGTTATTCAGGCTATTATTAATCTGGTAAGGAAAGAAAAACAGAAACAACAATAAAAATTAATAAGACAGAAACTTACTTGAATCTTATGAAAATAAAAATAAGACGGTACAATATTATGTTCAAGAGTAATGTAGGAATATAGATGTTTTAGATATATTCGGATATTACACATGGAGTCATGTGTTCAGAACATCTATATTTTAAAACTTTTATATATTCGGCAATATTGGCTATGTGACAAGATTAAGTAGAAAGTAGGTGCAATCTTTGCCTGCCACTGTCGGAATCCCGAAATCCTCCGGTCCCGGAAAGCCTCGAATTTTGCTAAATCGCGTCGAAGACTCGAAGTCACTTTCAGCTCCTTAGAAGTTTAATGTTAACTGTATGACCTGAAGCGGACAAATGAGGATCCATTTTGGAGAGAGGACGACGATAATTTCACGCCTACGACTCTCATTGATAGTAATTCTCTTCAGTTAAACCACTTGCTACTCTATGAGATTGCCCGTTTGGAAGAAGTGGCTCTAATTTGTACTTCCTCGCCTCCCACCACGCCGCCGCCGAAGTCCAAAAATCCTCTGAAGAGTTCGTCGGTTCCGACGGTACGACTCCAATTGATAGTTGATTCTCTTCAATTAAGCCACTTGCCACTCTATGAGATTGCCAACTGACTGGTTCGGAAGCGATGACTCTGAGTGGTATTTGATTCTCTTCCGTCCCACTTGCTACTCTATGAGATTGGTCTGGTTCTAGCCAATAACGCAAACCCGCGACAAATGCACGCGATTAAAACAAGCCATGAGGGGAAATAGAGTCCGAAAAGACTCAACGAAATATTCAAACTCCCACCAAGAAGAAACTCCAGTATACCGAAATCTGTGCAAGGTTGGATGCAGAAAAGGGTCCATAGACAATAAAAGGCGAGAAAGAGAAAGGTCAACACGCAAGCAACGGATTTCTCAGAGTAGTAGTAGAGACCGATGTTACTGAAGAAGAGGAGTGCCGATCCAATGATTTTTCCAGCACGTTCGTAGCCACGGAAGAAAGGATCGGATTCTGGATTTGATCGCAGCCAAAAGGATAGCTTAAAGAGGAGAAAGGTATAGAGAAATGACGAGAAAAATAGTGATAAAGATATGGGAATTAGATGGGTGCTTTTTTTCACGAATTCCATTTCTGTTGAAAGATTTATTGATAGAGAAAGAAACTCTGTATATTATTGTGTGTTAAATTAATGTACAAAGGCTCCTATATATAGGAGAGATAGAGTTAGAGTTCTAAACAAATTAGAGTACATAATCCTAATCCTAAACTAACTAGGATACATTAATATTAACAGCCCCCCTCAAACTCAAGGAGGGTAAACATCAACCAACTTGATTTTGGAAACGAGATCAAGGAAGCGGCTAGTAGGATGAGCTTTTGTGAACATATCAGCAGGTTGATCAGTAGAGGAAATCGACTGGAGATGGATAGTACCACGAGTGACATGTTGGCGAATGAAATGACAGTCAATCTCAATGTGTTTGGTACGATCATAAAAACATCATTGTGAGCAATTTGAATTGCACTCTAATTGTCACAAAAGAGGGTAGTAGCACCAGAGGGAGAAACACCCATATCTGTAAGAAGCCAACGAAGCAGAGAAGCTCTTGAGTAGTGTCAGCGAGAGCACGGTATTCGGCTTCAGTACTAGATCAAGCAATAAGAGTTTGTTTCTTGCTGCGCTAAGAAATAAGTGAATCACCTAGAAAGAAGCAGAATCCCGTAGTAGAGCGTCGATCAGTAGGATCGTCAGCCCAATCAGCATCAGAAAAAGCATGGAGCTGTAGAGAGGTATGAGCGGAATAGTGAAGTCCATGAAACAAGGTGCCTTTGAGATATCGAAGAATTTGAACCAAAGCATCATAATGAGGTGTGCGAGGAGCCGTCACATATTGACTGACAATATGGACAGCATATGCAAGGTCAGGACGAGTAACAGTGAGATAGACAAGACTGCTGACCAACTGACGATACAAAGTAGCATCAGATAAAAGAGTCCCATCCAGGGGTGTAAGGCGTCGCTGAGGATCAAGTGGAATGGAGGCAATCTTGCAATCTGTAAGGCCAGCACGAGCGAGAAGATCAGATGCATATTTAGCCTATGAGAGAAAATAACCCGTAGAATCGTGAGAGATTTCAAGGCCTAAGAAATAATTAAGAGCGCCAAGATCTTTCATCTCAAAATGATTGTGAAGGAACTCCTTGAGACGGTGAATACCAGCGACATCATCACCGGTGATAATCATGTCATCCACATAAAGGAGAAGGAGAGTGCATCCTTGAGCAGTGTTCCGCACAAAAATAGCAGTATCATAAGAATTGGAGGTGAAGCCAAAATCCTGAATAGTGGAATTGAACTTGGCAAACCAAGCTCGTGGGGCCTGCTTAAGCCCATATAATGCATGCTGAAGTTTACAAACCTTGTTAGGGGGATAAGTAGACCCAATGGAGGTTGCATGTAAACTTCCTCAAGAAGATCACCATTGAGGAATGCATTTTTCACATCCATTTGATAAAGATTCCATTGGCGTGTGGCAGCGACAGCAATCAAGCTGCGGACAGAGGTAAGACGAGCAACAGGAGCAAAGGTCTCCTCATAGTCAATGCCATATTCTTGGGTGAAACCTTTTGCAACAAGGCGAGCTTTGTAACGTTCAAGAGAACCATCAGAATGGGTCTTGATTTTGTATATCCATTTGCAGCCAATTGCAGTCTTGCCAGGAGGTAAATCAACAAGATCCCAAGTATGAGTTTTATCTAAGGCCTTCAATTCATCAGTCATAGCTTGCTGCCAAAGAGGATTAGAGCGAGCCTCATGATATGAAGTAGGTTCATGAGTAGAAAAGGCAGTAGAACCAACAATAAAATCACGAAGACGAGTAGATGGTTGAGTTACCCGTTTTGGTCGATCGGAAGGCGGAGGAGCCAATGAGCTTGGGAGAGACTCAACAGGCGTAGGATCACCAGATAGAGCGGTCTCTGTGGGAACAGCAGCATGGATGGTTGTCTCAAGAGGAGCAGGTGAGGGATCTATAGTAGAATCCTCGGAGAAGAAATCGATGGAAGGGTTAGTGGAAAGTATGGAGGTAGAAGGGGAGGACAAATGAAATGGGGATAGGGATAAGAACATTTTGTGCTCCCAAAAGACCAAGTGACGAGAGATACGAAGGCGTTGGGAGATAAGATCCCAACAACGATACCCTTTATGTTCAATACCATACCCCAAGAAACAGCATAGACGGGAACGAGGTTCAAGCTTGGTGTGTACATAAGGTTGAAGGAGGACAAAACAGGCAGACCCAAAGACCCGAAGAGTGGTGTACGGAGGACTAGTGCCATATAAACGCTCATAAGGGGTTTGATTGTTTATAACAGAAGTAGGGACACAATTGATAGTGTAAACAGCAGTAAGTGCTGCTTCACCTCAAAATTTTTCTGGACAAGAGGAAGAGAGAAGAAGGGCTCTAGTGGTGTCGAGTATATGCTTATGTTTACGTTCAACACGTCCATTTTGTTGGGACGTGCTAAGACAAGAACGATGACGCCGAGTACCATTATTCTGTAAAAAAGAAAGGAAGTCAGAGTCCTTGTATTCCATGGCATTATCGGAGCGAAAAAGTTTAATATGTTTGGAAAATTGAGTTTGAACCATTTTAGAGAAATTATAGTAGAGTTGTTTTAGTTCAGATCGATTTTTCATAAGAAATAACCAAGTAAAACGAGAAAAATCATCGACAAAAATAACAAAGTATCGTGATCCCCCCATAGTAGGAGTAGGGGAGGGCCCCCAAATATCGGAATGAATGAGATCAAATGGTGCAAGAGAAACAGAATCACTTTTATTAAATGGTAGAGCAGGTTGTTTGGCAAGTTGACAAGGTAAACAATCGTAAGTATTAGGACTAATAGGACCTAACTGATCATTAGAAATTAAAGTTTTTGGTCGACCAAAAGAAAGATGTCCTAAACGGCTATGCCAAAGTTGAAACGAAGATAAAACCGATGTAGGAGCAGCAATTTGGGGGGAATCTGGAACATGAAGGTAAATAAGTTCATAGTGACGTCCACTTTTACGGCCAATCCCAAGAGTCCGTTCTGTCCGAGGATCCTGCACCAAACAACCAGAGTGGGAAAAAGAGACAGTTAGACCATGCTCACACAATTGACTTATGGAGATTAAATTTAAGGTAAGAGCATGCATAAGATAAACATTTGATAAAGACAAGTTGGTGGTGGAAACAGAACCAACATGACTCACAGTCATGATAGAACCATCAACAGTGTGGATAGAGGGAACATGAAGTGGGGGAAAGAGAGAAGTAAAGATGGTAGAATCAGAAGTCATGTGATTACAACAAGCGGAGTCAAAATACCAAGAAGGGTTACCTGTGGTGACTGATAAGACAGAAGAAGGAGGAGACCAGAAGTGGTGAGGAAGTGCTGGAACATGGCCTCAACATCTGTTTTAGAATAAACTGGAGTAGAGGGAGTGACAGGGGCAATTGAAGGTAAATCTTCTAAGGCAGCAGCAGCAGTGCGATGAGCAGGCAAAGATTTAAATGGAGTCACAGACTCAGATCTGTGATAGTTACCATGGGAACCAGTTTTTTTGCAATCACGTTGAAGATGGCCTGAGCCAATTTTTTTGCAAATTCGGCATTGGCGGACTGGGCAATGGACCAGAGGATGAGTGGATGGAAGACCACGATTCTGGCAGTAGATGCAAGTTGGGGAAGAAGAACTTCGGGACTGGGGAGTAGCAAGAACAGAATCTACTGGTGGTGTGCGGTGAGGACCAAGCCGAGTTTCTTCGGATAAGAGTTCAGAAATAGCTTGCTCAAGAGTTGGTAGAGGGGTGCGATGCAACAGAGAGGCACGCACGGGCTCAAACTGAGAAGTGAGAGCCATAAGAAATTGAACCAATCGCTGCTGGTCGCGATAAGTAATAAACAAGGCAGTATCTTCAGTATGGGTCCATGTAGGTTCCGAGAGAGCGAGCTGATCCCAAACAGAAAATATTTGAGAGAGAAAGTCGTTAACAGATTGGCCCGGCTCTTGGCGCATACGGTGAAGGTGACTCTGGAGTTGAAATTGATGAGCAAGGCCAGTAGTTTGATAACGGTCTTTCAAAAAATTCCAAATGTCTTTGGCTGGGGTAAAGACAGAGTCGAGCTGAAATCGTCCAAATTGCAAGCTAATAGAGGTAACATAGGTATTGCGAAACCAAGTGATAATTTGATAATTTTTACTGTCCCAATCCTCCAAATATTCGGCAAACTTGGCATTGGTATTAGTGGTTGCTTTGACGGGCTTGGACACATCGCCAGTGATGATGCGCCATAATTTTTTACCTTTTAGGAAGCCAGACATGGCTTGGGCCCAGAGAACATAGTTGGTGCCGTCAAAAATAATAGAAAGAGGAGAGTCCGAACGATCAATAGAGCAATAACTGTATTATAGATGCAAAACGGAAAAAAACCGAGCGTACCACGGGATTCGGAAGGCCCAAAATAGGTAGGAACCGGTCTGAATCGGCCCAAAATAGCCTAAAATCGGGCTGAACTGGCCCTGGGAAGAGGCTGACCCGGTTCAGGGATTATGGTTGACGTCAGCGTCGTAGGGCTGATGTCAGCGGAGGCTAGTGCGTAGGGCTGACGTAAGCGAAGGAGCAGCTAACGCAAGCAAGGCGCAGGATACGTCGGCCCGAGCCGGCTTGGACGGCTGAGTTGGCGCCCGAGGCTGAGACGGCGCGACTATGTGGCTGACGTGGACCAGGAGGTGATGTCAGCGCGTGTGCGGGTGACGTGTCGCGCGTGCAAGCTCGTGGGAGAACGGTGGCGGAAGCAGAGACCCGCTACCACGCGTGAGAGGGTTTCTGGTGACGGGTTTGGTGGTTTTGGAATCGTACGGAGATTCCGAGCACGGTGGTGGTGGTATGTTGAGTAATAAGGGATCTGAGAGCGGACCAGTGGTGAATCAGTGGCTGGTGCGACAAGCAAGGGAGGAACCAGAAGGGAGGAAGGGTTTGGCCGCCCACTGGTGAACTAAATAGATCTTAACTTATGGCTCTGATACCATGAAAGATTTATTGATAGAGAAAAAAACTCTGTATATTATTGTGTGTTAAATCAATGTACAAAGGCTCCTATATATAGGAGAGATAGAGTTAGAGTTCTAAACAGATTAGGGTACATAATCCTAATCCTAAACTAACTAGGATATATATCCTAAACTAACTAGGATACATTAATATTAACATCTGTGAATGAGCAAAACCATGGTAAGATAGAAATGATCCAGATCACAGACCAGAAATTGAGATTCGGCCAAACATGGTGCAACATTTGTGGAGGAAGAAAGAAAGATTGAAGCACAGAAATGGAACGGTGAATCCCCCTTGAAACAGAATTGTAATGGTTTTGTTTAGGACAGTTCTCTTTGTATATTGGCCAAGTTTCTGGGAAAGCTGATAAAAAACCAAAAAGTTTCTGGGAAAGTACAGGGAAAGGAGGGAATTGGCCTCTAGTCAATGACGCGGAGAGAGAATCAATTGGTGGCTCAAAGAAGAAGAAAAAGTCTACGTCTCACGAAACTTTTCAAGAAATTTTTTCATTATTCAAAATAAATAGATTATATTTACTTGAGTGTGTAACCTTTTAAATCCGAAAACTATTGCACATAATGAACTCTATGGTTCTTTTAGTCATAATTTTTTACTTTCTATATTTGTTTCGTCAAGAGAAATAATTAATCTAAAAAAATTACCATAAATTTGATAAAAAGACCAAAAAAAATAATGACAATAATATAGGAAAATTTTGTCCAAGTTTTGTTTAGAAGGTCTAAATTGTCCTCAAATCCTCTACACCATAATTACTGGACTATTGTTTCAGTGCATTTTTAACCGTAGCTTAATAATTTTTTAACCAAATATAATTTTCACGTTATTTAGCAGCTGAAAATATACTGAATTATGAGCCTACAGGAATCAGGGTATATGCAGGGCGGATCCAGGAATTGAACTTGGGAGTGTCACTATCAAAATAAATGAGTAATTAATAATAAAATTTATATTCAATAATTAAAAAGTATGGGTGTTCAATTTTAATTAACCAGATTTGAAGAATTTGACAGAGTAAAAGGGCTATACGGGTGTCACAGTGCTATGCGATAAGCTTTTGATTACTCTTAAACCTTAATTTTTTTTTTTAAAGTGGAGCAATATGGGGGGTTGTCTGGGTATATGCACTTTGAACTCGTCTAAAATGTCAAAATACTTTTTCTTTTCAGTGTTCTTTTCTATCCTTTAGTCCATATTCGTTAATTTTTTTGGCTGAAAAATTGTAATTAATTTTTTTTGGCTTAAAAATTGTAAAAGGAATATAAACAGGATTATAAAAGTCATACTAAAAAACCTTCAAATAAGATACTAAACACAACCTAAACCAAAGCGAAATAGATTTTGTTCACCCTAAAATAAACATCATCCTCATTTTCATTAATTGAGATAGTCATATCCTTATTACCACAACAGACTTTTCACTTTAATGCATCTCTCCAAACTACAACATTGTTTTTATATTTTGTGAAAAGTAGATGAACCATCACAACTCTCTACATACAAAATTGAGAGACTAGTCAAAAAGTCACGTCCATTAATAAATCCTTTAAAGTTTTGATTAAACTCTTAAAAAACAATGTTCCCAATAAAAAATATATGATTTTTTGGCACAAAGGCTACAGATCCTCATGAAGAGTTGTTAACTGGTTCCCTTGGTGTGAAACATGAAGTTTCATGTCAAAAGTTTTTTAGATTCATTCGAAGCAAACTTATAAATCTCGTCCCGTACCGCCCTCGTAACGGTACCGGACCACCGGAGTACCGTTCCGGCAAGTGTTCCGGCCTGGTCCGGGCTGTTCCGTCTTGTTCCGGGTTGTTCCGGCCTGTTTCGGGCAATACCGGCCGGTACTGTACCGTACCGGTCTGTATTTAAAAAAATTAAAAAAATCAATTAATATGTTTTTTTTGGATAATTAGACATAATTTGAGACTAAAATCATCTTTTTTTTATGTTTTGTGATTTATTTTTAAATTATAATGCTTTATTTTTATGTTTAATGTGATTTTTTGTTAAAAGATATTATTTAAAAAATATATATTAATTTTAGCGATAAATCCGAAACGGTACACCGGTACACACCGGTACCGGTACGTACCGTACCAGTAACAAAACCGATACGTCCGCCGGTACGAGATTGACAACTTTGATTCGAAGACACGCAAGGAATATGAATATATTTAATTTAAAAGTCTGACTAATAATCGTCCAGTAAATTATATAATATACATTGAAATTTGCCTTCAGTCCGTGTGATGTTCACATAGATTGCCAGACTGTCAATTAGTTTAGCCACGTGTTTCTTTGTAGTTGGTTGTCAAGTTAAGTCAGTCAAGTTTAGGCGGAAAAACTGTTAGCTAGTAAATCTTGCTAGCTTTCTAGAGTATAAAAAGTCTTCTGTAGTCTCAATTCGGGGCAGCAATGAAAATCAGTTGATTCAGTTTTACATTTAGATTTTTTTTTACTTCCTGTCATCTTCAATATTCTTCTTCTCCTTCCTCCTCTTCCTCTTCCTCCAAGTTTCAATGTTACTCCATGTTTGGCCTAGTTTCAATTTCTGGTACTACCTCGGGATCATCTCATCACCATCATGGTTTTTTTCATCCTTAGCAATCGGTTTCGTGAAAAAGAGCACCGGCCTCGTTGCTGTCTTCCTGATTTTGACACTTGCATTTTCATGGTCCACCCTTATCTTTGTGCTTTCCAAGCTCCATTTTTCGTTGCGAAGAGATCCAAGTGCTGATCGTTTCTTTCGTGGCTACGAACATGCCGGCAAAACCGTTGGATACACATTTTTGTTCTTCGGTAATATTGGCCTCTATTACTATTCAGAGAAATCCATTGCTTGCATGTTGACTTTTCTCTTTCTTGCCTTTTACTGTCTTTGCATTGTTTTTTGCATCCAACCTTACACGGATTTTGGGGTTCTAGAATTCCTTCTCAGCGCTAGTATGAATCAGGGGTTGAGTCTTTTTGGGCTGCATTCGTACTACTCTTGGGTAGTTATAATTGCTTGTATTGTCATAGCCGGGATCCGCTATTGTCTAGAACCCGTGCATCCTTTGCCTACAGAAGCAACAAGTGATCTTGAAGTTGTTCCCGAAGCAGGGCAACTTCCTGTAACTTACTCTAGGATCGAAACTGGGGAACATGATGACCCATCTCGTCTCGGGATACATCTGCCAACAGAAGCAACTAGTGATCTTGAAGTTGATCTCGAATCAGAGCAACCTCCTGTAATTTACTCTAGGGTCGAAATTGGGGAAGATGATGACCCCTCTCCTCACTGGATAGATCTGCCAACTGAAGCAACTAGTGATTTTGAAGTTGACCTCGAATCAGTGCAACCTCCCGTAACTTACTCTAGGATCGAAACTGGGGAAGATGATGACAACTTTGAGCTAAGCAGTCTTGAGTCAAGCAGTCCTGGAGGATCTCAAAATTCTCTTCATCAGAATTTCGTGCCTGAGAGAGGTCATGTTGGGGTCTTCGGGGCTTTTAGAAATTTACAAAATTATATTCACGATGTCGTCTGGTCTTTGAGAGCTAAAGTTTATAAGGCAGACTAGTAAGCCTATATTAATGTTTGTTTGAATATTTCTGAACAAATTTCTGGGAGTAAATACTCTCAAATGTTGTTTAGTGTAAGTGTTTCAGAAAAAACTCAGACTTAGAATTTTTTTTGACATTTTTGATGTGCACGCTCTCTTTCTCTCTCTTCTTTTTGAATTTTGTGTGCATATTCTGTTAACAAAAGAAATTTATTTTAGAATCCAATGAAAATTAGAAATATTTCCAGAACACCAAAAATGAAGAGATTTTTACTCCACAAAATATCAAACTTTCAATTCCGTCGATTCAATAATTCACCATTCCAGACTCAATGCCTTGCGTGTGTTTTGATCAATGCCATTGAACGGTAATTTTCCCATGATAAATAGCTTATGGTCTGCATGTATATGTTTTGCTCATTAACGAAAAATCTCGCGTCAACTTTGTCAAATACGGTCTTTTTTCACCGTAGTTTGAACATTTTACTCATCTTTCTAAAAAATTGGCCCCGCCAAGCTTCTAAGAAAGAAAACAAGAAAAGTCATTCATTTTGCCTATCTTATCAAACTTATCTTTCCTTTTATATCCTAATTCACAACACGTACACCCATAGTAAACTCCCTTTTGAACTTCTTTTTTAGTTTCGAAAATTCATTTCCTTGATACAAATTGAAAAATAAAATTTTATAATTAAAAGCTAGAAAAAGTTTAATTAAGACCATGCAATATAAATTATCTCAACTTTTCAGTCAAAGATCATAGAAATAAGAAATATCGAAAGGAATAGCAAAAAAAAAAAAAAAAAGAGTAAAATGTCACGTTTCAATTTGAATCTCAGCTTAGGCCCCAGTCATCTTTTACAATTCTCCTATTTTCTTCCTGTCCTTGCTTTTCCTTTGTGACAATGCCCGTTTGGATGAGGAATAAGGAAGGGCGATAATTTTTGGAGGGGTAAAATGATTGACGTGATATTTTTATCATGATTTGCAGAGCATAAAAATACAGGGAAATAATTTTTCATCCTTCCAAAAATAATCTCCTGGCACCCTCCCTCGAGCTCAAAAGTTATTCCTGGTTTCAAGAATAATACTCCCTCTCCCTGAGTCCCTTATTACAATTAAAAAATAACTTTATCCTTCTATTTTATTCTTCATCCAAATCAAGTACTATTTTATTCTCATTTTTTAATATTTCATCCAAAAAATCTACTTTTTTATCCCTTCTCCATAAACATCATATTAATGTGGGTCAACCTTCTAAAAATAATACCCCTCTTATCTTATCCCTTTAATAACTTATTCTCTTGAAAATAATCCATCATCCAATCGACCCCAAAGGAAAAAAGGAGGAAGGACGTAGAAGACTTTAATTACCCTACAAGTATTGGGGAAGTAGCACCATTCAGTTTCTCATCTTTTCTTCTTCTTTTTATTCTTCCTCTTCCAAGTCTTAATATTGCTCCCTGTTTAGCCTAGTCTTAATTTCTGGTATTATCTCTGGATCATCTCGTCACCATCATGGTTTCTTTCATCTTTGGCTATCGGCTTCTTAAAAAAGAGCACTGGCCTCGTTGACATCTACTTGATTTTGATACTGGTACTTTTATGGTTCACCCTTAATTTTGTGCTTTCCAAGCTCTATTTTTTGTTGCGAAGAGATCTGATGGCCGATCGTTTCTTTCACGGCAACGAACGTGTCGGAAAAATCGGCGGATACACACTTTTGTTCTTCGGTAACACTGGCCTCTATTATTATTCAGAGAAATCTATTGCTTACACATGCTGACTTTTCTTTTTCTCGCATTTTACTGTTTCTGCACTCTATTCTGTATCCAACCTTACACGGATTTTGGGATTTTAGAGTTCCTTCTCAGCACAAGTATGAATGCGGCGTTGAGCCTTGTTGGGCTGTATTCGTAGTACTACTCGTGGCTCGTTGTAATCGCATGTATTGCAATGGCTGGGATTAGGTATTGTTTAGAACCGGTGTATCCTCCGCGGCAGAGCGACTAGTCATCATGAGGTTAATCTTGAATCAAGGGAAGCTCCTGTAACTTTTGATAACGTCGATATTCATCAGAACGAGTTCTACTGTTTTAGCCAGTTGACAACTAGCGAGATCATTGAGGAAATAATGAAGTTTTCCATTTAACTATTAAATTTTTAATTATTTTTTATGTTTTGTTAATTCTGCGTCAAATTTCATGTATAATTTAGCTCGTCTCGATTAGAAGAACCAAAAAAATGAATCAAGCTTGAAAAAAAATTCAGAAAAAGAAAAAAAAATTGAGGCAATATTACACAGTTCTATTTTGATAGAAAATCAATCATATCTATATCATTTGTATTTTAACTTCGCTGATTTACGTCATGAAGTTTCGCAATCTCATTTTACCATGATGACTCATTTTGTATGTAGGAATCCCATTATGGTAAATTTTCTTAATTTTATCATAATTTGAATTAAATTCATGATAAATTATTGTTATGTAAATGAGAGAATATTTTTATTGAGATGTCGACTAAGTTATGATTACACTTAAAAAAATTTCTAATAATTAAACTAGCTTAATGATGATAAATTTATTGCAAACAGGTTCCACTAAACCTATCATATTCGATAGATTTGAGTAATTTGTTAATTGGTCAAACAGGTTCTACCAAATGGATCAGGAAAATTATACAAATTAAGCTTGTTAGAAAATTTGTCATACTTGTTTTTTTTTTTGACGGGAAATTTGTCATACTTGTTATAAATTATTTTTTAATAGTTTTTTATTGTCTTAAGTTTTGTTTATTGTTTCAAAGTTTCCTTTGAGATCTTAGGGGAATAAAAATTGGAGAGAGAAAACTGAGAAGTGAAAATTAATAGGGAGAAGATCCAAAAGATTAAGAAAGAAAAAGAATAATTATGATTTTTTTTTTAAAAAATTGATCATATGAAAAGATAACTTCCTCAGGTTAAATATGAATCAAGGATTTGTAGAGTATGATGCTGGATATATTTGAATTAAGCACCGCCTTTGAGTATTGAATATTTACCTTGATTTGCTTTTGTTTTTTTTCTTGGAATTTTAGTTATTCGAGTAAGTAAAAAGAAAATACCTCCAACAATAATACAGTACTCCAAACCCACGGTATTGCAATAAATATCAGAGTGCCACCCTCATGGGTGAAACCATTAAGAGATCGGGAGCCTGGCCTTCAGAGATTTCAAAAAAATTAGGATCAAGTTATAAATTTTGAAAAATTTTAAAAAATTGTATTTTGGCGTTCCTAAATTATATTCGACTATCTTCCTTTTCAACATTGAATCTAGTTCCGTCCCTAGTTAGGATACAATGGCAAGGCAAATTTTCTCTACGTGGTTTAGCCCGAGTTGGCTTTGTTTCCTGTGTGGTTTCTCTCGTCTTTTCTTGCTGCTCTTGCTTTTCAAATTGAGTAACGCTAGGAATAATAAATTTCTCGGATTTATTTTGACACAGATATGTCCAAAACTATTGAACTCCATATATATTTAATAATTTCAGATACATCTGTATTTAAATATCAAACACATCAACGAACAAAAAAGGACAAAGGAGAGAGAGACAGCACTACAATTATTGGGTCTGGGAAAGTATCCCAATAATTCAATTTCTCTTTGAATCTTCTTCTCCCCCTTGTGCTTGTTCCAAGTTTCAATGTTGGTCTCTGTTTGGCCTAGTCTTAATTTCTGGTGCTACCTTGGGATCGTCTCGTCACCGTCATGGTTTTTTTCATCTTTGTCGATCGGCTTCATGAAAAGGAGCACTGGCCTTGTTGCCGTCTTCCAGATTTTGATACTACTAATTTTATGGTTCACCCTTAATTTTGTGTTTTTCAAGCTCTATATTTCGTTACGAAGAGATCCAAACGCAGATCGATTGTTTCGCGGCTTCGAACGTGCCGGGAAAATCGTCGGATACACACTTTTGTTCTTTGGTAACATCGGTCTTTATTACTATTCAGAGAAATCCATCTCTTGCATGTTGACTTTTCTCTTTCTCGCGTTGTACTGTCTCTGCACTCTTTTCTGCATCCAACCTTACACGGATTTTGGGGTTCTAGAGTTCCTTCTCAGTGCGAGTACGAATCAGGGGTTGAGTCTTTTCGGGTTGTGTTCGTACTACTCGTGGCTCATCATAATTGTGTGTATTGTCATAGCCGGGATCCGGTATTATCTAGAACCGGTGCATACTCTGCCAAGCGAAGCAACTAGTAATCATGAAGTTCATCTCGAATCAGTGCAACCTCCAATAACTTACACTAAAGAGGAAGACCCCTCTCTAGAGGAGCTTATTATACAGCCGGATGATACGCTTCCACAAGGTTGGACTGTGGAAGCTTTGCGCCAGAGCCCTAGAGGATCCCCAAAGGTTTTTTCAGATGGAGATTCCACTAGCTATCTAACGAAGTTGTTCGAGAAGAGGCTTTTTCCGCAAAAGCCGTATTTCCATTATAGACGACTTGAACACTCTCCCTCAATTTGACGGTGAATCTGTCCATGAGTACGAAATAAACCGTTATTTTACAGTATCATCTAGAGCTAGTGCATCATTCGCCAACAGAAACGATTAGTGATCACGAAATTCATCTCGAATCAGGGCAACCTCCTGTAGCTTACACTCAGATAGAAACTGATCAAAAAGATGAACACCCTTCGAGATCTTTCTGATTAGTTTCCATCTCAGCCTAACCTCCTGTAACTTAAACGGATCAACCAATCCTAGAAGGTCTCCAAAAATTCCAATGGCAATATCGTCATCATAGCCGATGACGATTTCGTGCTAGCTCTACGCGGATCAACCAATCCTAGAGGGTCTCAAAAATTCCTTCATCGAAATCTCCCGCTTGTGAGAGGTGGAGGCATGAAGAAGATCATGGAAGATTTAAATAGCAGTTTGAGGTTAGATTTAATCTAATTTCATTATTTCTTTTTTTGCATTATTTTTATGTGTTAATAATTTGTCTCCACTAGAACAATTATAAATGCAAAAGAAAGAATCAAGCTTTAGAAACATTTACAAAAATCTGTATGTTTTAGTAGTTTTGTTTGGAGTAAATTTTTAAGCTTTTGATTATATTTTGTTTAACTTTTAAGATTTTTAGTTAAAATAAATAAAAAAATTCATATAAAATAATGCAAAACTAACAAAACCAAAAAAGATAGGCCATATTAGTTGTAAGAACTCGGAAAATTTTAAATTTTAAAAATAAAATAAATTTATTTTTTAGAACATTCGATTGTATTATTTTTTATGTGTTTCGGAGTTTTAGTTATAAGATTCGAGTACATGGCCTTTGATTTTATTACGCGCGCGTCACATGGGGTGTTTAATGGTTTGGGGACCCTTGACTTGTGTTAAAATCAGATTCAGGGGAAAGAGTTAGCAAAAACCCATGTCTTTTCCCCTCACTTCTCTCTCTTTCCACCAAAGCTCCTCCCTCTCTATAAGCCATTCTTGAATTTTGTCCAATATTTTTGAATTCCTTTGGGATATAGAAAATTTGGATTGTGCTTGACGTGGAATTGAAGACGGATTGTGATTTGGAGCTCGGGAAGAAAAGAACCGGAAATTTGGAACCTAGGGCTTCTACCTCTTCGCCAAATCTTTCGATTCGAAACTTGAGGTAAGGATGTTTCACCTCTATTACATGTTTATGATAGGTATTGGTAGCTGAAATCTTGATTTTGATCATATATTTGGGTATTTGGACATTTGGATGAGTTGCGAACTGTCTGTGCAAAATTAGAGATCGATTAAGTCGCTTGAGTGACTTGGACGTCACTTCAGCGACCTTGCTTTTATGGAAGTCACTCCAGCGACTTGTCCAACAATGCTTACTAACTTTTAGTGCGTTCAGAGATTTTTTGGTCGCTTCAGCGACTTGTTGGACGACTTTAACTGAGGATTCTCATCTTATTTTGAGATTATGGACGTTTAAGGATATTTTCACTCATCTATGTGGTATGTGAGACGTTTGACACAAGCGGATTTAGAATGTTTCTATGAATCTTGTAGGGCTTGATGACTTCATATTTTCGTTTTTCTTTCACTATAGGATTAAAATGTGATTAGCGTGATATGTGATTGGCCAGTAAAGTGTTAAATTGTGAATTTTTATATTGCATTGACATGATGCGATTTCTAACTTCCGACGCGGGACGTGCTATTTATATGATGTCTAGTCTCTGACGGAAGATGTGCTAGTTATATATATATATATATATATATATATATATATATATATAAAAAGTCTAGCCTTCGATGGGAGATGTGCTAGTATATTTTGGGTATTGTCTAGCCACCAATTGGTAATATGTTAGTTGAAATATGACAATTGAATAGATATAAGAACCGCGAATTGATTGGTAAGGTTGACATGCAGTATTGCGTTTTAGACTTGTGATCAAAATAAAAAATTAATAGATTATATGTCATACGTGTGTTGTTATGAATTATTCATGAGTCATGTCATATCATTCCATATTCTTATAATATTGGTGTAGGTGTCCCTACTGGGCATTATTGCTCACCCTTTTATTTTTCAGGTATAATTTCAGAGCCATGACATGGATTATGTGGATGCATGGTGGTGCATATTTTTGGAAGGGCTTTCATACTAAGAGTTATAGAGCATCTTTAGAACTTATTTTTAAAAGATGTAAACTAACTACTCTTTTGTTCTTTCTTTTGTAATTGAAAGCAAATGGCATTGTACTTGTTCAAACTTATTTTTGGCATGACAATCCAGGAGTGCCACTCATGAATTGCAATATTGAAACACTTTATCAATGATGGATTATAGAAATTATGATTTGGACATTATTTGTGTAATTGTGAGATTTTAAAATGGTAAATAGGGTTATGCTTTATGTTTGAAAACAAGGGCGTGACATTAGTCCTCAATTGAGCCTAAGATACTTCATTAAGCCTTCTAATAAGAAATATAAAAGGGTCGTGATCTTGGTCCCTTCTCTTTTTGGATTGTGTTGTTTTGTTATTGACTAACTTCTCGAATTGTGAGAGGATATGTCACGGCTCATCTTGTAAAGGTTGAGACACGTGACCGGCCACGAGTGAAACTCGTAAGGCCCTTTAAAAATATACCAGTTTAGGAATTTTCTATCAACATATCTGATATCAGAGTGCGAAAATAAAATTAACTTCCAAAGTTCAATGTATAAAGTAAAGTGCAACAATATAACCTTTATGGGCTTACAAACCATGACTACAGTCCAAATTCCTGACCGGTCAACCAAATACATTACAATTAAGATCAAGGTACATCAAAACATGCTAAGTCTAGAGATTATAAGAGATATTTCAATTTCAATATAACTTTGCAGAATTTCAAGTATGATCAACATCATTAATAAAAATCTGTTGCATCAATAACTTCATTAGCACTAGGCTAGTGTGAGTCTAGTTATGACAAGTCTACTAACTTTCTGTATTAAGATAACCCGTATTCTTGAAATTCATTATAATTAAATGCCAACATTATATGATATACGAATCTAGCTTTTAGGCTTGCGCTGTAACGATGCACACTTATCAAATGATCATGTTATGAGACGTATGAATCCAGCTTTTAGGCTTACGCTGTAAACATGTATGGTAACATTATATGATCTACGGCCCACCAGTAAATTAGGAAGCGACCCCAAATATAAGCCGACATGATATCACCCGTTGAATTACCTGGCTAATAATCCCCACCCTTATTACTTCTCCTCATTGCTAGAATCTTTATCTGCTCCCTAGCAGCCGGGGCGCCGTATTGATCTCATGCCATAATATTTTCATGTTTTCATGATGTCATGATCCCTTCTAAAGTCTTAATATGCCATGTTTAGTCCACTATCAATTTAGTAGCATAGATGTACATGTATCAAAGTAAGAAATCATTCATTTTTACTGCAGAATGTAAGTAACAAGTCATATGTAAGACTCACCTGAAATTAGTCCGTAATTCATTTATATTAACTCGGCCCGATGATCTCCAATTCCCGGATCTATCATGATAAGTAAAAAGTTCTTATTACCAATAACTCTTAAAAAAATATACTAACTTAATGACTTGAATCGCATAATCGTTCGGACTTCTCAATACGTAAGGGTACAAAGTGTAATTTGGGTTCTAGGGCAAAATGGTCAATTTATCCGAATTAACAAGTGGACCCGAGAGCTTCCTCGGGATTTGGGTCAATTTTTTTACCTATTCCTTAGTCCCATTAGTATATACTAAGGCTCGAGTGACTCACGTTCGATCGGTTTGATCGCCAGTTAATTAGACCGTAAATGGGTATTTTCGTAATTTTGCTATTGGCCATCAAAAAATATAATCGAGACCCGACCCACGTTATTTTCAGTCATTATTCACATTCAAAGCCTAATTCCATGGTCAGTCCGTTCGTGTGGTGATTTTAGTGTCGGTAGACCAAAAGTAAGTAAGAGTGGCGTTTTGGTTATTATACTCTCCGGTCTCCGAAACTCGGGACTGAGACTTGTCCCGTACCTTATTTAACCCCAATTTCATCCTGGTGAAGTCAATTTTGTGATTCGACTAATGGATGTGGCGATTTAAGCGGGTACGTGAGTTGGGTTCCTAGAGAGAAGAAATCTCAAAAAATGAACTGTTTTTTAGAGTGACTTTAGGGTCGGTTTATGTGAGTTACGTAGGTCTTGAGGACGATCCAATCTATATAGGTCCAAGATTTAATGTTTGTCTACAACTTTCGTGTTTTAAGACACGAATTTTGACCATCCGAACATCAAGATCCAAGGGCCTGAAGTTGACAAAAAATCTAGAAAATCAGTGTTCAACAAGGCCGCGAGTCATTTTCGTAGCATGATTTTAACTCGTTCAAGATGTCATAGAGCAAATTCATTCTGTCTATGTTTAAGATAAAGTGTTTATGTCAAACTTTTTGAAAAATATAATTTGAGCACCGAAACATCAAGATCTAAGTTTCCGAAGTTGGCTAAAAATCTGGAAAAAATCTGAAAAAGGACAGTTTTATCAAGTTCGCGAGTGACTTTCGTAACGCGATTTCTATGGGTTCCAATAGTCCGAGGGTCGTTCCAGTCCATCTATTTCGAAGACTAAGTGTCTTACTATAACTCCAAACAATAAAATCTAGATTAAACCTTATAAAACATCAAGATCTAACAATCTAAACTTGCACAAAAATATGCGTTATACTTCTTTTCTTGCCGGAAAGCTTGGTGGCCGGACATGCGGCTCGGCCACGAATACGGCAGTCACGAAAGGGCTCCGGGGCATCCAAATACACGTGATAACGTAGGTGCGATGGTCATGTAATAGTAGAAGATGGTGGACATGAGGAAGTGGAAGAAGGAGAATAAGAATAAGAATAAGAAGAATTGGGGAGAGAGATAGAGAGAGTGAGAGTTAGAGAGAGAGGGAGTCTGCCGTGAGTTCAAGGGGAAAAAACCAAAAATGCCTCCTTCATATGCATGTATTTATATATTAATTGGAGAAGAAGAAAATAAATAAATAAATAAATATATATATATATATATATATATATATATATATAGACTAGGGTTAATAATTAAATTAGGGAAGACACATCCCATAATTTAAGAAAAAAAGAAAATTATGATTTGAACCATGTAGATTTCCATCGGTCAAGAGCTTGGTCACGTGCACGAGCGCAAATTGCTACTCGATCCCGAAAAGCTGTTTCGATACCGATTTTTCGAAAAATATGAGAATAGACCGGGTGACTTAGAAAATTTCGAGGATCATCATGGCGTGCTCGGATTTCTCATACGAATATTCGTTGGTAGGTCGACATCTCAAAACGTCCTAAAATTTAACGTTTTTAATGAGCATAGGTTCCGAAATCAAATTTTCCAAGCGAAGAATCAAATTACATAATAATCGTAATTATCCGCGCTATTTTTAAATTTAAATAATTAAAATGGGTCGGGGTATTACAGGATATTTAGGTTCTATTTGACATAATTTTTTTATTTTTATTCAAACTTCTTTTGGTCAATAATTCTATTTTGGCATGATAATTCCGTTTTTGCTAAGGTTTTATCAGTATTTATGTTATGAATTATAGTTTCAAATTTGACCCTAACTCAAATCTTTTCATTTTTTTGATAATTATCATAATGCTTTGGATTTAGTTCTAAATAGCAAGTATTGCCTTTTGTAATTTGGTGCTCAGGGTTTCATATAAATAAGCATGGTAAGCCTTAGGGCAAATCAGTTTATAGATAAGATGGATTTTTTTGTAAGTACATCTCTTTATTTTTTATATATTTTATAATTGAACAATTTTACAGAAAAGTTAAATGTATTCATGACAGAACATTCTATTCTCGCGTCACATGTTTACACTGCATCAGGAAACTAGACCAAATGGCTCCATTCGGCATTTGGTTCTTATTGGCTTTTTTGTTTACTTAAAAGGCCAATTTTGATTCTCATTTGGGCTAGATTATGGCAGAATTAGACAACCTTTAGTTGATTGAGAAAAGACATAATTGACCCCAATGTAAGAGTTGGAATGCTTAGGGTTTCAGGGCATTTTCGTCATTAGACTTCTAGAGTCAAACAGAATTCTATATTAAATACGGTCAAAATATATTAAAATAATTTAATTTAAACAGACTCGACTAGATTAATTTTTTTTTGGAACAACATAATTCAATAATCCAATAATAACCACAACCATAAAACCTATGTATTTGGGTCGTTCGTGAAACAAGCCCTCGAGTAGTTACTGACAATTACATAGATCTCTTTGGAGTAGCATTGATGAGGTCGACATTAAAAAAAAAAATGAAAAACCTCTTTCACTTCAACATGAACACATTGACAATCTCAATCCCAAGATAAAAACAATAAGGAAACTTTTGTGTTGCAAATAACAGAAATGTTGATAACTTACACAAAGCCAACTTCAATGTAAAAACTCAATAATTATAATTATCATCACAACGTTCCATCACCCACAAAAAAAAAAAGGTAGAAAATTAAGTACAAGGGTCATTAAATCAATACATGCCAAAGAATTAAGCAAAACCAAATTCACACACATCACACAAGAGAAAACTATAGGCACAGCCCAATCAATTAATCAACCGTAACTTATATATCAACGTCGCAGAATTTCCTCTGGAAATTCTTCGACGGCGGAAATGGTACCAAAACCGACTTACACGAAATCTTCAATTTTCGATGTCCCGATTTCCACGCTCCTACCTTAAACCTTATCCTCGCCTTCATATGGATGTCCAACTTCACCGCTCCACCCGTTCTCTCCCTCTTCATGTCCCTGACCATGGCTCCAGAGAACGCCACATCTCGAGCAACAAGATATACCCCCAACTGAGTCACATTCTTGCAGGGCTGAAAGAAAGGCGCCACGGTGCTATACGCCACCTTTTGATCGTCATAAGACACCGAGGCTAGCAGTTTGTCGTGGTAGATGGAGACCTTTTTGTTGGGATTGTGGGCACTTATGATGAAATTGAAGGTGGAGTTGAGGTGGTTGTCATTTAAGTTGAAGCCGCTGATTGATGCGGATTCGATCGAGTAGACAAGGTGTTTTGGCTTGATGACTAGCCAGACGATGAGCACTATTAGACCGATTATAAAGATCAAGGCTAGTAAAATGATTGCAATGATTCGAACCAGGCTCGTGCCAGCGGCGGGAGGTCGTGCGGGTTGTGGATTGGCCATGGTAGAGATTGAGGGTCTAAAATCTAAAGTGATGAACTTGGGTAAGTTGGGTTAGAAATGTAAGCTGTTTTTATAGTACATGATAAAGTTGAGGAATGTTTGAGTTGAGAAGCTACTCCTAAAAGACATTTCGATTAATTGGGTGCAGCTGTCTTGATGAGAGATTAAATTCTTTATTCCTTTCTTTACCTTAACAAAGCCATTCTTTTTCATTTATATACTAATTGTGAATTTGATTTCTTGCATGAAACTCAAGTCACCTGAATATATGTTTAAAGGTCCCCCTGTTTTCTACATGAAGGAACACTCCAATTCAAGTTATTATTTGGATTAAAATGAGAGAGAGAGAGAGAGAGAGAGAGAGAGAGAGAGAGAGAGAGAGCAGGGTAACTCCCAAAAAATTTCAAAAAGTTGACAGGGATAAAACTGGATATGAATATACTTAGCTTGCAGACAGGAAAAGGAGAGGGACTCCATGAGCTTTTAAAAGGGCAAACAGTTCCTTCCTGTTTCTTACTTTGCCTCCAAGGAGTTCTAAAAGTACCCCTGAAGCTGTTCGTTTCCACAAGGCAGCACAAGTCACAAGTTCACATTGTAAGTGGAAAATACAAATTAAAATTTCTGACTAATACAATCTGAAACCAAAAAAAGAATGTAAAAACAAATTTAAAAAACAATACAAATTGAGGTCCGTGAACACATGGTGTTCTTAAGACAAATTTGTCGTCTCATCAGAGTACTGGAGTAATCGTTCGATATTCGTCTGTCAAGATACAATTGCTGAACCAAAAATGGTAGCACCATCCGAAACCATTTGACGAACTGACTACATAGTACTCTCTGTCTCACTGAAGAACATGAAGAACAGATTGAATAGGGAAGTGAAGAATGCTCAGAAAATTTTCAACTTGTTTTTCCCAATCAAAGATGTGCAATTTATAGAATCATAGGAAGACCAATGGCTAAATTGATTTCAATAATAAATCCAAAATTAATTATGTAATTCATTCATGGATTTAATTCCAGAATGGGTAACAAAATTAATTTCCAGATTCAATTTCAAAATTAATTCTTGCATTATAAATAATTTTTAATTTAGTTTCAAATTATTCATGTGTGGGCTCAAACACAACAAGTGGCCCATTAAGATTGAACTCAACTCAAGTAAATTATGTCCAAACTTTTGAGCAATAAAAACGTAAGTCACAAGGGCTCAAAGACCAAGCACAAGCCAAGAAAAGCCAAACCCACGACCCATGGATCACGGTCCACAGCCCAGGCTACAATAGCAATGCGTGACCTACTGATTATTTGGGGCAAAGTTCACATTATTTAGGTCCTCATTCATCCACAAGATAGGGTGCCCCCAATGGGTTCAAATCCTTAAACAATACTTAACAAATACAATGTGTTTTTCGTATGTGGAACTAGGTGACCTTGTACGTACCTTCTCACATACTACACGTGAGACATACTTTGATAACCAATTTCTCATTTGATCCTTAACAAATTTTGTTCATTATTTCCATCGTTTAATCCCTTTCCTTATGAGTACACATATCCACTTAGACCCAACTCAATTAGCAATAGGGTCCCCTTAATTTTTGAGACAAAGTTACCAAAAAAAAATATGGAATAAAATCTACTTTCCAACAATCCCGTATATGAATAAAAATTGGCAAAATACAAGATATCAAAGACAACACAGACTTGAAAAGAGAGTACAACGGATAATTTCTACATAGGATAAGTAATTTTTGGCCTTGAAGCTTTTCTTGTGAAAACTCATTGGATTTACTGGCTAACTAGTGAATATGATATCTCAAATTGTTTTACTATTTTGTAAACCAAGACAACATACTTCATGGAGGAACTTCTCATAATACAGTTCAATTTTCACTATTGAGTTTGTTTTGGCTCTAAACTTTTATCTAGTTCAGTAAGTGTTCCAATAATTTAGCATTCTCAATTCTTGTAGATTCGGACAACCACCCCGGAGCCAACATAGGAGTTCGCGATAATTGCACCTGTTTTTGGCACCATCAAAGCCAAAACTTCATCGTCATGATTTGAATTGTTCAACTTTTAGAGTTCAATAAATATAATGTTTAACACCAAAATTAAATTAATTGGACATTAATAACCATGTGATCAAGACAAATAATTATCTCGTAGTTCAATTTTGAAATTATCCCTATCATCTATTTTTCTAATACCCACATTATCCAATTAATACTCGTTGTCCCACAAGTTCAACTAGCTACTAACCCAAGTTCAGACTTCACGTAGTATAGTTGCATGTCTCCTATAAATAAGGGATGTGGATAACGAACATAAAGCAAAATTATTTGGTTTTCAATGGGTTATTTGTAGTAATAATAAAAATAAGGTGTTGAGATGTGATTGAATAAGCAAGTTATCTCAAGTAATGTGAGCTAAATGTATAATGAACCATGCTACCAACACAGGCGGTCTGGACACATCTGGATACAGATGTGCTCAGAATTGTTAGATACACGTGGGGCTCTCAATAATTCAAGGACCCCACGTGCATCTAACGGTTCCAGATACATCTGTGTCCGGACTGTCTGTGTACACAGACTTTCCGATATATAATTAAGTAAGGACAGGTCATGATTTGATATGCTACTTGGATTTAGTAGTGATTATAACATCAATTGAGTTTTTCTCACAATATGCATACAAAAATTAAAAAAAAGAAGCTAAATATCTCGACCCAAATAGTATCTTTCGTTCCATTTATCTTTTACGTTCTAATTATATTAATTAAATATTGTTATATACATATTTATGTAGCTTTTTTTAATGTATAAGAGTGACATACCTATAATAAAATACAATTTGATTTCTTTGTTTGTTTATTGTTTATCTTTTTAATTCTCATCACTCATTAACTCTTTTTCCCATGTTAAAACTTAAAACCCTATCAAGAGAACAAATTTAGTACAATAGTAATAATGAATGAAAACTTGATTATATCTTGACTCCGCCACTATTTCAATTTTTCAACTCCATCTTCGTCGATCCTTATTCGGAACAAAAAAGGAACAAAGTACCATAAAACCGCTTGACCAACCCCATTGCCATAAGCAGGGCCGACTAGGGGCTAAGCCATGCAAGCCCGCAAGCTCGGGCAACCCCCCAGTGCGGGGCAATGAAAAAAATGCCGGTATTTAAAACAATACGGTATTATAAATAATTGGTACCGTTTTTACGTCAAAACAGTATGTACCAATTAGTACGGTACGATATTAATATCCTTGGGTGGGATTAACAATAGCATGGGAGTATCTATTCTAGTATTCTTAGTCCAATCCCAATGCCCTGTTTGTTTGTCACCAGATTGTTACGTTGGATGGGATTGTGTAAGATGGGCTCGGTAGTCCTATGATGAATTCATAATCCACAAAACTTGCCCAACCCAAACACAGGATTAAGGATTCCGTGGGCTTCATAGTCCAAACACAAGTCTAAGAGAGGGTTACAAATAGGGCTTAAAAGTAATTTTATGATGATGCAAAAAACATTATATTTTGTAAAATGATGTTGTGTAAATTTATATAGAAAATTTTAAAAATTTATTTGAAAATAGTTTTAGATGTATACTTTGTCCGATTTTATTTATCAGCATGATTTATTAATACATTATGGTTCCATTTGCCATCTTCAAATTGTTGGTGTTTGTATTATTTGAGCCCAATAAATCTTGGTCATTTAGCCTAAATTGTTTTAGAATACAAAAAGTCTAGAGACACATACCTCAAAGACATATCTTTACACAGATTGCACACTTGGCACTTGTGGACTCCACCTCTTTCCCAAACAAATCCACTTGTTCTTGTTAAAAATAAAAGAAAATTTAAAGGCCTAAAAAATTATCCTAAAGCTGATGTACTTTTACTTTTATTGAACCTAACCCCACTTTCTCTTCCTCTTGAAGGTCACTCGTTGCCGTCAAGTGTGGCGTGGCTGGATAGTGTTTGGTCACCGAGAAATAGTTGGCAAACCCTTTATTTTTCATCTCTCGTCATTGTGATTAACAACTCTAGCACTCTCGTCGTTGGTAAGTGTTCCGTCTCCGATAGAGAGACAAATTTTTTCTTTTCCTATTTTGGTAGTAGTGAAACAAGCCAATCTTACTTGTGTTTGGATATTATTCTATTTCCGATTGCACAATGGTTCTGATTATTATTCTTTTAAGTATGAATTGGGTACTATCTACGTATATATGTCAACTCGGCTTTAGCTGTGTTTGTTACAATTTAATTACATCTTCTGATTTATCTTTGTGTATAGTCATTCAATCCCTACAACTTTTCTTTGGCAACTGATGTGTGTGTTGCTTTACATGAATTCTTAAAACAAGGGAGTTTTTTTTGTGGCTTCTTTCTGTTGTGAAAATTGAGTTCGGCTGTTCAAGATTACACATAAAGCACAAACAAAATCCAAACTGAAATCAGAACCCATAATTTCATCCCAAGTCTCTCTGAGCTATATGAAAAGTACTGCAAATCCTTTACAAATTACAATGTAATTTTTCTACATAATTGATGTTTTGTTTTCAGTAATTTTAGGTGATGACAACAACATATTTTAGCAACCCCATTTTCATGCTTAATCGTTCTTAAAAAATTGGGTTTCTTCTCTATCAATCTAAGCAATTGAGCTTGATAATTGTAGTTTTTGCATTTCTATCGTGAAGGCATGGAAGTTGATTTATCCAATGATTCTTCGCTCGATGGGTTCGATGGGAATAACATTGAGAAGAAAATGCCTAATGAGGAGAATGAAATAGAAGAAACCATGAATGAGGCAGACAAGATTGTAGATCTTACATTAGGAATGACATTCAACTCCATGAAAGAAACTTATCAATATTACATTAGCTATGCAAGGCAAAATCAATTTGCAGTTGCTATAAGAACATCTAAAAAGGGAAGCGACGGAAAATTGAAGAACGTCACTATTATGTGTAGTCATTGTGGAAAACCAAGGATTAAAATTGAGTTGCCCAACTAGACCGCGACCACAAACAAAAATGAATTGTAAAGCATGCATTAATGTAAATCACATTCTAATGGAAAGGTGGATACTAAATTAGTTTGTACTTGATCATAACCACTCAATGAGTCTGGGGAAATCCAAATTTTGCAAGTGCAACCATGTACTACAAGTGCATGTTAAGGGAAGGCTTGAATTAAATGATAAAGCCGGAATTAAATTGAACAAGACTTACAATACCTTTGTGATAGATATGCGACATGTTCAACTTATGTCAAAGAAGAAAGAGAGACTATGAATTCATAAGGAAAAATTTTATTGGTAAGGGATAAGAAAAGCAAGCACAAGCCGCTTGCAAGCTAGAAACGAAGAGTAATAATGAGGAAAAAAAGAAAACAAAGAAACACAGAGTTAAAGCTCACAACTACACAATAGTAATCATTTTCTGCACCACAAAATCATCTCATCTCTAGTCCACAAGTTGAACTCTTCCTGATACATATTCCTTGTCAGCATGAGAGCAAAATGCCTGCAACAAGAATATATTGCAACATGTCTATCATTTAAGTGGTATATCTAGATTGTAGACCACTTTTAAATTGGGATGCTGGAATTTCATGGCTCATTGGGAAATTCAGTACTAATCCTTTGGTAGCATAGTTAGAAAGCTTGCTTGGACTGCTATGATATGTTACATTTGGCAAGAAATGAATTACAGAGTTTTTCAAAGGCATTGAAAAGGCCCTTTGATATCCATACTAAAAGTTCTCAATTGGGAAAAAGGGAAAAAAAATAGACTCCTCAAATATCCCAAAAAAGTTGCATCAATTTTCAAAATTACAAACTGGGTAATTCTATACTTCCATCTCAAAACTGTCACTGCTAAGTTAAATTTATGGTTTTCTAGATGTGAAGGTCAAGACTAAACTTCATTCAGAAGTTGGCAAATTAGACTGATAGGTGTGGGGGAAGGGGAAAAACACTCTACCAAAGCATTGAAAATAATTCATCAGTAGCATGTATTATAATGCAAAAAATACTACCTTTTTCCTCTATATTTTCATACTCATGAAAAAATTAGTGAACCCAAAGACATAAATAGAAAGCAAAAAGAGGTTATCCATACTAGATACAATAGCAAGAAAATACCACGGATTCCACAATATTCCTATTTCTCTATCATATTCCATGATCAAGACAACTGGCTGAATCACTTGAAACTATTCCATATAAGTTCTACTGATATCTTTTTCCTGTAAAGCCAATCGGCTTCGATCCGGAATGACCACCTAAAGTATCTATCTACAATTATTCCTCTAGTACCCTTCTACAATAACTTGTTATATCTCATAACAGAGCTTAAATCAGTTCCCATAAGAACGACTTGTACTCATAGACTTTCCAACTAAATCATCACCTCCATTGCCAGAATATGGGAGTTCGTTATGAGAAAAACAGAATACACGAAAATAGGAAAAGATACATGAAAGAACTCATAAGAAGAGAACCATTTGTGAAACGTGTATTCCATTTTTCTTGCCTTCAAACAAAATACAAGAGGTCCTATTTATAAGAGGTTTTGTGCGGGTCACAGCCCTGCATAACCAACTAACAGACTACCACTCAAAACAGATTCCAACATGACTAACAACCCTGCTAACAAACATTTGCTGAGCTGGACATATAGGAGGTTTCAACAAACTAACAACTATCTAAACATTGCTTCTGATTTTGTGAGCCCGAGCCTGAGCCTGAGGTTACACAGAAACTTGAGTCACCAGTAGTATGGGTTTCATCAGTAGGAGTATTGTTTACATCCCCCTTCGAACTGATGGGAGGCAAAACCATCAGTTTGGATTTAAGAACCAAAAATTGAGCAACAGGAAGACCTTTAGTGAAGATGTCTGCAATCTGATGTTGAGTATTGAGATACCTTACAACCACTTGTTTGCTCAATACTTTTTCACGAATAAAGTGATAATCTATCTCAATATGCTTGGTTCGAGCATGAAACAAAGGATTGGAAGCTAGAGAGATGGCACTTTGGTTATCACACCAAATAAGAGCAGGACCAGAGCAAGGAATTCCAAGATCACAAGCTAGCTGAGCAAACCAACTGAGTTCAGCAGCCGTATTAGCCAAAGCCCTATATTCTGCTTCAGTGGAGGACCTAGCCACCGTTGGTTGTTTCTTGGCAGACCATGATACTAAATTGGAACCAAAATAAACACAAAAGCCTGAGGTTGACCTTCTATCCACAGAATCACCAGCCCAATCCGCATCTGCGTATGCTGTAAAATTGAAGGATCCTGGAGTAAAATACAGCCCATGAGCACTTGTACCATGAACATAACGCAATATCCGCTTCACAGCAGAAAAGTGAAGATCAGTAGGTGCATGCATGTGTTGACACACTTTATTAACAGCATGAGAAAGGTCTGGCCTGGTAATGGTAAGGTACTGAAGAGACCCAACCAAAGTACGATATAAAGTAGAATCAGTAAACATGGGAGAAGAAATCAGAGGAGGTTGTTTGGTGGATTCAGGAGTCAGACTTGGGTTGCAATGAAGCAATCCTGCTTTGTTTAAAAGGTCAGTGGCGTATTTTTGCTGAGACAAGAACAAACCAGTAGGAGACCGGTGGATTTCTATGCCCAGGAAATAGTGTAGGTCACCCAAGTCTTTCATGGCGAATTTAGTACTTAGAGTGGCAATGAATTTGGAAATAAGACCATCATTATTTCCAGTGAGAATGATATCATCAACATACACTAAAAGTACAACACAGGACCCATCTTGATTGAGAACAAACAACGAGGTATCAGCTGTACTGTTCTTGAACCCTTGAGTAATAAGAAACTGACTAAATACTGAATACCACGCTCTTGGGGCCTGACGAAGTCCATACAAAGCTTTGTGCAGTTTGCACACTAATTGAGGATGGTGAGGATCCACATATCCTGGTGGTTGTTTCATAAACACTTCTTCTTCAATAATGCCATGAAGAAACGCATTAGATACGTCAAGTTGGCGCAAAGACCAAGACTTGGTAAGAGCCAAGGATAGAACCATCCGAACTGTGGTTTGTTTAACCACAGGACTAAAGGTATCAGCATAATCAAGGCCTTCAGTCTGTTGATTCCCATTGGCAACCAACCTTGCCTTATATCGAGTCACTTGACCATTAGAGTGTCGCTTAACCTTATAAATCCATTGACATCCAATAGTATGACCATGAGAAGGAAGGGAAACAAGGGACCAAGTTCCTTGTTTGAGCAAGGCTGCATACTCCTCATCCATTGCAGATTTCCATACAGCATGTTTGGAAGCTTCAGTAAAGTTTTTGGGCTCCAGTGAGTCATCAATGGTTTTAGTGAAGAGTGATAAAGGAACTCTAGGCTTAGTTATTCCATGCTTCCCCCTAGTAATCATAGAATGCTGATTAGTAATAACAGGAACAACTGCAGTTGGACCATTCGAATTATCAGAAGTCTGAAAGAGTGATGCTGAGGCTGAAGATCCTGAGTCATCAGTAGGTGAGACAGAACTGTTTGTAGAATCTGAAGGAATTTCCGGACGTATGGTGGCTAGAGGTACTGGGATTGGTATAGTCACAGTGATAGGATCATACACTGCAAGAGGAACAGAGAAGGTGGAGAAGAAAGAGTCCTCTGCATCTGACTTCACAAGAGATTGATAAGGAAAGGTGGTTTCATCAAACTTAACATGGCGTGAAATATATACTTTGTTTGTACTTGGATCATAGCATCGATAACCTTTAGTTGTCTGACAGTAACCCAAGAAAACACAATGAACTGATTTGGGCTCCAACTTGTTAGATGTGTAAGGTTTAAGCCAAGGGAAACATGAACAACCAAATGGTTTTAATAGGTGATAATCAGGGACCTTGTTAAACACTAGCTCAAATGGAATTTGAAACTTAATAGAGGAATGTGGAAGTCTGTTTATGAGATATACAGCTGTAGACAGAGCTTCAACCCAAAAACAAGATGGTAACCCTCCTTGATGAAGTAATGTGAGAGTAGTTTCCATGATATGACGATGAGACCTCTCTGCCCTTCCATTCTGCTCTGCGGTGTGAGGACAAGATGTGTGATGTATAATCCCAGCCTCAAGAAATAGATGATACAGATATTTATTAATGAATTCTCCCCCATTGTCACTTCTAACAAACTTAACAGATCTTGTGAACTGGTTCTCAACAAATGCTTTAAAGTAAGTAAGATGAGTTTTAACCTCAGATTTGTAATGCATAGGAAAAACCCATATGTAACGAGAAAAATCATCCAAGAGTAAAAGGTAGTACTTGTATCCTTGATTGGAAGCAACTGGGGATGGACCCCATACATCAACATGAAGTAATTGAAACAATTCAGTTGACTGAGAATCAGAAATAGAAAAAGGCAATTTGTGACTCTTCACAACATTGCACGAGACACACTTAACATCAGCAGGTTTGGTGGTCTGAATGGCCTTTTGTTTTATTAAATGATCCAGTAGACTAGAACATGGATGCCCCAATCTTTGATGCCACAAAGACCTGGTGAAGGTACGTGGACTAAAGAAGACAGCTCCGGAGATGTTGTTAGAGTAACCCAGTAGAGGATACAACCCCTGCTTGCACAGACCCTTGCCCAGAATTTGGTTGGTTAACTTGTCCTGAATAAGAAAGCCAGTAGAGTCAAAAATAACCCTGCAATTGTTATCTTTAGTGAACTGATATACGGACAGAAGGTTGTGACTAATCTGAGGTGCATGCAACATATGTTTCAGAGAAAATACAGAAGTGGAACATGCTAACTTGCCTTCTCCTGTGTGGGTGATAGGAATATGTGAACCATTGCCAACCAAAATACCTTGATGACCATTGTATGGCTGCTGCTGAACAGATAATTGGGACAAGGAATTGGTAACATGGCCAGTAGCGCCACTATCAAAATACCAGGAGGATCCAGGATACATATTTACCTGACTGATATCCGAAACAGGATACACAGAACAGTCTGCAATATGAGCTTGAGGTGGAATCTGTCCCATGGAATTAGAGGGATGGGATACTGCCCTTGGATCCGGAACACCATTTGTGCTCCTGTCTGAAATTTGACCACCATTATACATAGGAAAGGTTTGTGCCCCAATCTGGTTTTGAAAAGAAAGAGGCCCATAAGAACCTCCCATACCAGAACCAGAAGGTCTGAATCCTGTGGACTGAGATCCATTAGCCAAATAAGATGGTGGATGATAAGCCAAATTCTGCCTATGATGACACATATTGGCCATGTGATTATCTCTCCCACATATCTGACAAAGAGCCTTTGGGAAGCCAAAATAAGATCCTGGACCATGACCTTGAGGAGTCATATAGTTAGAGTTTTGAAAGGAATGTTGATTGTAACCTCTGTAATTCCTTCTTTTGTCCTTAGAGAAACCTCTGCCTTGATTGCCTGAGTATGGAATGTAGAACTGTTGGGGTGGTACAAAGCCAGTTGGCTGAGTATAAGTCTGATTTACACCAGATGGTGGAGGAAAGGACTGGACTGAAGTGAGAGGATTTGGAGAAGGAACCACAGACTGCTTAGGGTGTGATTCTCCTGTCAAATTCATGTGTTCTGAGCTGTGATGAGCCACAAACACAGAAGAAGTGGTGCCTATATCAGATTTTTGAACTTCTGTGTCCAAATCCTCTGATTGAAGAAGTGAAATCAGATCCTCAAATAAGATTGGTTCAGTCCTGGTTTTAAGTGCTACTTTCAACCCTTTGAACTCATCTGGTAAACCATGTAAGGTGTGAAACACAAGGTCATCATCTGAGACCGGACAACCAGAGCTAGCCAACTTCTGAGCACAGTCTTTAATAAAATCTATATATCTGTCCATTGTGGAAGTTTTGGTTGCATCAAACAACTTTCGTTTTAAAACATGTACATGAGACCTTGAGAGCATTCCAAAGCGATTTTCCAAAGAATGCCACACCTCATAGGCATGACTACAACCAAGGATATGTTGTAATATAGAGGGTGAAACAGAGGCAGTAAGACAAGAGAGTATGTGACCATCTATCACAGTCCAGTTTAAGAAATCTGGATTGGATGTTTCTGCACCATTCACCACAACAGTGGGTGATGGGCATTTGACTGTTCCATCAATGTAGCCTAAGAATCCATTAGGTCTTGTTGCATTTTGAACTTGAGTTTTCCAAAGTACATAGTTATTTGAATCTAGTTTTATAGTTACCAAACCGTGGAAGTTTGATACTAAGAAAATCAGAGATGAAGGCATAGTTACTGATGAAGACACAGATGAAGGCATAGTTACTGACCTTGTACCTGTTTCAATGTTACCTTGAGAATCCATTATCAATTGTTCTGAGAAAGTGTTTTATGGTTGCTTGAAAGGAAGCAGCAGATCAGCAATAGGATCCTAGACGTTAGTCTTGAAGCTCTGATACCATATGAGAAAAACAGAATACACGAAAATAGGAAAAGATACATGAAAGAACTCATAAGAAGAGAACCATTTGTGAAACGTGTATTCCATTTTTCTTGCCTTCAAACAAAATACAAGAGGTCCTATTTATAAGAGGTTTTGTGCGGGTCACAGCCCTGCATAACCAACTAACAGACTACCACTCAAAACAGATTCCAACATGACTAACAACCCTGCTAACAAACATTTGCTGAGCTGGACATATAGGAGGTTTCAACAAACTAACAACTATCTAAACATTGCTTCTGATTTTGTGAGCCCGAGCCTGAGCCTGAGGTTACACAGAAACTTGAGTCACCAGTAGTATGGGTTTCATCAGTAGGAGTATTGTTTACATTCGTAACCCTATTCTGGCCAAACAAAAAAATGAAACCAATTATTGATCTAATTACAACACTTTCTTGAGAGTAAGTCAAATTTATCAAAAAAGTAGATAATTGGATAAAAAGTTATTGTTAACCTGGAAAACCTGGGGACCGATGGAAGCATGAAAAGGAGGCGATGGAGAGGGATTCGAAGCCAGCAAGCGAATTGTCGTTGGAGGTGCAAAAGGTATCTTCTGTTGGTTCTTCCAATCTCCTCTTCGTTTCTCTCCATCTCTTTCTTCCTTGTCTCTTCTTGATGATCGACGACCAAATAGTATTATCCAGCCACACCATAATTGACAGTGACGAGGGACCTTTGAGCTGCGAGAAAGAGAGAGTGGGTTAGGTTCAATAAAAAGTAAACATAAATAAGTTTTTCGATACTTTTTTAGGCCTTTAAATTTTATTTTATTTTAGACTAGAAATACTGGATTTGCTTGGGAAAGAGGTGGGGTTCACAAGTGTCAAGTGTGCAATCTGTGTTTGAGGTCTATGTCTCTAGACTTATTGTTTAGAATAAGGAAGGATTTTTGACTTTTTATAAGACCAAATAGCCCTTAGTAAAAGGGACAAATGACTTAGCTTGAAGAGCATTTTCATCATTAAACAAAAGTTATCAATCTCATACCGGTAAACGTACTATTTTTGCCGTAGTGCCGTTTTGAGTTTATTGCTAAAAAATAATATATATTCTCAATTAATATTTTTTAACTTATAAAATGAAGCCCTACAACTTAAAAATAAAATCACCAAACATCAAATGAGATGACTTTAGTATGAATTTATGTGTACTAATTGAAATTAAGAACAAAACATTTACAGACTAGTATGAAATAACTCGAAAACCATCCGGTATGGTACAAGAATAGACCGATATTGCTATGAGGGCGACATGGTACATACTATCTGGTACCGAATGGTATGATACGAGATAAATAACTTTGCATCATACCTTTTGAGTCAAACAAATCCTATATTAAATCCAGTCAAAACACATAAATAAATAATTTAGTTCAAACAAATTTAGCCAGATAAAATTCTACTTAGATCAATATAATTTAATAATTATCGCAGGCCAAACGAAGCCTATGACTAAACACTAAAAATGAAAAAATTAGACAACAAAACACCTAACAACCATTAAACCAGAGCGGGAAGAGATTCAAAATTTGAAATTCAAAATAAGAGCTTTTCGATTTTCTTACCAATTTATTATTTCCTTATTAGCAGTTTAAATATTTCATGCGAATAAAAATTTATTACTACTTCTTGTCTCCATACTCCATACTCCAATTTGATAACGCTTGCGCTCTCTCTCTCTCTCTCTCTCTCTCAAACACACATTGGCGACGGTGTGTAGGTCTCTCTTTCATTTTCTGAGCATTTTCATAATTTGTTTGAAATTGCGATAAGGGTTTGTGATTAGTCTTCTCCGTATGCAGCTAGACGACTTCGTCTCTCTTATCAAGCGATTCAGGTCAAATTCGTAGATAGTTCACCGTAGGGATGGGTCAGATCCAGTACTCCGAGAAGTACTTCGACGACACCTACGAGTACAGGTAATGAACCGATTTCATCCTCATTTTTCAATTATCTCTGGCTTTGAAATTTCCGTTTCTTAGTTTTCTCGTAATCACATTTCTTCTGAGGATTTCGAATTTGGATTTGCTGATTTGCAGGCATGTGGTTCTCCCTCCTGAAGTATCCAAACTGCTCCCTAAGAATCGGCTTCTCTCTGAGGTGAGAAATTCGAGTTCTGATTATGTTTCATATAATATTGCTGCCGCATTTTTTGGACATTCATTTGCTTTTGGTTGCCCATGTAGAATAATAATTTGATATTTAATATATGTTATCAGGCCTAGGGTTTCAAATTTTATTGGCAACTAGTACGGCTTTCATAAAATTTCTTCAAATTATAGGTCATCTCGGTGACTCTTGTGGTTTGAAATGATCATTTTGCTGTATTGTCAACATAATCTTCGTAGTTTCATCTCATTACTGTTGTATCTGGCTTCTGATTTAGTATCAAGTCTTCAATTTTATGTTGGCTTTTCGCTATAACTAAATAGATCTTGTGGTTTTGTTGGTATTGAAAACCTTGGACTACTATATTAAGCCAATTTGATGGTATCACATATTTGATTTTGCGTTTCAGAACGAATGGCGTGCAATAGGGGTGCAGCAGAGCAGAGGGTGGGTTCACTATACCATCCATCGACCAGAGCCCCACATTATGCTCTTCAGGAGGCCTCTGAACTATCAGCAGCAGCAGGAGAATCCGACTCAGCAGGCCATGGTTGCCAAGTGAAATGTCACTCTAGTCTCATGGCCTTTATATAGTGTTCTTGACATTTCAAGTAGAAAATGAAGATGTTATAAGTTAAACCCTGCATTTGAACACTGGAATAACTCTGGAACTGATTTTGCTACTGCACTATGTTGTTCTCTGTACTTTTGGGGGTCTCGTATGAAACTTGTCGATTCTGATATCGCAGGTGCATCGTTGGTGTACTCAAAACTGACGGCTGGTGTTGTGGTTGCTTTTTGAGGTGTTTGCTTCTGGGGATTACAGCTTTCTGTGTGGATTCCATTACCTTTTTCTATTTTGGTTTAGTTTGTTTTCTGGTTATGTGATTTGTGGTTATAGTTTCATTTGCTTGACAAGATATTTGGTAGTGTAATTGATTTTAATCCTGGATATGTGAACTTAGGGTTATGCTTGTGGTCACTGTGTGGAGTGTTATCTACTTTTGTATTTAAGGTTTCTGATACTGATTTGTCATTGGGGTATGCTTTGAATGACTTCGTTTTCTTACCTTGTGCTCTGTGGTTATGGTTACACTTACTTCAAAAAGATCCCATTAACTAACTATTCGGTCAGTGTTTTGTGTGTCAAAATGATATTGTTTTGGTGCGCAATAAGCAAAACAGGGTCCCCAAGTGGCAGGATTAGGACAGTGTTTGCTATTGTGCCAAATCATAAAAGCTTAGCTTTCCAGAGAACTAATGCCTGTTTGTAAATTTGTCTTTGAAGTTGGCCAAAAACTTCCATCACTTTCATATTGTAGGTTGTATTGTATTTATGAGTGGTGTCAAAATGGTTGGGTTTGGGATATGTTGCATTTTGCTTTTAGATTGTGTGTTTGAAATTAGTTTGTCGTGACGTGCGAGGCTAGTAATGGCTGCCATTCACGTATGGATAAGGGTTACTGCAATTGAGTGTTGAAATGTTTCAGAAGAAAAATGAACACATGGTTGCCCTAAAGGAAATTACATTTTTGATGGGGTTGCCCTAAAGTTAAAATTTCTTGATTTTTTTCTTGTCTGTAAATAGGGTTCTCTTGTATTCATCAGAACGAATAAAGAACAGATAATTGAAAATATTCAGAACTTGGTTTTTCCTCTATTTTTTCATTGTAATGCGAATCTCTTTTATAGTATCAGAGCCTTTGTGTCTTTTATTTTTGTTATTGGTATACTATGTGTGGAGTCTGGAATCCACTCTTGACTTCTCGGGTTGTAGAATCGGATCTTTGATCTGCAAAACACTCAACACTAAGTTAGTGCACACCGGGGGGGAGTTGGATCTCCGGTGGGCACTCCGACGATCAAGTTAGCTCTTTAGGAAGAGAAGAAATAACTTGAAAGTAAGCTCTAAGCGCGAGTATGCATGTACCTTTGATTGGAGTGCCGCTGGAGTATTTATAGAGGAGGAGTCCAACTGTTTGCCGGAATGTTCGGCCCAATACGTAGGACGTGCGCCGAAGACTGCGGGAGCGTCGCCACGCGTCCCACGCCCTTGCGGATCGGAAGGATGTGCCTTGCACGTCCTCTGCCACGTGTCCCACGTCCGAGTGGGTTGGAAGGGTGTGCTTGCACATCCCTTAGAAAGCGGAGAACGTGTGTTCGTGCTTTGTAGCTGGATTATAGGGCGTCCCTTAGACTTCCTAGTCGAGTGACCGCCGAAGGAGATTCCCCGGCCGAGTAATGATCGCCGAGTACCGAACGGTAGAGGATCGGTGCGGATTGCGATTACACCGTTCGTGAAGGCCGAGCCCCAAACTCGTTTGGAACGGCCGAGCAAGGCTCCGGCCGGTAAGTTGTTCGACCCAATTCCAGGGTTCCTTTGGGCCTCGCCGAGCCCCAGAATGTGATGAGGCAGATCATGGGCCGGGGGCCCACTAATGATTTATGTCGGCCTACTACAATAGCCCCTCAATTCGGTCGTACCCGGCTTGGTACGAGGGAATTGACCATGTGGCCGAAGCCCGGCACGGCGGCAGATTACGCTCGGAAGCCGTAGAGAAACGGTGTAGTGATGCATTCAAGGTGTCACTGCTGAGATGGTGACATATGGCGTTCTATCCAACGGCAGAGCCGAAGGGGCGCTGCAGAACGGCGCACGCGAAGTGTCAGGAGCTGAGATCGTGACACGTGGTTTCATCTGACGGTAGAGCCGAGGGGGCGCAGAAAGGCGGCGTGCGCGAAGCGTCAGACCCTGAGATGACGACACGTGGCCATCATCCGACGGTGAAGAACGAATCGTCATGAATTCTTGCGCTTCGAATTCCACGCCGGCCGTTTTCCCGCCTCAACATTTTTCCTTATAAATAGAAGCCCCAGAGTACTTCAAAACTTTTCTACGCTCCCTGTGTTTCTGTATCTCTCAGCGGTTTCTGCGTTTCCAGATTTCTGTCTTACAAATCCTTGCAACAATCTGTGCTAAGGACTTCTGCCGTTTCGCAACAATCCAAAGTAAGTTCTCCACGATCTTGCCCTTCTGCAATAGTTTTGACTTGCTGATAGGTTTAGATAGGACTTTAGCAACTGTCGTTCTTGCCCTGGTACATAGTTTGCTCCCCAGGATCCGGCCGAGGGACAAACATTTTGGCCGAGCGACAAACGTTCTGGCCGAGCTACATCCTGAGGGGCTGCGAAGCCTCAATCCAATTAGTTTAGGCTTCAGCTGAGTCCGACCGGATTTCACCTTATCATTTTTAACACCCGTGCACGTGTTCATAGGATGTCCGGATCAGAAGCCGACTCAGCGGAGCTATCACCCTCTAGCGTCGAACAAGCTGGAACCAGCGGCTCGGCAGGGGTCCCTGAAGTGATGCCGAAGACCTCGGCCACTCACTCGGGAAGGAACCGATATTCCCGCTTCTTCGAAGACCCAGAGAGTCTCGGAGACTTCCGTGCGACCTACGGCATCCCGGACAATGTATCGGTACAGCTCGTTCGGCCGGAGGAGAACGTCGTGTCAAACGATTTTGAAATCGTGCTGCCCTTGATGGCTATCATCGAGGGTGGTGTTCGCTTTCCCTTTCATCCATTCCTCCGGCAAGTACTGTATACTCTACAATTGACCCCTTCCCAGGTAACGATAAACTTTTTCCGAATAGTAGTAGGGGTCATAGAGTTGAAAGAACGATATAACATTGAGTTCGAGGTCGAAGATCTGTTCGGCCTCTACCTAGTAAGCCAGAACAAGGTGGCGAGGAGAAAATACCTCAGCTGCCGGACCGGACAACGGAGGCTGATCAGAGGCCTTCCGGACTCCGACAAGTACGCCAACGACTTCGTCGTAGTCCGAGGAGAGTTCGAATTCGCACTAGGCGAATTTCGTTATCATCCTATCCCGCGCGTTCCTGGGTTCGCCGGTAAGTTTTTCTTCGGTCTATTAATCTGCTCGCCTTTCGCTTTTTATCTGTTCCGTCTCTAATTTGTTTGAGTTTTGCTTTTCTTTTGCAGGGAAAGCCGTCGTTGACAGTCTTCGGAGCAAGGCTAACTGGGACAGGATCAGCCGAGCATTCGCTATCCGGAGAAGGCACAGAGACTGCTCTGCCTTGCTCGGCTACGTGGAAGTCTACCGATCCAAGCTGAAGTGCCGAGGAGACTCTAGCAGCAGTGAGAGCTCCGAAGCCCCAGAAGAGAACCGGGCCGAAGACACCGTTCCTCTCGGGGTTATCAGAGAACCACGAGACTCACCAAGCCCGATCGAAGTTATCCCCATATCCTCAGGTACCTGCTCTTCCGCGACTTCGTCCGGTTTCAGTTGTTCTTCGGTAGAGTTCACTGATCAAGATCTTGCCGACGTTCTTGCAGAGGGGAACACTATGCCGAGGAAGGCACCGGAAGAGGTTACGCTCAAACTTGCTGTGGGCGGATCCGCACCGAAGGCCACTCGCGCAGCCGATCCTCAGAAGAAGAGGAAAGGTGCCGAAGAAAGTTCCGCTGCGGCCAAGAAGCCAAGGGAGACGATGGAGGACTCCCGACAAAAAGGGGTGGCCCACCAGACGGGTGATGCGGTGGCCCCGCCGCAGACGAGCCGATCCCCGGCAGGGACCGAGATGATGGGCCCTTCCTTGCCCCCAGTCTTCGTCCCAAAGCTGATGTTCGATGGCAGGCCGTTGAACATTGCTGACACTGTCAATGCTGACCCCTTCATGGCGTTGACGCTGGCCGGGGGAATGACGCTCCCGAAGGATGCTGCGGCCCTGCCGAGAAACTTGGATGCGGCCTTCCTGGAAATGGCTCGGCTGATGGTCAAGGTAAGTGTTCTTCTTCTCCATACGTCTCTTCCTTGTTATTTTCTAAGTTTTTTGTAAAACCGTACTTACTCTTCTTCGGTTGTTGTGCAGACGACCCAGCACTTGATCCCGATATCTGACGGGCTGATGCGGAAGGCCGCTCAGTACCGAAGCCTGAGGACCCTGCATGAGCAGGAGGTCGTGGCCAAGAACCGCGCCCTAGAAGAGCGGGATGCCGCCCGCACGGCCCTGTCAGCGGCCGAGGAGAGGGAGAAAACTGTGGCCGCAGACCTTGAAGCCACAAGGGCGGAGATGGCGAGGAGGGTCGACGAGGCCGACTCCAAGGGCTACAATGACGGGTATGCCGAGGCGCAGGGCAAATTCCTGCAGCAAATGGAAGGCATCAATGCCCAGCTGGCCGAGCTACTGCAGGGCGCCTTCCGCAGCGGCTACCTCCAAGCACTGCAAGCTGCCGAAGTGCCGGATGGATCCTCCCTGTACAGGGATGTCCCTTCGTATGGAGAGTCATCTGCTGCTGCCGAGGCGGCTACTGACCCTGCTGCCGACGTGCCGCCCCCGGCCGAAGAGACTCCCCTCCCAGATACGGAACGAGCACCCGACTCTTCCGTTGCCGAAGATGGCGGCCAGGCTTCATAAGTAGGAACTAGTAGTAGGGCCTGCGTGCCATATTTCGTCTTTCTTTCGTTTCAATTGCCGTAGACTTGTTATGTAATGAACTCATCCTTCTGAATGAATATGAAGAATCATCATTGTTAACCGAACTGTTGTCAACTGTCTCTTATGTTTCTGATCACCGAAACACTTCAGTTTATTTTCCTTTTTCAGTGCGAGTTGCATGGTTAATGCCGAACCGTTCTGCAACGGATAATATAGAATGAACCGAACCGTTCTGTGACGGATAACAGAGTGGCACATTGCCGAACACTCGGATAAAAATGCAAAAAATTTCACTAAGTATTGCATAAACCGAGCATGAGTCATGATTACAAGTACTTTCCGTTTTATACATTAACTTGTAAAAAGAACGAAATATCATGAGAACAGGAGCTCATTTTTGCGGGAGGACCAATAAGGCCGTACTAACTGGAAAAATTACAAATGAATAAAAACTGAAGAGAGTGGGGCCGCAGACCGCGCACACCTCATAACAAAGCAAGTATCTAAGAAACAACTTAATGGAAGTACTTCCTTAAATTGTGAGCATTCCAAGGTCGGGGAATAGGAGCTCCATCCATGTCTTCTAGTTTATAAGAGCCGACCCCAACGATCTTGATCACTCGGTAGGGACCTTCCCAATTAGGACCGAGCTTATTTGTGCGTTTTGCGCCGACGACCTTCCTCAGAACAAGATCATCCGGCTTAAAGGATCTTGGCCGAACCCTGGCGTTATAGCCCTGAGATATTGTTTGCTGATAAGCCGCAATTCGGATCCGAGCAGCTTCCCTCTGTTCTTCGGCCAAGTCTAAGGCCGTTGACAAAGTTCTATCATTGGTGTCCGGATGGAACTCTTCTGTCCGCATTGTCGGAAGGCCAGCTTCCAAAGGTATGACAGCTTCCATGCCAAAGGCCAAGGAGAACGGTGTTCGGCCAGTAGAGCGGCGAGGTGTGGTTCGATAAGCCCATAGAACGCTGTACAGCTCTTCGGCCCATCTACCCTTTGCTGCCATTAGTCGTTTTTTGATTCCGTTCAAGAGGATTTTGTTAGAAGCTTCGGCCTGTCCGTTACACTGAGGATATGACGGTGTGGAATTGAAGAAGCGGATTCTGTGCTCGGCGCAGAAGTCGGTAAATAGATCCCCAACGAACTGCGTGCCGTTGTCTGATATGAAAGCATAGGGGATACCGAACCTTGAAACGATATTCCGCCATACAAACCTCTTCACATCTTTGTCTTCAATTTTGACCAATGGTTCGGCCTCGATCCATTTTGTGAAGTAGTCTGTAGCGGTGATCAGGAATTTAAAACCTCCTGGGGCCACGGGGAACTTCCCGACTATATCCAGCCCCCATTGTGCGAACGGCCATGGACTGGAAAGGGGATTGAGTTGTTCGGCCGGCTGATGTATGAGCGGAGAGAACCTTTGGCATTGGTCACAGCTTTTTACCATCAGATCGGCCTCTTTTTTCATGTTCGGCCACCAGTAGCCTTGAGTCAGAGCACGATGCACGAGCGAACGTCCCCCCCGAGTGATAACCGCAGCTGCCGGAATGTAATTCCTGAAGGATAGCCCCAGTCTGCTTGGGGTGCACGCAAAGCAGGTAAGGTGCCGAGAAAGCTCTCCGGTAGAGTTTGTTACCTGGTCCTAGCCAGAACTGGGCGGCTTTGTGAGTGATTTTGTGTGCTTCCCTTCGGTCTTCGGGTAACGTCTCGTCCCGAAGGTATGCTACAATAGGGTCCATCCAACTGGGTTCCTGTGAAACGCAATTTACTGGTTCGGCCGCTGGTTTTTCGATGCTCGGCTGTGGGAGGATATCGACAGATACGGTCCTCTGCCCCCCAGCGTCCGTTGCCGACGCGAGTCCGGCTAACGCGTCGGCATGGGCGTTGTGTTCTCTTGAAATCTGTTCCAATGAAAAACTGCGGAATTGTTTGCTGGCGTGTTGTAAAGCGGTAAGGTAACGGGACATTCGGTCGTCGCGAGCTTCATACTCGCCGGAGAGCTGGTGAACTACCAACTGAGAATCGCTGTAAGCTTTAATGTGCTCTGAACCGAGGTCTGCTGCGAAACGAAGACCGGCAAGTACGGCCTCGTATTCGGCTTCATTGTTCGAGGCGGGGAAATCAAGCCGGATTGCCAGTTCATGGACAATTCCCTCTGGTGAAATCAGGACGACCCCGGCTCCGGAACCATGATTATTGGATGCGCCATCCACAAACATCCTCCAAGAATTGCCATGGAAAAATTGCCATTGTACTGATCCTGCCGAATCGTTGTTCGGCAGTGTTGTCTCTGAATCCGGCGTGAATTCGGCGATGAAATCCGCCAGAACCTGTCCTTTGATCGCCGTCCTCGGCTGGTATTGTATGTCAAAGTTGGCCAACTCCACGGCCCACTTTGAGATCCGGTTAGACAGATTAGCCTTTCGGAACAGGCTTTTTAGAGGTTGTGATGTCAAAACCGTGATGGGGTGCGCTTGGAAATACGGCACAAGCTTCCTAGAAGCGGAGACCAGTGCCAGTGCTAATTTCTCCAAAGGCAGATATCTGGTCTCGGCGCTGACTAGTGTTTTGCTGGTGTAGTAGATAGGCAGATGAGCTCGGTCATCCTGCCGAACAAGAACAGAACTGACCGCGTGCGGAGACACGGCCAGATAGATGAACAGAGGTTCCTGGTCCTTCGGCGTTGAGAGAAGTGGCGCAGAGGACAAGTAGGCCTTCAAGTCCAGGAGCGCCTGATCACATTCTAGAGTCCACTCAAAACTCCTTCGGCTGCACTTTTTCAGCAGTGCGAAAAATGGACGGCACTTGTCCGAAGATCGGCTAATGAACCTGTTCAATGCGGCTGCCATCCCTGTTAACTTCTGAACCCCTTTGATATTGTTCGGCGCTGCTAAATTGTTGATCGCACTGATCTGATTCGGGTCGGCCTCGATGCCCCTTCTGGTGACAAGGTACCCAAGAAATTTCCCAGAGCCGACCCCGAAGGCACATTTGTCGGCGTTGAGACGGAGCTTGTGCGCTTTCAGAATGTCGAATACCTCCTGCAGGTGCTTGAGGTGCTCGGCCTCAAATTTGCTTTTTACCACCATGTCGTCAATGTATGCCTCCATCGTATCTCCGATCTGTTTGGCAAACATCTTTGTGACCATCCGTTGGTACGTGGCCCCCGCGTTCTTAAGACCGAAGGGCATGACCCGATAACAGTACAAACCACGGGGACTGATGAATGCGGTCTTTTCCATATCCGGACCGTGCATAGCAATCTGATGGTACCCCCGGTAGGCGTCCATGAAACTAAACCGAGCATGCCCAGATGTGGCGTCGACGAGGCGGTCGATCCTCGGTACAGGGAAGCAGTCCTTGGGGCAGGCGTCGTTCAAATTTGTATAGTCGACGCAGACGCGCCACTTACCATTCTTCTTTTTCACAACGACGGTATTGGCCAACCAGGTGGGGTACTGTACTTCCTTGATCGCCCCAGCTTCCAACAGTCGGTCGACCTCCTCGATGACAGCGTCGGTATGGATTATGGCCGAACGTCGCGGTTTTTGAATGACGGGTCGGCGAGATCTGTCCACGTTGAGGTGGTGACAGATGAAGTCTGGATCGATGCCCGGCATCTCATATGGTGTCCATGCGAACACCTCAATGTTTTTCTTGAGGAAGGAGGTCATGGATTCCCGCTCGGCTGGTGATAGGGTTGATCCCAACAGAAAATTTCTGTCGGTATTGGTGTCGTCGGCCGGTACTGTGATCAGATCCTCAACTGCTTTCTCCGCAGCTGGAGCGCCGACATCGTCCAGGAGGGGAGCGTCCGGCGCCTCCACCCATTGGACCTGTTCGGGGCAGACCTTGCTCTTGATCGCCGCCACATAGCATTTTTTGGCGGCTAATTGATCGCCCAGCACTTCTTCGGGTCCCCATGTTCCGTTGAAGCGAAGGACTTGATGATATGTCGAGGCTACGGCCCCAAGCTTGTGCAGCCAGACGCGGCCGACGATGGCGTTGTAGGGGCTCGGCACATCGACGACCACGAATTCGACCTCTACGGTCCTTGTGCCCGTGCGGATAGGGAGCGTGATCTTACCGAGGGGCCAAACAGGAGCCGAGTTGAACCCTACCAGCGGCACCTCGGTAGGTGTGAGGTCGGCCTCCTGTAAGTGCAGTGCCTTGAACAGGGGGTAATACATGACCTCGGCCGAACTCCCCTGGTCGACCAGTATTCGGCGGACCAGCGAGTTGCCGAGGGTGAGAGAGACGACCAACGCGTCATTATGCGGCATCTGGAGGCGTTGAAGGTCTTGATCAGAAAATGACAGGTTCCCCCCAGAGTGGCTGTCGAGATGCGGACGTTTGCTTCCCGCACTTACGGACATGACCTGCTTGCCGCATGCCGCACGCCTGATCTCGGCCCGAAGAGTTTCCTCGGCTGTTGCATCCACCATTCCGTGGATGACATCGATCACCCGGACTTCCCCACTGTTCTCCTTCTCTGGTTCTGTCTGTGGCCCGGCTTGTGTTTTCTCCTCGTTGATGAACTCCTTGAGGAGTCCCTGCGACACCAATCGTTCCAGGAAATCCTTCCAGGCTCGGCAGCGTGTGGTCAAGTGACCCTTCTCCCTGTGGTACGAACAACGGTATGGAGAGTCCGGCGTCTTTCGCTGCTCTCCCATTGGCCGCCTCGGCCACTCAAAGTACGGCTCATTCTGTATCTTCTTGAGGATCTCGTACGTCGGGATCTTGAAGACCGTCTTCACCGCAGCAAACTCGAACGCCCGAGGTCCCTTATTCTTCCCAGAGGACACCACGTTCACACTTCGGCGCGAGCCGTGTGGTGTATGCTTGTTCCCTTCCCCCTGGCGGGGATGGTTTTGTTCGGCCTGACGCCGCTCGCTGCGTGCCTCCTCCAACCGGCAGTGGTTGTCAATCCGGGCCATGAGGTCATCCATGTCGGTAGGATTGGATAACATGAGATCCTCGAACAACCTGCTTCGGTGATCCAGTCCGAGCTTGAATGAAGTCACAGCAATAGCAGGGTCGCAGCCTTGAATCTCATTGAAGAGCTCCCAGTACCTAGCAGCGTACTGCCTGAGAGACTCATTCGCCGACTTCCGAAGTGCGAGGAGGGAGTCGACTCCTTTCTTCTGCCTGCTGCTGGTGACGAACCGAGCCAGGAAGGCGAGGGATAGGTCCTTGAAAGATGGGATGGAACCCTTCGGCAGTTTGTCGAACCAGAGGAGCCCCAGTTCCCCCAAGCTGGAAGGGAAGAGCTTGCACATCAGAGCGTCGTCGGTGCTGTAGAGAGACATCATCTGCCGAAAGTGCACCAGGTGCAGGTAGGCATCTGTCTTGGGGTCATACTTACTGAACTTCGGGGGGTTGAAGCCACGTGGTGGACGCACCCCCTCTATCTCCCTGGTGAAGGGAGAAGAGATGAGCTGGTCATGGATGATGTCGCACTGTGAACGTGCTGGCCGAACCTCCTGTTCGGCTCTCCCCCCCCTTCTAGCCACGAGTTGTGGTCTCAGGTCACGTCCACCGTGATACCGAGGAGAACGTCCTCGGCGGTTTTGACGTCTTGATGGGGATTGATCCCTTCGACCGCCATACCTTCGATCCATTTGAGTCTCATGGGTCGGGGTGACGTCCGAAGGTGTTGTCGGTGGAGAGTGCGACTGAGTGCTGCTCACTGGTTGAGCTCCCAGCCTTTGGTGAACCGAGACCCTCCGAGTTCCCCGTTCGGCTTCCGAACGGCTTCCAGATGGTGCGGTCCTGGTTCGTCCCCGGCCCCGCGTCTCGTTGATCGCGTCGACCTCGGTTTCGACTCCCAGTCGTTCGAGGGCCGGACGCTTGTTCCTTTCTCTTTGCTCCGGAGAGCGTGTCCTGCGGCGCCTTCGTCGCCGAGCCTGCGACGTCTCGCCATTCTGGTCAGGTTTGATGGCAACTTTGAGTTGCGCAATTTCCTCCCTGACCAGTTGAAGTAGCTGATCACGTTCTGCCAGTCGAGCCTCCAAGCGCTCGACATATGCCCTGTCCCTCAGATCAGCAGGAGGAGGGGGTGGAATGGTTGGTAGGACTGAAGGTTCAGTTCCGGTGACCACCATTGTTGATTCAGGTAAAGTTTTAAGGTGAGGATTTTGAGGATGAGAAGTCAGAAGGATCTCCCACTGTGGTCGCCAAATTGTGGAGTCTGGAATCCACTCTTGACTTCTCGGGTTGTAGAATCGGATCTTTGATCTGCAAAACACTCAACACTAAGTTAGTGCACACCGGGGGGGAGTTGGATCTCCGGTGGGCACTCCGACGATCAAGTTAGCTCTTTAGGAAGAGAAGAAATAACTTGAAAGTAAGCTCTAAGCGCGAGTATGCATGTACCTTTGATTGGAGTGCCGCTGGAGTATTTATAGAGGAGGAGTCCAACTGTTTGCCGGAATGTTCGGCCCAATACGTAGGACGTGCGCCGAAGACTGCGGGAGCGTCGCCACGCGTCCCACGCCCTTGCGGATCGGAAGGATGTGCCTTGCACGTCCTCTGCCACGTGTCCCACGTCCGAGTGGGTTGGAAGGGTGTGCTTGCACATCCCTTAGAAAGCGGAGAACGTGTGTTCGTGCTTTGTAGCTGGATTATAGGGCGTCCCTTAGACTTCCTAGTCGAGTGACCGCCGAAGGAGATTCCCCGGCCGAGTAATGATCGCCGAGTACCGAACGGTAGAGGATCGGTGCGGATTGCGATTACACCGTTCGTGAAGGCCGAGCCCCAAACTCGTTTGGAACGGCCGAGCAAGGCTCCGGCCGGTAAGTTGTTCGACCCAATTCCAGGGTTCCTTTGGGCCTCGCCGAGCCCCAGAATGTGATGAGGCAGATCATGGGCCGGGGGCCCACTAATGATTTATGTCGGCCTACTACACTATGTACCAATATTGGTGTGAACTAGTGTGTCGTTTTAGATTTATCACTAAAAAATAATATATATTTTTTAAATAATATTTTTTAACAAAAAATATTTAACACATAAAATAAAGTACCCCAACTTAACCAAATCACTAAACATAAATTGAAATGACTTTAGGATGAATTTATATGTAATTGTCCAAAAAATCATTAATTGAAAATTTAAAAAAAATATTTACAACTTGGTACAGAATAACTCGAAACAATATGGTATGGTGGCTAGAGCAGTATAAAGGTAGACCGGTATTGCTATGAGGCCGATATAATACATATCACTAGGTGCCAAGGTTTTGACTCCTGTATCGACTTGCGTATTAATTTTTTTATTGGTATGGTACGTACTGGTCATATACTAAATATCTTATTGGATTACCACAATTATCTATCTATACTATTATAAAGAAAACACCCAAGTTGGTGTGAACAAAATTCTGAAACCAGCTCACATTTGATCATTTTTTTATAATATAATTTTATGCAAATATCCCTACAGTTATTTGGGTAGTAAAACACCCAAGTTTACTATTATAAAAGAAACACCCAAGTTGGTGTGAACAAAATTCTGAAGCCGGCTCACATTTGTAATTTCCAAAAAGACCCATTCCAAAATCTCTATCAATCCTAAATACTACTACCTCCGTCCCGGTTTGTTTGTCCACTTTTTGACTTTTAGATGTCCCAAATTGTTTGTCTAATTTTGAAGTTGACTTGTCAAAATTTCCTTAATGCCCTTCCTTTTTAAAAAAATCATGCTTTGGAAAACGTAAACTCTCATTTAATGTTAAAAAAGTTAAGGGTATTCTTAGAAAGTAAAAATTTTTAAGAGTAATGATTGTGTTTCCTAAATAATTTGGAATTTCGAGAATGGACAAACAAATTGGGACGGAGGGAGTACCAAATAACTGTAGGGACATTTGCGTAAAATTATATTCTGAAAAAAACTGTCCAAAAAAAAAACTACTCCTACACTCTCCCACAAACACTCTTTACGGAGAAAACTGCTCCATTTGCAATCTCTTTCTGCCACTGGGATCTAGAGAGCAGGGGAAGCGAAAGGATCCTTCCAACCGAGGCCTGCGCACTGCCATCCTTTTGCCGAACCAAGCCTAGATGCCATCCTAAATGTAATGTTGGACTATCACTGGACAATATGAAATTGTCCTTATTGTTGAGAAAGAGCCATTTCACTCCTACTCGTGACGAAGAAGAGGTTATCAGTGGTTTCAACGAGATCGATCTTCATCGTGGTTGCATTTTCGTAATTTTGTGTTCTTTTATACTATAGATTTTATCAATCTTATAATTGAAACTATTTTAGTGGCTGATATATATATATAAGAAACATTATCATGCAATTTTAATTTAGGTTTGTGTAAACATTTGCAGGCTTCGGGGATTTGGGATTCAGAAGAGAAGAACAAGGAATTGTTTGAGGATTTGGAATTTGGAACAAAGAAGTGTTGGAATTTGATAGTGGGTTCTTCTGCCCAACTAAAAATAATAATTTATGAGCATTTTACTACTTGGGCTTCTTTCCATTTGAATACAGTATTTGGATTTGTTTTCGAGCGTTCTTCAAATTGAGTGAAATTCCCGAAAAGAAAAAAACAAAAGCTAAATCAAGTTAACAATAGGATACGCTTCACAGAAGCAACTCACCAAACAAAAACGGCCTACTACTGTAGTCATTAAAAAAAAAAAAAACAAAGGAATTACGGAGGCAGCAATTACTACTACCCCATTTATCTATCAAGAAAACAAATGAATTGCAAAAGTTAGAAGTAATTGGGATTTCGTGAAAGATCAGAGAAGCTAATTGCAAGCGTCATTGGACTTTGTCACTTGCGAACAAATCATCAAAAGAACAGCCAAAGTGAGAAATCAAACAAATTATCAGTGGGTGCATGTCACCACTATGCCATTCATCCCAAAATCTACAGCTGTAGTATGTTGAGAAATTAATTTTTTCAATGCCCTCCTTGCTTTTATTGCAAAGGTGTTCTCCAAATTCAATTTTTCATTACCCTCCTCCCTTTAAAACCCAAAATTGGTGCAACAATATATTTTTTTATTGACAGTACAAACAAATGTTGCAATTGTGGAGGAGTTAACAGATACTATTTAGTTTTTCGGAATATTCTATCAGGTAATCATATTTAATCAATCTCAAATGAGTTGCCCATAGTTATAATGGAGGAATCCTACACTGATTATGGAAATAAATAAAATAATATAGTACTTTGTGAGTTTTAGAAAAGACAATTTCAAAAAAATTGCAGAGGTTACATGTCTCATTTTCTCTTCAAATTTACCACAGTAAAGATTTTTTTTCTTACCCTTCTTAATTTTTTCCTTTGTTGGATGTCATTGTTCTAATTTTATTTTTTGGAGTTTTATGTCTTCAAATATCACAATGTCGTTGCTCGCCGTGAAGTAGAACAACAAGACCGCAATACGTTTCTGTTGCTCCCACTACTAAAGGTGAATTTTTACTTTCCTCAATTTTTTTTTAAACTTTCGATTAATTAAGTCTGTATTTTCATTATGTACATTATTATACATAGAATTGTCAACCGATGCAAATAAAAGGTAAGAGTTGGCCATTTGGATTGTAGGGCTATAAGGGTCTTTAGGGTTCATTTAGATTGTGGTATTTATTGAAAACAAATTTCGTCCTTATTTGAAATTTTTTTGTAATTTTTTGTTTTTCATCAACTTTTTTTGATTTATTGGTTCATCTTGACAAGAGTTTTCAGAAAAGTTATCAATCATCGGCAAAATTTGAAAAAAGTTCAGAAAAGACAAAAATTTGTACTTATTCGTCGTCTTTAGTGATTTTTTTTAACTTTTGGACATAATTTTATACTCTTTAGATTCCTTTCATCAAGACGGACCAATAAACTACAAAACATTGAGGTTTAAACAACAAATGCAAAAAAAAAAAAGAATAAAGACAAAAAAAATAAAAAATAAAAACCATAGGCCAAAGGGAGCCTAAAACATTTAGTGACTTTTCCTCTCCGCGAGTAAAATCCTATATCAATAGTTTGGGTTTATGATGATCTCTCATTTGTTGTATTGTAAAGTCACAAGCATTTTTTTGTCTAAATTTATTTTTGTACCGTGAATTGAATATTTCATTTTCTCCCTTTACAAATAAAAAAGTCTTACATATTTCCTCTCTCATTTTTCAAGTTTATATCGTTAATTCAACCTTAAGAGTCACCAAGCACACATATTTTCGTCAAATTCACGCGTCCACGCATTTTCGTGGGCACCGGTTGCTAGTATATATATATATATATATCTATATGTATAATTTAGTCCAAATAAGTATTACTAGATTAAATTCTATTTAGAGTAGTATAATTTAATAATTAATACAAGGCAAACGAAACCTATACCCAATTTGGTCTAATTAATTTATTATAATTAATTTTTTATTTTTATTTTTATTTTTTTTTTGCGTTTGTTGTTTTGACATCAATATTTTGTGATTTATTGGTCCGTATTGATAAAATAAATGTAAAAAGTATAAAATTATATTCAAAAATTAAAAAGATATTACTAAAGACGATGAATAAGCTAAAAAATTCTATTTTGATTTATTTTTGTCTTTTCTAAATTTTTTTAAAAATTTGGTCTATTATTTATAATTAGTTTGAAAACTTTCGTTGAGATAAATTAATAAATTACAAAAAATTTATGAAAAATAAAAAAATTTCATATAAAAGCAATTTGTTTTCAATAAATACCACAGTTCTAATGAACCATAATACGAAACTAAACACTAAAATTGAAAAAAACTACACAACCAAACACCTCTGTACTTGAGATGAGTCTCTTCAATTTGCCCAATTTACTACATTTGTACAATTAAACCAGAGCGGGAAGAGATTCAAAATTTGAAATTCAAAACAAGAGCTTTTCTATTTTACTACCCAATCTATTATTTCCTTATTAGCAGTTTAAATATTTCACGCGAATAAAAATTTATTATTACTTGTTCTCTCCATACTTCATACTCCCATTTGATAACGCTCTCTCCCGCTCTCCTCTCTCTCTCAAACACCCATTGGCGACGGTATGTAGGTCTCTCTTTTATTTTCTGAGCATTTTCATAATTTGTTTGAATGGCGGTTAGGGTTTGTGATTAGTCCTCTCCGTATGCAGCTAGACGACTTCGTCTCTCTTATCGAGTGATTCAGGTCAAATTCGTCGATAGTTCACCGTAGGGATGGGTCAGATCCAGTACTCCGAGAAGTACTTCGACGACACCTACGAGTACAGGTAATCAACCGATTTCATCCTCATTTTTCAATTATCTCTGGATTTGAAATTTCCGTTTCTTAGTTTTCTCGTAATCACATTTCTTTTGAGGATTTCGAATTTGGATTTGCTGATTTGCAGGCATGTGGTTCTCCCTCCTGAAGTGTCCAAACTGCTCCCTAAGAACCGGCTTCTATCTGAAGTGAGTAATTAGGGTTCTGATTAGGTTTCATATAATGTTGCTTCTGCATTTTTTGGACATTCATTTGCTTTTGGTTGCCATGTAGAATAATAATTTGATATTTAATCTATGTTATCGGGTCTAGGGTTTCAAAGTTTATTGGCAACTAGTACGGCTTTCATAGAGTTTCTTCAAATTGTAGGTCATCTCGGTGGGTCTGGTTGTTTGAAATGATCAAACTCCTGCCTGTCACACCATTTTGTTGAATCGTCTACATAATCTTCATCATCTCATCACTGTTGTATCTTGCTTCTGATTTAGTATCAATTCTTCAATTTTGTGTTGGCTTTTCTCTGTAACTAAATAGACCTCATGGTTTTGTTGGTATTGAAAACCTTGAACTACTAGATTAAACCAAATTGATCGTATCACATATTTGATTTTGCGTTTCAGAACGAATGGCGTGCAATAGGAGTGCAGCAGAGCAGAGGGTGGGTTCACTATACCATCCATCGACCAGAGCCCCACATTATGCTCTTCAGGAGGCCTCTGAACTATCAGCAGCAGCAGGAGAATCCGACTCAGCAGGCCATGGTTGCCAAGTGAAATGTCACTCTAGTCTCATGGCCTTTATAGTCTTCTTGACATTTCAAGTAGAAAATGAAGATGTTATAAGTTAAACCCTGGATTTGAATACTGGAATAACTTTGGAACTGATTTTGGTACTACACTACGTTGTTCTCTGTACTTCTGGGGGTCTTGTATGGAACTTGTCGATTCTGATATCGCGGGTGCATTGTTGGTGTACTCAAAACTGAGGGCTAGTGTTTGTGGTTACTCTTTGAGGTGTTTGCTTCTGGGGATTACAGCTTTCTGTGTGGATTCCATTACCTTTTTCTATTTTGGTTTAGTTTGTTTTCTGGTTATGTGTTTTGTGGTTATAGTTTCATTTGCTTGATAAGATATTTGGTAGTGTACTTGATTTTAATCCTGGATATGTGAACTTAGGGTTATGGTTGTGGTCACTGTGTGGAGTGCTATCTACTTTTGTATTTAAGGTTTGTGATACTGATACGTCATTGGGGTATGCTTTGAATGACTTTGTTTTCTTACCTTGCGCTTTGTGGTTATGGTTTTTCACTTACTTCGAAAAGATCTCATTACCCAACTGTTAGGTCAGTATTTTGGCGCACAATGTGCAAGGCAGGGCCCCCAAGTGCCAGGATTAGGATAGTGTTTGCTATTTTGCCAAATCATAAAAGGTTAGTTTTTCAGAGAACTAATGCTTGTTTGTAAATTTGTCTTTGGAGTTGGCCAAAAACTTCCGTCACTTTCATATAGTGGGTTGTATTGTATTTATGAGTGGTGTCAAACATGGTTGGGTTTGGGAGATGGTGCATGTTGCTTTTAGATTATGTGTTTGAAATTAGTTTGTCGTGGTGTGTGAGGCTAGTAATGGCTGCCATTCACGTATGGATAAGGGTTACTGCAATTGAGTGTTGAAATGTTTCAGAAGAAAAATGAACACATGATTGCCCTAAAGGAAATTATATTTTTGATAGGGTTGCCCTAAAGTTAAATTTCTTGATTTTTTTCTTGTCTGTAAATAGAGTTCTCTTGTATTCATCAGAACGAATAAAGTACAGGTAATTGAAAATATTCAGAACTTGATTTTTCCTCTAATTTTTTTTATTGTAATGTTAATTTCTTTCATGGTATTAGGGCTTGGAACTTGGAAGGCTCGTGTCTCTGTTGATCTAGGAAATTATTGAACATCAGTAGAAATCATGTCTAATCTCTAAACTTTTATTTGAGAAGCAATACAGAGTAAGTGTGAGAAAGATGATTAACTGAAATTTGAAGGATTCTTTGTTCGAAAGGTATTTGATCTGCAACTTTTGATTGAATCTAGTCAGGGTAACATTAGAAATATCATCAATATCAGGAAGTGGATTTTCTGCTCGAGGTCAGATGTGAATAACACTGCCTTCTTCTTTCAACTTTTTTGATCTCAAATTTTCATAGTTTAGTAACAATAAAGTTAGATCCAAACAACTAATGTACTTTGGGAAACTCAAATCCGAAATGTTACAAGGCCAAATGAATACTTTTTTTTTCTTTTTCTGATAACCGAGGTATCCGGACGGCTTGGGAACTAAGTTGGTATTGCTTGGGGGTCCCTCACCTAATGCCGACTAGTCCTCGGGACTCTGAAGTTAACGATTAGGTAAACCTTCAGTGACCCCAAGATTTGCAGTTGCCAAGATTCGACCTCAGGACGTGTAAATACTTAGGCTGCATAGAAGGATCAATCAAGTGTTCAAATCTAAACATAGTTGTGAATGAGCAACATGTCACAAATTCGGACTCCCTAACTTGGTCAGTAATTGACGGACAATGATTGTCCTGTTTAACTGCCTCAACTTCAGTCACTATTTTGCAACATGTGCTTGGGTATTAAGAGTACTCACTTTAGTTTTTTTTTATTTTTTGGACCAAATTAGGGAAGAATTTTGTCATTTTTCTACTTTAGAAATTCAATTCTTTAATGTTGTATGCATCAGACTCTTTAAATAAGATGAACAGTTCTAATTTTATATTTATTAAATATAGAAGTTAAAGTGACTCATTAAATGTATAAGTCACTGTAGCATTTACAAAATTGAAAAATTATTCAGAGAGGTTGATGTGGAACATATTTAGAAGGATTATACCTCAAAATAGAGAAGGAGAAGTTTAAAAGATGTTGATATAGATGCTCAACATGCATTTGATGTATGGAATGCTATCTAGGTCGCATATTCGTGGACTTCTTTCCCATTATTCTATTTGTTTCCGTTCCATCTATAACCCACTGATAGCTGCCATCCGTCTTTTGTGGCTTCGATCTGTTCCCTCGTTGTTTGCTTATATTTTGGCCAAAGATTGCTAATTTTACAAACAGCTTCTTATCTCCAATTCATAACCCATTAGTTCTTGAGATTGCAACTCTTGGTCCCGAGGAGTTAGCCTGGTGGTCTAGGTCTAAAACTTGGAGGTATGTTATTTTATAGGTCTCAAATTTGAAACTTATCAGATGTTATCAATATTTATGGGGTCAGTTCATATAGGACAAAGTGTTTATTTTAAATGGGGCTCCTGCAAGTGGACGGTGGGATTGGTCTCCCAAGAACCAGTTGGCAAAAGGTTGGGGTAATCTCAAAACTGGCCGGATACCTCGGCTATAAAAAAAAAAAAAAAAACTCTTGCAGAGAGCTCAAAATCGTATCTCATGAAACTAATTTTTCCAGTAGCTTTACTTGTGTGTTATGCGTTCGAAAACATCCTTCATCACTTCATAATTGTTGGTCATGTGTTTGAATCCCACTAGAACAACTCACTTTGAACCATTGGGGATTATGCACGGTCGTTACCTTCAGGGCCTAGAAGATTAGTTGACAATAGGTTGAGCATAGCCATAGTGGGCCGGAATCACCGGATACCTTGGTTATGAAAAAATATGGTAAATACCGTCTTGAAATGATTGGGAAAATATTTTAGAATTTGATTTTGACAATAATTCATGGATAACAGTAGTAGACTTTGAAACACATAAACATCAAGACGCATGTTAAATAACAGAAAGTAGACAAGGACATTTGCTTCATGATTTTGTTCGTTCGTCAAAAATTAAGATTGAGGGATATGTATTATCCTTAAATTGTTGGAACTATTGTTCACAAATATCATATTTTAGCACAAGAAAAATGTGAGATTATAAGATTATCAAAATTCAATAAAAGAAGAAGAAGAAGTAATTAAGTGCAAAAACAATAGAGAGTATGAAAAGATATTGCATGTGAGAATGAGAGGCGAGTTAAGAGCACTGTCGTACAGCTAATATATATTCCTCCCCTCGTGAAGGTTCAAGTACCAGAGTGCAGTAGCCCTAAGATTCAACCCAAGCGCTCACAAGCTCTCCGATTCAGTGTTCACCATTACTATTATCATGATCATGCATCATATGATCAATTATATAAATTTGAGACTAAAGGTAGGTTTTATTAATTTGCTGAGCGTCAATCGTTCATCTGGTGCAATTTCTCTGCTCCTGACCTTTCATGTCAGGTGTCGAAGATGACGATGCCGAGCCCGTTTACCCAGATACCACCGGTGATATTTTCGAGGAGAACATTGTACGTAGCTTCGTGGTTCACCTAGATTTATTTCGAGCTTTTATTTTTAAATTTTAATATAATTTCCTTTTAAATTGGATGAATATAATCAAATCATATTTTGACTAAGTAATGAAAGAGTAGTTGACTCTTAATAAATTATTTTAAATTAACGTTTTCGAAATTCGGAGTGTTACATTTATGGACTTAGACAAGCTCCAAGAGCTTGGTTCTCCGCCTTTAGTTCAATTCTACTGCGACAAGGGTTTACAAATGGTACTTCAGACACATCACTATTTGTTTATATTGAGGGAACTACTGTTCTATTCTCCCAGTGCATGTTGATGACATCATACGTACAGGAAGTAATGGCAAGATGACATCCCACTTTACTTACTACCTTGAATTCGAGGTTTTCCATGGAAGATATGGGTCACTTACATTACTTTGTTGGCATAGAGATCACAAGGACATTCCCTGATCATTTTTTGTCGCAAACCACGTATGGCAAGGACTTATTAAAACGAGCAGATACGCCAACATTTGGACTCTCTTTCTACTATTCATTTTCAAGCAATAAAGACTCATACAAGGTACTATTACTTATTGTTTGTAGTTCATGCGTGGCTCCTTTAAGTTACCAGCACTTGCAGATGTTGATTGGGCTAGGGATGTTACAGATCGTAGATCTACTTCTGGTTATTTTGTGTATTTTTGTGCAGTCAGCAAAAAAACCAACATACTGTTGCAAGATTAACCATAGAAGCTGAATATTGGACTTTGGCTAATACTCCTTTAGAAGTGTCCTGGTTATATATGTCAACTAGTAATTGCCCGTGCCTAAAGGCACAGTGCAAGACGTTGAGAACACATTTATATTGAATTCTAAATTTCTACTGCTATTCGAGAAGTGGTTTAATCTATGAATCTAATCAGTTTTATTAAATAAATTTTAAAAATACATTCATTTATAACAATCAATGAAAATAAAGTTTACACATTACGTGTTATACTCATTTATTTTATATACCAAATGTATTTTCTTTTTCATCTCTTTAGCAATATGAAATTGAGACTTGTCCCTAATGACTCTACCTTGTTTTATTCTTATTCATTGGATCAAATTTTAAACTCCATCTCAACCATTAAAATCTTCAAAATGTTAGTATGTGAAGAGACATTTTTAAAACACCTCCTTGTGATGTATGCATAAGATATGCACGTGAATGAAATACGATCAAAAAAATGCATGCACAGATAAGAATTACATACGTGGATATCATGTTTATGCATATTTTTTCATTTACATTTTATTTCCCTTGCTATGTGCATTGCAAAAAATACCAATTATTGTCGAAGTATTTATGATTATCTTCTTAAATTATGAAAATAAATCGAAATTGCATTCAATCTTCTGGCAAAGTTTCAGTTAGACTTGGCTTAACTTAACTAAATTATTTGTTGTATTTATTCATTATTTTTATATTTGTATCAATTTTTAACGGTTTATTAGTTAGTCTCTACAAAAGAAATGTAAAAAGTATAAAATTATGTCTAAATTAGAAAAAAATCAATAAAAATAAAAAAATAAGACAAAACACAAAAAATAACTCAAAACAAACACTATTTTGACTTTTTTTAAATTTTCTAATTTTTTTTATTTTTGAACACATCATACCAAATATTAAACTAATAAGAATAGATACTACACTTGAACTTAGTCAAAAGGCCAAGAAGGATATGAATTACTTTGTCTTAGTTCATCTATTTTATACGCCAACTTATCTTTTATTTTCTATCTTTTTAGTAATGTGGGATTCAAACTTGTACCCAAAAATACTTTTTTGTTTTAATCCCATCAATTGGATTAAATTTTAGACTTCATTTCAACTATTAAAATCTACAAAAAAAAAATTAGTATGCGAGGAGACATTTCAAAACACCCTCTTGAAGGCACGAAGTGAACTCATTAAGTTGCATTAATTTAGTTTTGACTTTGTACAAATTATCATTTAAAAGAATTTTAATTAGAATTTAAATAATTTAATAGCTATAGTAAAAAAGATTGTATTACGTCATCCAGTGGATCAATCAAAATTCATTATAATAATTACGACACTGTTTACGACATAATAAGTCAAATGAGTTTGAAATTATAATTAGATAGCAATACGTATGTACTTTGTACGTATGAGTGTGATATCTCTTTTCTTCAGTGCAGCTGCTCATTTTCTAACTATTGGATTTAATTCAAACGATCCATATTATTCCAATCACTGGGCTAGTGTGATGTTTCACACACCCAAACTAACGCGATCTTAGCCATTGAATTCACCCATTCGTGTGGAGCGGTTGTACCTGATCGGATCACATCTATTCGGTTTGACACATCACATGCCAAACATACACCATGCAACATCCACATCAGCACTATGTAACTGAACCGTAGCAAAGAGGAACAAAACACCAACGTCATAACTACGAAGACATATATACAACAAATAGACAACTGAATAATATAGAACTCAAATAAAATCTATAACTATTACTCCAATTTAATATTAGCTTATTTTTAAAAATATCCAACTCAGTAATTACCTCCTCCTAAAGGGCACGCCACAACAAATTTTAAACACAACCTAAATGAGGTATCATTTTTCCCAAACAGTGAGTTCAACAATCTATCTTAAGTAACATTAAAATAAACAAATATAGACATTATCAGTGTTTTTAAAAAGGTAAAATTTTGTGCCAAAAGAAATGGGATCTTTGAAGTATGTTAAGATATGAACCGTGTGTTATTTATATAAAAGTTGGCTACAATTAGTGATAGAAAGCGTAGAATTAGTGATGGTAAGCATAAAAACAAAAACTCATATTAAGTCACCATATCCATGGCATCAACACGCAAGGTACATACCCGCGTGACATGTCCATCAGGTTTTTATATTGTTGAAGCGAACACCAAAAACCAAAAAATGTACCAAACTACAAATGGATTCATTTACAAATATTGAAGCAAAAATGAAAACTTTCAAGAAAATCAAAAGTGGTTTCTCTAAAATTGAAGCATCAAAATTTATTAAAACTCCCGATATGTTTTCCTTGACATATTTTATCGCATATTTATTATTTACTCGGCAATTTTACTATAGCATATTTACTGTCCATAAAGCCACTTCGCAACACAATGTGCTACTAACGTAAACCACCACCTACTTGATATAGATATTCACTTTGAAAATGTTCAAGAAGTATTTTGAACTGAAAATTTACAAAAATTGGAAACAAATGACAAAAAAAGGGCTTGATATGAGAAAATAGCTCGGAAATTGAAGATATCACTTGTTCTCCAATTCAACCCTCTATGAAGTAGGGAAATAAAAGGAATATGTTGAAGTGTTGGTCATATATCCTTCCGCTACTGCTACTTGTCACAGCAGCCAATACACTTGGACAGGGTTCCTGCTCATCATGGCACCCCATGAAGAAGCCAAACCTATACATACACAAAACTTTATTTCTTAGCAATCATTTGATAAGTCAAAAAACTTTCTAAATAAGTAAAACCGACACTTCCAACTACTCGTTACTTCATTTATGCTCCAAAAAGTCGTTACTTAATTCAACTAAAGTCTGATCACAAACCTTACTACATTGGAATCAAATCTTCTCAATCAGAAAGAAAAACGTTACGACCTTAGCGCACAAACACAATTCCAAGCATGTAGTCTACTCAGAAATCTAGAAAAGACATTATAATATCACAACATCAAGCATCTAGCTAAATACGTGGAAATATTCATACAAATACTACAATGACCCTCATGGCACTGCCAAAATAAAATAAAATATCAAAATGCATGAATACTAACAGGAAAAGATTCAATTGGAATTACATTGAGAAACTTGGTAGTGGCTCCGATGGTATTCATGATTCAGATCAGAATGTATAATTAAACTGTCACGGGAAAAAAAAAGTAACACACTTAAATGAGATTAGAATAAATGCACAAATCAGAATCAAAATATACCAACAAATTAAACCATTGGATGAAAAGGGATTTCTGTACTCAATAGTCGGGATCTCTTCGGACCCAAAGGTGTTTTATTGTTCTTCCCTTCTAAGATCACCCAACTAAGCCGTTGGATGAGAACTCCCAAAAATCTGCCCTTACACTTGGCTTTGATGTTGACATCTTTTAAGATTGAAAAATATAACTCTAGGTTGTCTCAACGTGTCTTTGTCTTTTCTTCCTCTGTATCCATTAGCAAGTCTTGTTGCTAGATTTACAATTGTAGCTTCTAACAAAGTCCTACTTCTCTATTCCGTGGAGAGATAAAAGTTAGAATAAGTCTGAGACTACATTTTGACAAACAACACAGCAAGTAGAGTTCCCTACTTGTTTTATTATGTATACACTACTTTTTGAAAGTTGTTTGACACATCACATTGAAGTTGCTTCAAATCTGCTGTGGCAACCAACAAACCTCACCACACCCTAGCAAGTATCCCTCCTCGTACTTAACTATAGAAGTTCAAAAATTGTTAGGGAAAATCTTCACTATAACATTATAACTTCGAGAACCATTGTGTTAAGCAATAAAGTAAGCAAAAATAAAATCAACGACACAACAGCTGGTATCTTCTTATTATCATTTCCACCCTATGAATCAGATGTGATAGATTATTCTCCAAATAAATCTCTAAACTGGATAACTCAAAGACTTGCCTTTAAAATTGTTGGTTTGCTAAGCTTACCAAGAGGCAGCTTTTCAGCATTGTATCCTACAATTATAGGCAGAGAACACATCAATACAGAATAGTTAGAATATAACATTTATCCAAGAACACCAGAATATGCAATAAAAAGAGATATCCACCCAACTTATGCATGCTTTGGGAGTCTGCTGCATCAATTGGGTGGTAAATGTTCAAGTTATTCTACAATCAAACTTTAGTAGTGCTAATAACCAACTATGCTTGTCCAATTCTTTGAATCGTGTCAGTATGCCTTCTCATGACGAATTTAAGAAATGAGAAAACAAACCTATTTCCATCATTTTTTGTGTCATCATGCTGACATTGCAAATAAGAGATAAACTTTGCAATTCGCGACTCTAGTTTTATTTCCTGAACTTGCACTCCCATTGTGGAGTTGGATTTCCTTAGAACCTGATAACAATAATGAGGGCATCAGAAGAGTGAAGAAAATGGTGTTCGAGAGTTGAAAATGAAATGTCCCTTTTCCTTCCCTATCATTGTTTGAAAATGGATTACGCTAAAAAAAAAAAACTGATTCTCTTGAACCTGATAACAACTTACTTCTGATTCTTTTTCTCTGTCACTCTTATCCATGTCCCAAAGTATAAATAATGCCACATACCTAGAGTATCGCACACTGAAACGCAATGAAAACAACTTTCGATGTGGCGTTTCCAATCAAATATAAACAACTTCCAATGTGGCGTGTCCACTACTTGTCTATATTTTTTAAGGGAAACTAACAATCTATTATATTAAACCAAAAGCACATTGAAACGCAATGAAAGCTATATGATAATATCTATGGATGTTGAGTAATTAAAACGGTGAACAAAACCTAATAAGCAGGGAATGGCCTTCCCTTGTCACTGAAATTTTTTTCTGTTTACTTTATATTTTTTCATTCTTCACAATGGAGACTAAGCGGATGAAGCTTCAGACGCAATATATACATATCAAAACTGATTATAAGAAGGACACAAACTCCAACTGAAATGCTCTAATCACAGTAAATGAAGAAACAAAAATCAGCACTAATAAGAATAGAGAATTAGCTACCATTTATGGAACATTCACTTATAGCTACGTATCTACGGACGCCAAAAAATACAATGACAGAGACCAACCTAAACTAAAAAAAGAAGAAGAAAAAATATCATAAGATGATCTTCACTATTTTCATATTCTAAAGATGATAATTCATGTGTATATTCATTTGGGTAAGTCGTCATCCCGGACCGTGTAAATCTTGTGAATATATTTCACGGTCGCTTCTCGAGTACCATCATTTCTCATTTCCTAACATTATAACAATCCAACCCTGAATTTGGCGAAAAAACGGTGCATAAAACCATAGAGTTTGGAGTAAAAACAAAAGTGGAAAACCATTAAGTTCTTTGATTCATTCAATGTGGAAAAATCCCCACAATCACACCCATTTGAGATACTCCTAGCCCCTATTGTTTCACCCCTGAGAAGAAACTATGGCAGATTATGACCAAGCTTTAAATGATTTAAAGCAAGAAAATTGATATGTTGCCAAAATCACGTAAAAAAACCTAATCGGAGTATTACCTTCCCAAAATCAAGTAGCCTAAAGAAACCAAAAAGTCAACTGAAAGAAGAATAAAAATCTAACATCAAGATAGAAATAAAAAATCTAACATCAGCATTGAGGAAGAGACATATTCTTTACCTCATTGTACTCCACAAATACTTGAAGTCGTGGTCTTGAGTTGTGGTGGCAAAGGTTGTGGTTGTCACCGAAGGTTGCCGATACTTGAAGCCATGGTCTTGAGTTTTGGTGGTTTCGATGGTTCCCATGAAAGAGGTTTCCTGCAAAACGGGGGGGGGGGGGGGGGGGGGGGGGGAAGAAAGAGGATGAGACGCATAGTCGTGCAATTGAAATTGAATTGCAACAAAGGGACAACAGGTTTTGGTAGACAAAAGTTCCATGGCCCAATAAGGAATGATGTTGGGAAGTAAAATCTTTCTTCAATGAAATGCAGTTATAGATCTCATAACCACCACTGGGATTTTAATGTACCAGAGCAAATCTGCGAATATGATCTTCTTAAACTATGAAAATGGATTTTGGATAAGAACATTATACATCAGAGAATCATACCTGGAGAAGGAAATATATTTAAAATCAAAATAGAATTTAGGATCGGTGTAGCCACGAACGGGATTTCAAACAGAATTCAAAGCAAAAGATTGCATTAAAATAAGAGGGAAGAAAAACAAATTATATAAGGCTAAGAAGGAGAAGATAGGAAGTATAGAATAAAACACCTCAGGATGAGACACCATAATACACCATTTCAAGCATTTCTTTTTTGGAATTCTTTTAAACACATAATTTCTATCATTACTGTGAGACCCCGACCCAAAATAAAGAAAAATAAAGAAAGTAGAAATAAATTGGTGAATTTAAAATTTCGGTCGAATTAATTCCGATGATATTTTAGAACGTGTTTTAATTCCAGGACTTGATTGGGCGTAGTTAAAATAGCGGGTGATTTTAAAATAAGAGGATTATATGCTTTTGTAGAATTGGTGTGAGTTCATACACCAAATAATTTTTCCAATCCAAAGGGGGCTGGATATTTTAACGTGGATAGAGACTAGCTTAAGCTTAGTCATCAGTTGTGTTGTTTGGTTAGTTGACAGAGAGAAGCTTAAGCCACCACCACCTTGCCTCTTCAAAGTATATACAAGTCATAAGCACCTTTCACAATACAGCTTCAGCCGTGAGAAATAGATAGAGAGAGAGAGAGAGAAGAGGACAAGGAGAAAAAGAGAAAAGGAAGCACAAGAAAGGAGTCAGGCGTGAGATTAGAGAGAGAGAGAGAGAGAGAGAGAAGAAGAAGAAGAAGAAGAAGAAGAAGAAGAAGAAGAAGAAGAAGAAGAAGCCATTGAAGAAGTACCTCAGCTTTGGGTATACTTCCTCGCTTCTCTTAGTTTAATGGTTTATATAGTAATATAACTATGGAATAACTAGTCTAGACTTTGGATAATGATTATAGAAGTGTATAATGGAAAGACAGAGGTGTTAGTTGAGGTATTAGAGAGAAGCCATGGCTGAATTTGGGGTTCTGCCACTTCAGATTAATTTGTGCACTTTTGGACCAGTGCCTTCTATTACCGGTAGTCCGGGGCTTATTACCGGTAGTTTGGGGCACTGACTTTTCTTCAGGTGGATCCTTGCCTTCTATTACCGGTAGTTCGGGGCTTATTACCGGTAGTTTGGGGCACTGACTTTTCTTCAGGTGGATCCTTGCCTTTTATTACCAGTAGTTCGGGGCTTATTACCAGTAGTTTGGGGCACTGACTTTTCTTCAGGTGGACCTCTGCCTTTTATTACCAGTAGTTCGGGGCTTATTACCAGTAGTTTGGGGCAGTTATTACCGGTAGTTTGGGTATTTATTACCGGTAGTCTGGCACTTATTACCGATAAATATTAGGATTTTATTAATGTCATTGACCATTTAACATTGATATTAAATAAAGTATCATTGATTTATTGTAGGAGATTGATAAAATAATTAATTGCTCAGACAAGACAGAAGGTGAGTTCAAATATGACTTGTTACGTGTATAATTTTAAAAGCATGAAAGCATGAGATATTTCAATGTTATATGTTGTTTTAAGCATGAAAATGCCATGCTAGATCATATTGAATTGTTCATACTTAGACCATGCGTTAATTAAGAAAACATTGATTAATGCGTTGAAAAGTGGTTCAAACGGTACCCCGACCGCTAGGGGATTAGAATATAGCGAGAGGCGTGAAACAAGGTTGGTAACCACGGCCAATGTGGTTTATGGATGACGTCATTCCATGTATGCGATGATGCATAAGGGGGTAGCTCCCACCTACGAATTATTGGCAGCCGTTGCATTGAACGTAAATGAGACAATCTTGAATATTTGTCCTCGGCTTTGGCCATGGACCATAACGTGTTTTTCCGTTTATTAAGATAATCTTGAATGATTTTTCCCCAGGCTTTGACCTTTGGACTATGCCATGAATTTCGTTTAAAACGATCATTTGGTTGCATGCATAAATGGTTAACATGGCAAACACGTAAGACTTCATATTTGAATTCACTCTAGCTTTATGCTTAAGAATGTTGTAATACAACATTACAGGTGATGATAGATGACAAGAAGGCCGTTATGTCACGCCTAGCTGCCTATACATAGAAGGTGTTGAGTTGATTACATTTGAGCCGGTTTTGATGACCGTAGTAGTAAGTTAATGAGTAAGTTATTAGGCATTATTTGTGCTTATAACTGTCTGCACGCACAACTCTAGTTTATTTTGTTTATGCAACTGTACTCTGATAACCTTTAACTTTTATATACTTTTGATTGATGAAAATCCTCAAACTCATTGTGTTAGAGGCCTTAGTGAGTTGGACTCACTGGCCGGTCACTAATCCTTCCTATATAGGGATGGGTCGTGACAATTACAAACACTACAACTGACTCATGCTAGTGATTTAAATGTTAACAATTTGATCAAAACCAACCCAGCGTCACAAAGAATAGCATAAAATATATCAAGCTTGCTTGTGTTCTAGAGAAAGCATAAAATATACTTATCAAGCTTGCTTGTGTTCTAGAGAAAGAATAAAAATACACCTTTAAGGACACAACATGAATGCGTAGACCCAAATGAAAGAATAAAAATTAGAAAAGTAAGGATCTCACGGTATTTAGCTGAAGTTTCTCTTGGATTTGTTAAACCAACAAAGAAAAGATATTTGATCTACAGATGGACAAATAATAGTCTAGGTAAAATAAACAACTAATCAGCTTCTTTTTACTCCTTCAGCCCCATTCTACATTTTATCGAACATGTAGAATGCACAATCTTAGTTAGAAAGAAAGAGAAAAAAAAGGCACTTGAATGTACTGATGATTTTGCAGTTTGCTAGAGGAATTGATGTGGAAACAATAAAAACTTTCCAAGAACTGCCGAACACAATACCAAAACCAGCAACCACAGAATTGCAAAATTCAGCTTCATAAAGCTTTCCAAGAACGGCTGTAGCTAAATCAGCTTCAGAATTACTTCCGGATTGTTGGTTGTAAAGAAGATAGAGAACTATGTATGTGAAATCAGATAAACTAAAGAGCAAAATCCAACTTCTGACCAAATACGACTTCACTCTAAATATTGAAATCAGATAGAGTCTCTCACCGAAACCGTTTGTCAAAAAAACCGAAAAAAATCTAATGATGTTTTCAATAAAAGAAAAAAGACTCCAACCCAAAATCTAGAGATCGATTCGGCTCACAAAATGTTAAATCTAGAGAAACCCGATTCAGCTGATATAAATCGAGAAAGAGAGAGAGACTTTACCGGGTTCGTTGAGGAGACACTGAGTTTCCTATTTCGGGAGAAGAAGAAACACCTGGAAAGGCATCAAAACTGCAGCAAACAACAAATGAACATTCAATAGACGAAGATTGAGAGTACGCAAGGGAAGAGAGACGTGCCCTGATGATTCTTTGAGGTAGATTGCTATTAGCCAATGAAGGTTCTATCGCAAAAAACGAAAGGGTGAGAGAGAGAGAGAGAGAGAGAGAGGAGGAGGAGGAGGAGGAGGAGGAGGAGGAGGAGAGGACGGTAGAAAGACCAGTTGGAAGGCTTGTGAGAGAGAAAGAGAAAGTAAAGTGGCGATAGGATGTTTTTGGGCGGGATAAAAGAATAGGACAAATGAATCAAAACCCTTGGATCAAAACCTAGATTCAATCTCAACCCTTGAAAGCTAGAAAAAGTTAGTTTGTGAGGAGATAAATTTGAAATACCCCCTTGTATTGTTATATAGATTATTGAAGGATTTGTAGTTCTCTTGTCCTTCTCCTCATCTGATTTGGTGCGATAACCAGTCGGCCATTTCCCTTGCTTCTAATTCTTTATTTTATACCCGAATCAAACAAATTAAGATTGATTACCATTTCATTCGAGAGAAGGTTAGATCCAAGCAAATAGCCATTCAATATGTTCCCTTAGCTAATTAGTTAGCTTAACCAAGCAAACCTTTCCATACAAGTGATAAGCACATAATATTGACATATAAAAATGTCACAAGACCATATTCTAATTATTCCAACCTCCGGCCTCGAAGGGAGGGGATAAAATTCACTTAAGCATTAGGAAACTAGGGTGCACGGATGACTACTAAGGAAAGTACTGCAGAAGGAAAGAAAAAGGAGGCTAAGGAAAAAAAAAATGATCTGTTGCTGATTTACCTTTTATGGCTGAAATTAGAAAAGGTGGGGGTCCAGCAAGCCTTGGATGAGTAGGAGTGAGAAGGATTAAAGGACACGTAGGGCTATTTTCAAAAGGGACACACTGACTAACAAAGAAGGAGGACGGCTAGGGGAGGAAAAAAGGCAGTAGACGGCTATAGAAGTCATAAAAAATAAGGAGGATCCTAGCAGAGTGGCAGCACACGGTTTGACAGATCAAAAAGACAGTTCAAGGCTAGGGATGGCAACGGGTTGGATCGGGGGTGGATGTTATTGTTTCCATCCCCGATCCCCGAACCTATATCTAATCTCCATCCCCGCCTCGATCCCCAAACGGGGACTATTTTTGCTCTCCACCCCTACCCCGAACGGGGAACGGGGATCTCCAAATGGAGATTGGTTATCCGAAAATAAAAAAATTATATTAGTAATTACTTAAAATTTGAAATAATATTCTCATTTTCATCACAAAAAAAAATAACAAAAGAGAGTAAATAAAAACATGCAAACTTTAAGCAAAAGTCATTCATTTTTTACAATCTAAAATATTTCAAAAATAACAACAATAACTAATTAAAATAAACATAACATCGTCCATAAGTTTCAATCCTAACAAAAATAACCAAATGTACTCAAGATATTGTCATTGAGTCCATCAAATATTGTTGTATTCCTCCACCAATTGCAAAACATGGTTATTTTCTCTTTCTCCTTACAAACCTATTACGTAAAAGGGATAAAAAATCACGGGGCGGGGGTGGAGGCGGGGATCGGGACGGGGATCGGGGTGGAGACACCTAACCCCGAATCCTACCCGATCCCCATTTTTTTTAAAAATTTATCCCCGAATCCTACCCGATCTCCAAAAAAATCCCCGAATCCCCTATCCATTTGGGGCGGGGAACGGGTAGGAGCGGGTTGGATTGGACGAGATTGCCACCTCTATTCAAGGCCGACCTTTCATAGTTTTGTAAGATTTATAGTTTATTCAATGGAGTTTTATTTTCATTTTGCTTTATGTTTAATCGACTCTATGAGGTTAAGAATGAAACCTCATGACTCGTATCGATTAATTTTATGCGTCTAATTTTTTGACATGGCATCGATAGCATGGTTATTTGGAGTGGCCCTGGTGGTCGGATTCAACAGATTTGACTTGGCAAGTGCCGCAATGAGTTCCTTTGCAAAGTTACCCAAAATGACCGGAGGCTTTACGTTCTATTCTATCCCATTACCAACTTGTTCCCCATGTGGTGCCTCCCTTCGTTGGCTCACAACATCTTCTAAAGGTATCTCCTGATAACGGCCTCAGCTTCGGCCTCGGGTCTCACCCAACCTCACTCTACATTTAGGAGGCATTATATGTACTACAAGGATAAGAAAAGACACTAATGAAATCAAACAACATGATCGACACAAGGCCAAAGCCTACAACAGGTTCCAACATGGAACAAATATTACACGTCGATGTACATATAAAGCAATGCAATGCCAATGCATGTCATGCACACAAGCACCCACAAGTCATGTTTAAATGAGGTATGTTTGAAACCATGAGACTAAGCGTCTCCCCATGGTCTTGAGATATTCCAACCTATTGCTCTGATACCAAGTTGTCACGTCCTCAATTTTAAATAAAGTAAAACCATAATTATCCAATTTAAAACCTCATAATTAATAATAATAAACCCATGACGAAGCCTTCTATACACAACCCAATACTTACAAGCCAAGTTTTCCAAAATATGATTTGATCCCATGGAAAATCTAAGCCCGAATAGATATCAAAATACCGTTTAATTACATGAGAGGTCACTTAATATTAAGCAAAAGAAGACTAAAGAAAAGAGTTAAAGTACATCTTCAAAAAAAATATGCTTTCAAGATGTTAAGTAACTCTTTGATGAAGGCACTCAAAAATCATGTATTACACTTCATGCACATAATGCATTCTATGCTAAGGTCCTGAAACGTCACCTAAAAACACGAAAGGATGAGCTAACAAGTCTAGTAGAGAAATTCAATCCCAATCTTACATATATGAATTTATATGGCATGACAAATGATGTATGTTACATAAATCAGTGGACATACAATTTGAAAAAACACTTGCACCATGTGTTTATCAAATCGTTCATAAGCCAAAATAGTTTCATCGTTACGTTTGTTTCATATCGTACCTAGTATTTTCGTTGGATTCTAGTTCTCATCTCCTAGCATTCCCTTCAAGGAATTTAGTTCGATGTCTCCCTAACATTCCCATAGGAGTCTAGTCCGGCCATCCTAGTATTCCTTAGAGGAAGTCTAGTCCAATTCTCCTAGCATTTTCGCAGAAAAATCTAGTTCACAACATGTATTATTTATGTGTCCATGTATGTCTAGGGTCAAACCCACGTTTTACTTTTGTCAATTCATCAATCATGGCTTTGAACAAAGAAAGGAAATCTCATTTCACTTCATGGAGCTCATATCTTAACCCATCCACAAAATAAACAAGATATTTAAGTAGATCTACAGACTAAAAATGTAATATTATGTAACGCCCCGGATTCCGGAGACGTTAATGTAAAACAATTTATCAAAAGTCAACCATATTTTCATTACTTAGTCAAAATAAAGTTTGATTACAACATTCGAATTTAAAGAAATTACATTAAAGATTTGAAATTAAGAGCTCAAAATAAATCTAGGTGAACCACGGGGCTACGACATCCTCCTCGAAAGTACCGCCGTTGGTATCTGGATAAACGGGCTCAGCAACGTCATCTTCGACACCTGGCATGAAAGGCCGGGGCAGAGAAGTTGCACTAGATAAGCGATTAACGCTCAGCAAATAAAACTACCCTAAATCTCAAATCTATGCAATGGATCAAATGATGCATGATCATGAAGATAGTATGAGCAGTTAATCAAGTATTATGAACAAAACAAAATAATCAGAGTTGACATAATCAGATTAAACAATAAGCGGAAGCATTAAACAAGTAAGTACATTAAATGAATGAAATGTCGACAATATAACCTTAAGTCAAACCCTATGACTTGTTTCTAAGTTTCTGACACACGCAACCGACTTATATCCATAAGTGTTCACCATTGTTGACAAGTGTCCAAAATTTCCTTTCAAAATATAAAGTTCGGGTCGACACAAGCGTTGCCCGTCATAAAATTTCATTTTCCAAAGTGGTGTTATGATGTTCCCGATCAATATGGTCCCGACCCCTACGCTGACCTCGTATCCGGCGCTAGTGTACCCAAACATCGGCTCCCGTATCCCATGCTCCCAACCGTTATGCTCCCAGCATTATGTCTCCCATATGTCGTGCCTTGACTTAGAAAATATCTAACTCCTTCCCTTCAACTATGTTTTATTTTTGAAAAGACACGACACGGCTTATGAATATAACCGGCTCACGACATAACTTGGCTAAATACATGAGACGTGACCGACTCGGCTCCAAGACACAGCCCGGTGGTAACAGACGTAGTTCGGCTAAATCCATATCCCGGCTAAAGACATCCTAACACGTCTCCCCAAGGAGTAAGTCAAGTCTCGAGTCACCAAACATAAGAGTTTATCAAATTCTCGATTTTCGTTATAAAGCTCGTGACTTTTTATGACTCGTGTCAAAATCTCGAGTGTCATTTTCACTAAACTCAAACGTTTCTCATTGACTCCATCTAAGTTTTGTTTAAACGATTAGACTCATGATAACATGATGATGTGTTGGAGATGCAAGATTAATCAAGCGAACAAGATAATACAAATAAGCAAGCTATGGTACATAAACAATAATCGCATGTCTTTATTTCGCAAGGAAGCTTCTAACACGCTAATTTTTGAATAAGATGTCATCTCATAAAGATATAGGATACCTAAAGTTTCAAAATGATAATCTAAGCTTGATTATAGGTGTATTAGGCATTATGTAGGAATTTGGGCGATGTTCAAATTTTCTGAAAAATTTGACTGTCTGAAATTTTTTCTAAGTATAGAAAAAGTTAAATTTTTCAAGTTTTGATTTAGGGGATAAAAAGTCCCGGAAATGATTCCTTGATTTTTTTCTAAGCACAATGGTATATTCATACGTCTCAAACGCATAAGTTTAGGGTGAGTTTCGGGCCAAAATATAGGAAGAAAACGGGTGGTTTTTCAATTTTGTACTAAAATAGGGAGGGCGACATTTTGATTCGAATCGAATTTCAATTTTCTGTAAATGCCATTGTTTCCAAATGGGGGGGTACTTCCTTATTTTCATTAAATAAAATTAAAGTAAAGAAATCTAGAACATAAGTATATTTATTTATAGAAAATAAGTATATTTTCATAGAACATGCCATGCCTTAACAAAACCTAAGTCAGAAACTAAGTGTCAAAATTTCATAACAGAGGCACCGGTGTAAGGTCTACTCTGTAGTGTACTAGTAAGATACAGAGAGTTGAGACACCGGTGTAACAAAACTATGACACCGGTGTAACCATGAAAACACAGAATACTAACACATACAGAAAGCAAAGACACCGGTGTAACAAAACTGTGACACCGGTGTAACCATCATCTTCTACGAAAGTACAGAACTGGGTTTCATTTTCTCCGAGCTCCGTGGAGCTCAATATCGATCAATGGCATAAATTAAAGGTTAGGATAGATTCATTCACCTTAGTATTGAAGAAACTAAGCTTGAATTCGAAGGTTTTGGCTTGGATTTTGGTGATTGAATATCAAACAAGTTCTCCCTCTTCTCTCTCTGTCTCTACTATTTTTTCTATCTTCTCACCTCCAAACCACAACCATGGCACTCTCTAAACTCTCTGAATGCAGAAATTCGTAGGGGAAATGGTGAGGGTGAGAGTATAGAAATAGAGAGGGCTTGAGTGTGGAAGTCCCTCTTGCATGGAATGCCATTGGTGAGGGGAAAAATTCTGCAGAATTTGATGGAGTGAAGGAATAGCCTTGCTCAGCCATGATGGAAATGAGAGAATAGTTTGTGACTAAAACCATGGGTGGAAGGGGGTTTGGATGGGGAAAGAGGAGTAACCTCCAAGGATTTGGTGCTCAATGGAGGAGGAAGAAGATAACTAACGTCTGATTTGGAGAAGAGGCATGTGGGAGTGATCATTAAGGGAAAAATTATCCCATGTGACAAGTTCCGTGGGAATTGGCTGATGTAATAGGTTTTGGGTCAAGCCAAAAGGATTTGGGTCATGGACCGGATAAAACCGAGTTGGACTTGGGTCAAGAATTAGTCCATGGGTTGGGTCCAAACACACACATGCACAAATCCAAGTATGACTAAAAATAAAATCGCGCAAACTAAATAAATCAATAAATGATTTCATACATCAAAATTTATTTATTTATTTATTTATTCTTTTTATTATTTGTATTTAAAATTTAGGGTCTTTACGTATTACTTCCTAATACTACAACAATCACACCTAAAGACACCAAAGACTTGTGAAATAAGGAATAAACCCAAATAGAACCAAAACAAACCATAAACAACTAAGAGAAATAAGAAAATCCCGACCTCAAAGAGAAAAATACAAGACTTGAGCTCCAAGGTAGAAACCTAGTTTTAATGGTGGATGTGAGTTCACCCAAGTCTTCTCCAAGCAAAATGCCTACTTCGAAGAGTTAGATATCAAAGGATATTGAAGGATCCTTGGAAGAATTTGATGAATCTAAAGGTTTGATAATGTATTTGGGTGAGGAGGAAGTGAGGAAGAGTTTTCTAGAGAGAGAAATGAAAGAAATCTGAGTTTAGAGTGTATGTGTTATGTTTTAAAAAATCAAATCTATCCCCCTTAAATTCGCATTTTTTTACCCGCCTGATCGGTCATTGAAAAGGTGTTATGAAGCCTGACTGGTCACGACATGCTACTGCTTTAAAAATGTTACCTGCCTAACCAGTCACAAAAAAAAGTGTTAAGAAGTCTGACCAGTCATGGCAAGGTACTGACCAAATTTTTGAAATTTTGGTTGATTTTTGTGTGGAGGTGGTAGGACACATGACTTTATTTTTGATCTCACTACATTTGAAATTTTGTAGGTATATTCACTGCAAAACCTTACGCGACTATAACTCGTCTATTAGGATAACCTTAGGCGTTTTAAGGCTTGTTGCATGTGCTAAATACAATTGAACTTCTCTTGAAAGTGGATTAGTTTATATTTTTTTATTCAGTTTTTTTTCTTAATTTGTTTTATTTATGTTGCTCGAGGACTAGCAAAAATTAGGTTTGAGGGTATTTGATAAGCACATAATATTGACATATAAAAATATCCCGAGACCACGTTCTTAGTTCTTTATGGTGTTTAATTAAATATATTTATTATCTTTTAAATTATTTACATTAATACATTTAATTTGCAATAAAAATGTTAATGACTTGTATGTTTTTTTTTTGCATGTTCTAATTACTCCAACCTCCGGCCTTGAAGAGTGGGGATAAAATTCACTTAAGCGTTAGGAAACCAAGGTATGACCCTATTTGGCCTCTGGTTTTTATTTATTCATAATTTTTGTCTTTATTCATTTTTTTTTTTGCATTTGTTGTTTAAATCTCAATATTTTGTAGTTTATTGGTCCGTCTTGATGAAAGGAATCTAATGAGTATAAAATTGTGTCCAAATGGTAAAAAAAAGTCACTAAAGACGACGAATAAGTACAAAAAACTCTGTTTTTTTATTTATTTTTGTCTTTTCTGAACTTTTTTCAAATGTAGCCGATGATTGATAACTTTTCTGAAAGCTCTTGTCGAGATGAACCAATAAATCAAAAAAAATTGATGAAAAACAAAAAATTGCAAAAAATTTTCAAATAAGGACGAAAAAAATTTCAATAAATAAACACATAAAAACCACAGCCCAAATAGGGCACAAGTAAAGTACTACAGAAGGAAAGAAAAAGGAGGCTAAGGAAAAAAAATGATCTCTTGGCTGATTTATCTCTCATGGCTAAAATTAGAAAAGGTGGAGGTCCACCAAGCCTTGGATGGGTAGGAATGAGTAAGATAAAAGGAACCCTAGGGCTGTTTTCGAAAGGGACACACTGACTAACAAAGGAGGAGGACGGTTGGGGGAGGAAAAAAAAGGCAGTAGACGGCTGAAGTCATAAAAAATAAGGATGATCCTAGCAGAGAGAGGCAGCACACGGTTTGAGATATCAAAAAGACAGTCCAAGGCTGATTTTTCGTAGTTTTGTAAGATTTACATTTTATTCAGTGGAGTTTTATTTTGATTTTGATTTATGTTTCATCGACTTTATGAGTAACTAAGCATTGAAACTAGCGTTAAGGATGAAACTCCATGACTCGTATTGATTAATTTTATACATCTGATTTTTCTTATTTGCGTTTATTGAAAATTATTATTGGCTCAATTTTATTGCTTGATTTACTAATGTTAATATTTAAGTACTGGGTATCATTATGATTTATTTTTATGGATACAAATGATGATTTAGGCTTAAACTTTGAAGCCGAAGAAGAACAAACAGTTATAAAAATAAAAGAGCTTAAAAACTATATTATCCATGGTGATTAAGATTGACCTCCAAATCATTGTGTAGAAAAATAGGAAAAATCTCTGCATGAAATTAATTGATATATTTATAAGTGTGGGTTCTGAAACCTTAGTTATTTTCCGCTCGGACTTCTTTCTCCGTCATTCTATTTGTTTCACCATTCCATCTCACCCACTGATAGTTGCTATCCGTCTTTCGTGCCTTCAATCTGTTCCCTCGTTGTTTGCTTATATTTTGGCCAAAGCTTGCAAATTTTAGAAACAGTTTCTTATCTCCAATTCATAACCCATTAGTTCTTGAGATTGCAACTAGTCTTGCAGAGACCTCAAAATCGTATGTTATGAAAGTACTAAATCTGTTTACAGTAGCTTTACTTGTGTTGTGCGGATGAAAACATCCTTCATTACTCCATAAACATCGTTGGTCATGGGTTTTAATCTCACTAGAACCACTCACTTTGAGCTATTGTGGATTATGTCCGGTCGTTACCTTCAGAGCCTAGAAGACTAGTCGACAATAGATTAAGCATACCCAAAGCCAGCCGAATACCTCAGTTATAAAAAAAATAGGAATACCGTCTTGAAATGATTGAGAAAATATTTCAGAATTTGATTTTGACATAATTAATTATCATGGATAACAGTAGTAGAATGTTTGAAGCACATAAACATATCATGAAGAAGCATGTTAAATAACAGAAAGTAGAAAAGGAACATTAATTTGCCTCATGATTTTGTTCCTTCTTCAAAAATTAAGATTTTGAGGGATATGTATTAGCCTTAAATTGTTGGAACTATTGTTCACAAATATCATATTTTAGCACAAGAACAATGTGAGATTATAAGATTATCAAAATTCAATAAAAGAAGAAGAAGAAGTAATTAAGTGCAAAAACAATAGAGAGTCTGAAAAGATCTTGCATGTGAGAATGAAAGGCGAGTTAGGAGCATCGTCTTACGGCTCATATATATTCCTCCCCTCGTGAAAGTTCAAGTACCAGAGTGTAGTAGCCCTAAGATTCAACCCAAACGCTCACAAGCTCTTCGATTCGGTGTTCACCATCACCAAGAGAATATGAGCGAGACTCGAACCTAGTTGCCCAACAGTACTACAGAAGAAATATAGAATAAACTCTGGCTGATAAAATTCAAACCTTCTCTTCAACATGTTTCTCTCTCTCTCTCTCTCTCTCTCAATATATATAGCCATAAAAATCATTTTATATTTATCTGACTAATAATGTAAGAATAAAGATTTTATGTATTGAAATGTTCCAAACATCTTCTTCTACCTCCAAATACATATATCTGTATCCAATTCCTACTTTCAGAAAATTCCAAATCCTTCTCAACAAGCCAACTCTGTAATCAAAATATACGTAAACATCCAGTGTTACATACATCACTTCAATTTTGCATTAAACATGAGAACTTTGAATTGATCATCTACCAGAATCCCACTTCTTATCTACTCTCATATTTTCAACTTGATGATCACTTTCACCTAATCTTCCCATCTTCATCAAAGACTTGATAGCAGGGGTGTGCCCAACGAACAACGCAACGTGACCCATCAGCTTATCCTTCCTGGAAAATGTGGTCCCACAAGAGCACTGCCACCGGAGATCGCCGCAGTGCTTCTCGTGCGTCCTGAGGTCCGACAGCACCGAGAAATTTTTCCGGTTGCACCGTTTGCACACGTACATTTTTGGGCAGTGGCTCCTTTTGTAGTGATTCTTCACGCAAATCATCGACTTTAATGGCTGGAATTTGGCGTGCTTCTTGTTCCACCTGTAAGGAATTTCATAATAATTATGCAAACAAAAATATATGACTCGCCAATAATATTTCATCATAAGATGACTCGCCAATAATATTTTTGAACTTATAAATAAATAGCAATAATTTGTGTAATAATTCTTTAAGTGAAAGAAAGAGACGTATGATAGGATAATTTTTATAGCAGTGCCCTTGGGTCAATGGTACACAAAGGAGAACACAAATAACAAATAATTAATTTGAGAATTGAGGTGTACGAATAACTAAAGTCAACTAACATGAACCCTCCTGACATAGGGCAGATTGCGGGCAAGTTTCACCTATTAAATCATCAATCACACACACGCGCCCCATTTTTTTTTGTGAAAACATAAGGCTATAATTTAGCCTGGCATGCCGCATGCATGCTGACAGTTTTTGTTTCTTTATTCTATTTTTTTTATTTTGCTGAAAAATAAAAAACAAAACGTATGCTTGTTGTGCACATATGCTTCTAAAAATAAAAATAAAACGTATGCTTGTTGAGTAAAATTACGTAAGCGGAGCTCAAGGGATCACCAAAGGGAAGGGAGTCGAGGAGCAGGAGGATGGCCAGCGTCGTGCTGGACTCGTAGTAGGGTCACTGAAAGTGGTGGGTAGACGTTGGTGGGGCAATCCGAGGAGAGATTGCCAGACAAAGAGTCATATAGAAGAATCTGGTTGCCGGAGGATCGACATGGGTGGTGTTTAGTGGCCATAAGTAGTGGCCGGAGAGTGAGGAGTCGCCGGAAGGACACCAGAAGTGGTTGCCTGACGCAGTGACTTGTGACTATACTGACTAGGGAGTGGGGGGAGACGGGAAAAAGAACAAAAACTTGTTTGCAAAGCTCTTTTTTATTTTGAATTTCTTTAAAAACTGTTCAATTATCTAAAAACTATGTATAAAGCATGTAAAAGTGCTCTAATTTTTTTGTAGACACAGAAACACACACACACACACACAAAACTCAACAAATAAATAAATAAAAAGGAAATTCGGACACGAATTAACCTGCAGCCTTCTTGTGGACAAGAATATTTCCTTGGCAATTGCGGGGTCCCACCGTCTCCGCTGCCAATTTGGGTACCACTGTGCTTCATTGGGTTGATCAAAGCAGCACTGGACTTGTACTCATCCCCATGAGCCCTCATGTGCATTCTCAAATTCGCATCCCTTTTAAACCCTTTCCCACATACTTGGCAATAATGGGTGTACTTTGCCAATATATCCGCTGCATCCATTTCTATTATATCATAATTCTTCGCCAAAACCCCTGCTTCACATTTCCCCACAATCTCATCATTTTCATTGCAATTTCCATTATTATAATTATGATCAGCGTACCAATTATCAAGAGTTCCGCTCGAATAGAAGCTCTGACTTTGGGTTTGGGTTTGGGCTTGCGTTTGCCCTCTTTCTTCGCCGCCGCAATTTTGCTTTGACACGGCAGCAACTGTGGCGGCGGCGGCGTGAGTTGAAGAGCTGAGACCCATCTGCTGGCAAGTGAACATCATGGACGACGCGGTAACGATTATTTCTTGAACTAGAGTGCCCATGCCGGCGATGGCTACGGCCGTGGAATCGCCTCCGCAGCTGGGTTGGCTGTGGTGGTGGGGTGAGATTAAGACAGTGACCAGGGATTGTACCTGGTGCACCCTTTCTTTGAGGAGAGATAAGCTATAAAGAAGAGAATTTAACTGGGAATCGGCGGCCGGGGTTTCATCTAGAGAGGAAGAAACAACGTCGTCGGTGACAAAATAAGAAGTGGCCCCGGGAATCATCTTTGTCTCCTTGATATGTAAACGGCGTATATCTCTATTTCGTACCTTTCTCTATTTTGGGATCTCTTTTTTGGTGTAAAGCTTAGCTATTTGAATGAGTGATTATATAGGGAGGGGCAGGAGATTCTGTATGTCTTGGTAAAGTAACTGAAATGTAAAAGAGAGAGAGAGAGAGAGAGAGAGAGAGAGAGAGAGAGAGAGAGAGTGCGGGGGAGAAGGTCAACTTTTGAAATTGAAAGATCATATCCCCAGTTAGGACCTTCCTCACATCTCACCAATTTGACATTGAGACAACTATTTTTGAGATGTTGAGAATAGTGAAATATTGTTCATATTTTTTTGATAGAGGACCAATTCTACTTTTCATTTGAGAAAACTTCCTTTGAAGTCAAGATTAAAATGGTCCCATAAGAATTAATATCATATAAGAGATTTCGAACTTGAAAACTCAGAGAGAATATATCTCTAAGTCCCAAGTCTTGATGCCAAATCAACCTATTGGGGTTAATAGTGAAATGCTCATTGGCTTCTTACAAATTTTGTTACATATTGGATATCAAGTAACTATACGAAAGACGGATCAAGTGATGAATGAATTTGAAAAAGCGATCTATTTTAAGAATTTTTAAATTTATAGTATTTTTTCTTCTAGAAATTGTCTACGTAAGTTTTGTCCTTTTAATGTGTCCTATAGAAAAGTTAACACCCGTCAATAAAATCTTTTCTTGAAAATTTAGTATTCTCCTAAAATCGCAAGCATATATAGCAACGCAAGCACTAGATTTTATATTTTGCTTTTTAAATAAATATTGATGCATTGCAACTGTTGTCATCTATAATTATGCACGACTGGTTTTTTAATTAACTAGATTTATTAAAAATATCTACGATAATATTATTTTTTGTAATTAATATAGATACCAATTTGCAAATTTTTCTTTTAATTGCTTATATTTCTAGTTATTAAATTTTAGTCGAATTGAGCGGTTAAAATTCATATGGCATTAGAAATGTACCTGAAATCAATTATGTTTAAAGTTGACCGTCTACTTGATAATTGATAAAATTGTACGTGTTTCATTAATTTATTGAAGATCATTTAGTAGTGTACAAAAAAATGAAAAATAAATAAAAAATAATACTTTTTCTTCTTTCAATTTTTTATCTTTTAAAATAAATTGAAGATACTGGACCGGGAATAGGGGAATATAGATATTATAATTATATTTTTATGGCGTCAGTGTTCACGCATCGAGTTTTAATTAACAAATGGGTTTGCAGTCAGATAAAGACAAAAAGGACCCTTTCATGGGAGTCCCGAGTTGTCATTACCCAATCCTAAGTTGAAAAATCTACCGGCCACATATGTTGGGGTTAGAAAATTTATACAGTACTACTCCTGAAGCATTCATCTTTTTCCATCATAAACTGGTGTGGTCCCCATCACAATGTATGTACATTTTGAAGTCAATGGCAGATGCAAAATGAAAAAGTTTGTGCACAGATTTAAAAATAATGTGTTTGAAATCGTCTTCTAATACAAATAAAAGTTTCTAAAATAATGAGAATTTTATGTGTATCAAACGATTTTAAACGCATTCAAATTTATGTACACATGTTTGTGTGTGTAGACTTGTTGATGCAATATTGCATGCTCAACAGGGCAATTGTCCCTGCTTAATTAAAATGAAGTCCTCAATTGAGTAATTCAGAATGTCGAATCCAATTTTTATTCACATAGTAAACCTCATTTTGATGAGATCTGCAACTGCTACGGGGGAGAGGGGAGGGGACTTGGTTGAAGATTAGGTTATATTCCTAGACAGCCAAATGAGTCATATAGAGTTGCAATCCAACAGTGATGTTCTAACTTCTAATCATTTGAAGGGAGAGTAGAACTATTGATTCATGAGCTGCAGAAGTTGAGAGGGGAATATCCAATTGATGTCCCACCAAGATAAGATTTCTGAATTCAGGGACCTGTAGTACAGTTTCGTGTTGTGCGCGTAAAACGATATAGTTTTGTTCGTTTTGCTCTCGAAACTATATCATTTTATCTTATCACGTGAATTGTTATCAAAATACATGAGAATCAAAACGATATAGTTTCGAAGACAAAGTGGATAAAATTATATCGTTTCACCCGTACTACACACATTACAAGAAAGTGAACTACTGCTTCCACAAATTCAAGATTTCTGACCAAACTAGTCGCTCAAAATTGCAGTGGATGAAAAGGTGGTCTGTCATTTCAGAGGAAGAGGAGCATAGTGCGCAAAGATAAGAACCAATTGTCCCAATTGAAAAAAAGAAAAAGTTTGTCTCACCTCGATTAATGATAGCCTCGTTGTATTCACTGAGTGGGAGACTCATTTGATAAGTGGATTATTCTGCAAAACTCTTTAGCATCTGTTATGAAAAATTGCATTCAGAACTTTATTAAATAAATATATAAATATTGTTTATTTTCAAAAGAAAAAGCTTTTAACACCTTGTCTTTAATAATTCTCTCAAATGATAATTTCTAGCTCCTCGTCCTACACTCTCACTCATGCACTCATTATTTTTAAAACAATTTAATTGTATTTTAAATGATTTATTGTCTTTAATAATCCTATTTTATTGATGATAATTCATTTACTTGAAACATATTCTAATATAAAATCATTATTTAAAATACAATCAAATTTTTTTTTAAAATAATTTTATTAATTTTTAAAATCTCGGGTCATTAGACTTGGTAGTCGGGAGACACTAGACAAAGAGATCAGCTGAGATAGAATTTAGGATTTCAGACTTTATAACATTCGACAGAGAGATCTGCTGAGATAGAAATTGGCTTCTAAACCTTCTTCGTAGTCTTCATATTGGGCTTCTATCTACTTTAGGACAACATAGAATTATGTATAATTAGATTTTTTCTATCTCAATTTAAGTATAATTAAAAAATGAAAATTGATAATTTTAAAAAAAACTTTCGGTACAAAATTTGGTAAACACCTAGTACAAATTGAATCACCCAGTAACATAGAGTAATTAAGTTATACTAGGGAGGTATTTGCGTGCAAGACGCGCTGATAAGGCGATGACAATAAAGATGCTCATTATAAAATTATTTACCGTATAAATTTTCTTCAAAGTTAGAATAATGTAGATAATAGAATAATAAAAAGCAATAGATGACTTCATGCTAGTTGTTATTGTTTTATATTTTTTTCAAAAGGCTACTACAGAATAAAATTCAAAAAAGTTAATACGAAATAAAATTCAGATTGAATCACTATTTTGGAACGATTTTTTTTTAGAATTATAATTTTTCTCTTATTATGAATCTTGCTTACATTCTTTCATTAAGACACGGGAGGATTACCATTCAATACTTTCAACTCTTGTCTCTCACCAGTAGTCGCCATGTCCTATGTGACAAGATTTCAGTATATGAGCTCCACAAAATGTTGTTTACATTGTAGCAGATTGCTAGGTTTACTCGAACTTGATTGCCATTCAAAAGGAAGTTGAACAAAATCAAAAGCTTACAGAGACTTCGACAAAGAGTGGCATTCGCCCGCCGTTGACCCGTTTTCACCTTGACTCATCCAATTGACTCTGGCAATACATGTGATCGCTACAGGCAGAGAACTGGAATATATTTTGGTCAAAGCCGAATAACCTTTGCAGTGTGTACAACATATGTAGAAATTTTGGTTTGTGTTTAGGATGCCGAATCCTTACAAGTGTGCGTAAAAATTTCAAACCATCGACGGTAGTAGCTGGGACTCTGACGACTTCTCTCTCGCAATTGCTGTTGTGAAGATACTACTGTATGTGGCAATCGTGATGGGTTTGAAAAAGTTGGAGCATTGAGTTTTGCTTGATCAGTTGCAGAGCCAGCTCTAGGCATAGGTCGAGGAAACCACTGCTTTTGATCCCCTAAAAAATACCGAAAGTAGGGCCCCCAAATATTTAGCTCTCTTTAGTATATTAAATCTATTTTTTTTTTAATTTTCAGCTTGTTTTTAATAAAAGTGGCCCCAAACAAGTCTGGAAAAAGAAATTTTTTAAAGTTTAAATTGATTAAAATTTATCTTCCATCAACCATATCCCAACAAAGATTGAATGGAGTAGCCAAATTATTCATTAAAAAGGCTATGGTGAAAATACTTGATTATGAGAACTTAATTAATACGTTTGCAGCTAAACATGCGAGAAAGACAATATTCATATGATATATTTTAATTTATTGAAATGATTATTTCTTTTAGAGTAATTAAATTTTTACATGTTTTTAAAATGATAATGTTTGTGTAATAATTCTTTTATAGAGATTTTTTATTATGTATATTTTTGTACAAAATATACAAAGTGCCCCAATTGAAGAGCTCGCTTTGGACATCTGAAATCTTAGGGCCACACTGACTATTCAGCAAGTTTTTGTTTGGTAAAGATTAGAAAGGTAATTTGTCAATAAGAAAAGATAAAGATAATTCTCAAAACAAAAATGATAAAAATAAATAAATAAATAAATAACAACTTAAGGACAAAGTGCACTTGGCTATAGAAGTTTTACTTTTTTTAACTTGTCACATAGCTACTGAAAAATAAAAAAACTTAAGGACATAAAAATAATTTCAAAGGACCAAAGTAAGAACCAAAGCATGGACCAAAGTTATGAATAGTAAACATACCACCTTCCTTTATTATACTATCTTAAAATCTTTGAATTTGCAAATACTGACATATCCTTCTACTCTCTAGCCTCCATCCCTCTTCCCCAGCACTTGACTCCCCAAGACAACTCCCATGAAGTACAAGTAAAAATACGGAATACATATAGTATTACAACATGATACATTTACGACGATATGATGAAATCTTAAAAGATAGGATATGGATACGTTGGAGATACACTTGTAAAAGTTATATTTTTATAATTATTATTTCCTTCTACGAATAAAAATACAGCTATGAAAAATAAAAAAAGTATTTGCATTGATACTATCAAGCATTTACCACATTAAACCTATGATAAAATAGGCAGTAATTGTGAGACCCCAATTCAAAAAAAATAAAAAATAAAAAATAATAATAATAGAAATATAAAAAATAATAGAAAATAATATGAATAAATTAAAATTTTAATTGAATTAAGAAACGGAGACTTTTTAGGTCAATTAGGTAATTTATTTAACAAATGAGGAAATACTCCAAAATTATTTTAGGGATAAATGAAGTTGGTTCAAAACATAATCAGAGATCGAGGAATAGTTCGATAGTTGCTCAATAATCCTTATCCAATTTTTTGGATAAGTATAAACAGATATTTGCATGGGGAAATTCTTTACCTAGCTGCCACGGGAAAAAAAATTTTGTGACCTCCTACTTGGCAAATCCTATATAAAGCCATTGATGGTATTCATTTTTTTTCACACTTCCATCAAAATCTGAGAGTTTGAGCGAGAAACGGCAAGAATAAAGAGAAAGAAGGTGGCAAGGAAGTGACAAGAAAGGGGCAAGAAATTTTGGAAGAATATACGACTCACCAGTCCTAATCACGACATCAAAGGCAAGACACGAAATTGAATACCGTACGTCACTCAGGTGAGTCCGGATAAACCCATTTATTTGTAAATTTTTAAGATATGCCCAAAATAGAAATTTGTTATATTTTGTTAAAAAAAAGAAAAAGAAAAGAGAAAACTGTTATATAATAAACTTATGTATGCATGAGATATCATTAAAATTGTTGACGATGATCATATAAACATCATCTCATAAAATGTGAATTCCGGTGATTCCCTCACCGCTGGGGGTGTGACAAGCGGTGGTTCGATACAAGGTTGGGTCCCATGACCAGGTGGCATCGGATGACGTCATGCCAAATGTGTGTTATATTCAAACGGTAGCTCCCTTAATCCAGTTTTGGCATATACACCGAAGAATCAACTGTTGAATTTATTTCATTGATTATTTCTGTTTAAAACACAACAAACCGTTAATTCCAGTATTGATATAACCCATGGGTTATGGAAATTATATATGATTTATATATACGTCCTCGGCTACGGCCTATGGACCCAATCATAAACATTGTCAATATACTAACAAATTATCTTTTTTTTTTATTTTGTTGTGTAAAATCTGTAAAATGGTATATCTAGATTCATACTAACTGTAAGCTAATGGGTATTGCCTTGCAACACAACAGGACCCGTGGCAGGACCTGGCGGACAATGAAGAACTAATCAGTTAAATTTTACGCTTTCAATTTTGTAGTTGAAAACTTATGTACATATAGAGTTCTATTTCGTTATGTTGAGGTCATGCTAGGCCAGTACTACGGTTTGTAATAAGTATCGAATAAGCATGCTTTTAATTCAATAATGATTGTCAGGTTTACACGTCCTTGATGTTATTTTGTTATTGAACAAACAACGCTTCCGCTAAACTTTGCAGCATGTTAAGGGTTAAATAAGATAAGTCGATAAAGTTCATAAACTCTTAAATTAACGTAGGAGGCCTCAGCGAGTAGAACCGTTGGCCGGTCACTAATTCGTTCCAGTTTGAAATGGGTCGTGACAAGAGTTGGTATCAGAGCCTTAGTTTGTGAACTTTAAAAACTTAAAACTCGAGGACAAAATTATTGGAACACGATCGTTGCACACGACATGTTTAATTTATATGTTATTGGTTCTTGGATTACTCTTTATATTTATTTAACGCCGGATCCATGTACTGGTATTGACAAGATTATATCTTGTTTGCCATAGGTATGACTAACACAGATAGCAATGAAGACAGCATGGGGCGTTATAGAATCAACGCTCATGGTATCGAAGACAACGGAGGTGACTCGTTGGATAACAAGATCTGTAATCTGGCTGCAGATATCGCGTACGATGAAATGAAGAGGGTGGCAGATAGCAAGCCTTTTTATACTGATAGGATGCTACAATTTCAAGCCTTGTGCCGTATGACTATAGGATCAGAAGTGTTAAAGCGAGCTATCTGGTGGACAGGGAACGAGGAAGGTTACAAGGCCATGATAGAGGCGATACTGAGAAGCGGTGACCCTAATAGGTGTGAAGGGCAAACTATATTTGATGCAGGGGAAAGTTCTAGGGTTGTTGAGACACAAGTGGAGGAAGAAGTGGCTTCAAATGAAGTTCCTGGAACAAAAGAAAGTAGAGTGTCAGGGAAACTAGAGACAAATGGCACATATGAGGTGGTGAAAATAAGTAGCGACGATGAGGAAGATCCAAAGGAACCAGGGACCCCGAGGGCCCCAGCAGGACCCTAGGGAATGAGGAGGAGCGGATCTGAAGAGTCAGTTAATGGACCAGAGGAAAAATGAAGTGTTGATTAGGGATAGCTGTAAATAAGGGTGTTAAGTCTTGGGAGTAGCGGGGGAAAAAGAATTCATTTTGCTTCTAGGAATTTATTATGGGGATTCACATATATATAGGTAGTAGTATGTGACTAGTAAGGAGGTATCGGATCGAATGATGGGTTATGGGGGAAAATATTTTTGGGGCTTGGAGCTAATATTTCGTTTTGTTGTAACTGGAACTTAGTTATGATCTATCGGCATGGTTTTTAAATACTGTTTAATATTATACAAGCATGTTGTGTATGAGTACATTCTAAATGAGATGTTTCTCTTAGTATTGTTATATATAACGTCGTATGCATTTATAACGGCAATATTAATATTGCTGGATACAGTGTAATGGATGCCACCACAGGATCAACAAATACTACTAATAACGACCAAACAAACAACGATGGGTATAGTAGCGCGGGAGATCAATTCGCAGAATTGAGAACCATTTTGCAGCAATTGGTAGGGACCATTCAAACCCAACAACAGTTCCTACACACCCATCTAATGCAACCACAACCACTCGCGCCACGACCAGAAGTTATAACAACAGGAAATGTTGAGATACGGCCAGCGGCACCAGAAGTTGCCTCGCAACCGAACCCAACAGGAACTGATGCTGAAGCGATTCGAGAATTTTTGAAGTTGAAACCTACATCTTTCAGTGGAGGTATGGATCCGATGAAGGCTAAGGAATGGATTGAGGAACTAGACAGGGGTTTTCGTCTAGTTAGGAGTAACGAGTATCAGAAGGTTGAAATGAGATCATATCTGCTAACCGGAAATGCTAACTTTTGGTGGAATCTGATGAGGGCCAGGGAGCCAAGGATAATGTGGGAATAATCCGGGGTTGTTTTCAAGGAGAAGTACATGCCGAGGGCCATGCAGTCAGCAAAATGTCAGGAGTTTGAGCAACTCAAACAAAGAGAAACAATGACTGTGTCAGAATACGAAGCTGCCTTTACTAATTTGGCTGAGTATACACCACACCTGATAACGACAGATGAGATGAAAGCCCGAAGGTTCGAGAAAGGGCTTAGACATGACATTAAGAGGTTAGTGCGACCACTGTAGATGCCAACTTATGCTATCGTGTTGGATCGTGCACTACTAGTAGAGCAGGATGTTGATGAGAACCGAAGATACCAAGAGGGGAAACGGCGTCAACCAATGCAAATTGGTGGAAAAATAACCAGAAACGTCAACATATTGGGGGTTGGAATAGAAACGAGGGTGGTACACAAGGGTCTGTGCCAGTGTGCCGGATTTGTGATAAGAGACACCATGGGGAGTGCTGGATGAGGAGTGGATCCAACTAGTGTTTTAATTGCAGACAAACAGGGCACATGAGGCGTGAATGTCCGATAGCGGGAATGGCTACGAGGGCAAACGCAACACCAGTAGGGTCTCAGGGAGGACAAAATCGGGGGCAGGATAATGTGATGAATCAAGGAAGGAGGCCAGAGGGAAACAATAATAATAACAGACAGTGGAGTCTAGGGACCGAAATAATAACAATGGGCAACGTCAAGGGCGAGCTTACGCAGTTGCGCCTGGTGATCATAAAAACAACGAGAACGTGGTGGCAGGTAATGTAATTGTGTATTCTATACCTGCATACGCATTATTTGATTCTGGTTCGTCACATACTTTCGTATCGCAATCTTTTATTGATAAACTTGATAGGATAGTGGAACCGTTGGGATATGAGTTATATGTAACTCAGCCCATGAACAAAGGCACGATGTGCTCTACCGTAATACGAAATTGTAGTGTACACGTTGGTGACATTGACACAATGAATGATATGATACTATTGAATATGCATCTATTCGATTTAATTCTCGGTATGGATTGGTTGGCCAGTAACGGGGCTACCATTGACTGTGCCCAGAAACGGGTAAATTTGCGAAAATAAAATGAGCCAGTTATATTTGAGGGTGAGAGTATCACGACACCACCCTACTTCATATATGTCACACGAGCCTGACGACTCCTACAAAAGGGTTGTCAGGGATACTTATGTAGCGTGTTGACACCTGAAACTAGTAAGTTGACAGTGAATGATATTCCGGTGGTCGGAGAGTTTCCGGAAGTATTTCTTGAGGACTTGCCCGGAATGCCTATCGAGAGAGTGATAGAATTTGTAATTGAAGTTGAACCTGGAACTCAGGCTATTTCGAAGGCACCATACCGTATGGCTCCGGCTGAGCTAAAAGAGTTAAAGACTCAACTCTAAGAGTTATTGGATAAGAGATTTATTAGATCGAGTTCGTCACCATGGGGTGCTCCAGTATTATTTGTTAAGAAGAAGGATGAGACGATGAGACTTTGTATTGACTACCGAGAGTTAAACAAAGTAACCATTAAGAATAAGTATTCGTTACCGCGGATCGATGATCTATTCGACCAATTACAGGGAGCGAGAGTGTTTTCAAAGATTGATTTACGTTCGGGGTATCACCAACTGCGAGTAAGGATGGAGGACGTGGAGAAGACAGCTTTCCGAACCCGTTATGGACATTATGAGTTTCTTGTAATGCCATTTGGGGTGACGAACGCACCAGCAGCATTCATGGATCTTATGAATCGTGTGTTCGAACAATACTTGGACGAATTTGTTATCATCTTTATTGATGATATTTTGATCTACTCAAAGGACGAGGAGCAACATGCACAACATTTGCGAATTATACTACAGACGTTGAGAGACCAAAAATTATATGCCAAATTCAAAAAGTGTGAATTCTAGCTGACAAGTGTGACATTTTTGGGTCACGTTATTTCAGGAGAAGGAATTTCGGTGGACAGTCAGAAGGTCAAGGCAATCATGGATTGACTAAGACCGACAACTGTAACTGAAATTCGTTGTTTTCTTGGACTAGCGGGCTATTATCGGAGATTTGTCTAGGATTTTTCTAAGATCGCTGTGCCAATGACAGAGTTGACCCGGAAGGGCGAATCTTTTGTTTGGACAAAACAACGGGACCAGTGCTTTCAGGAATTGAAGACACAACTTATAACAGCACTTGTTCTGACACTGCCAGAAGGAGTGGAAGGCTTTGCGGTTTATAGTGACGCCTCAAATCAGGGACTTGGTTGTGTCCTAATGCAACATGGGAAGGTTATTGCTTATGCATCACGACAACTGAAACCACATGAGAAGAATTACCTTACTCATGACTTGGAGTTAGCAGCATTGGTTTTCGATCTGAAGATCTGGCGACATTATTTGTACGGTGTCACATGTGATGTTTTCACCGACCACCAGAGCTTAAAGTACATCTATACACAGAAGGACCTGAACTCAAGGCAACGGCGGTGGCTGGAGCTGATGAAAGACTGCGACATTAATATTCAGTATCATCCGGGAAAATCAAATGTAGTAGCAGACGCTTTTAGTCGCAAGAAGGTGAAAGTATTGAATGTTCTACGAGTAGAACAACAGTGCCTCAATAAACAAGAAGAAGAAGTTTGCATGTTGTTAGTCGCCGAACCAGCAATTCTAGAAGAAATCAAAGTGAAACAAATGGCAGATCCAAAGTTGAAGAAAATTCACGAGCACGTAGCATCCAATCTAACTATAAGGAACGACCAGTTTGAATCCTAGACACACGTGTCAAACAGCTACGGAGCAAAGAAATTCCATTAGTTAAGGTCTAGTGGGAGAACCAGATAATAGGGGAGGCGACATGGGAGAAGGAGTCAGATATGCGGCAGAAATACCCTGAGCTGTTCGACTAAGATATGGCATTAATACATTTAAGCTTCTATCTATGACGTTTCAATTTAGACCGATTACGAGCAAGTTTGGTGGACTAAACTTCTTAAGGTAGGAAGGATGTGAGACCCCAACCCAAAAAAAAAAAAAAAAAAAAAATAATAATAATAGTAATATAAAAAAATAATAATAAATAATAGAAAATAGTATGAATAAATTAAAATTTTAATTGAATTAAGAAACGGAGACTTTTTAGGTCAATTAGGTAGTTTATTTAACAAATGAGGAAATACTCCAAAATTATTTTAGGGATAAATGAAGTTGGTTCAAAATATAATCAGAGACCGAGGAATAATTCGATAAATTATTTTAAACATTAATGGTAATTGGAGGTTAATCTCGATATTACTCTAGGGGACAATTGGACGAGGTTAGGTGTTCCTAAAATAAATTTATTTGTTTAGCATTTCTTTTTTTTACAGGGGTTAATTTGGTAAAGAAATAATAGCTCGACGCTAAATCGGTTTCGGTTTGAAAATCAGAAAGTGATCACGGTCTTAAATTTTATTCGTGTACGAAACTCCAGAGTTGAATTGGACAATTTATGCGTGAGACATGACTTAGTGTAGTGCTGTGACAACCAATAAATAGGCGAGGAACACTCAATAATCCTTATCCAATTTTTTGGATAAGTATAAATAGATATTTGCATGGAGAAATTCTTTACCTAGCTGCCACGGGAAAAAGAATTTTGCCACCTCCTACTTGGCAAATCCTATATAAAGCCATTGACGGTATTCCTTTTTTTTTCACACTTCCATCAAAACCCGAGAGTTTGAGCGAGAAATGGCAAGAATAAAGAGAAAGAAGGTGACAAGGAAGTGACAAAAAAGGGGCAAGAAATTTTGGAAGAATATACGACTCACTAGTCCTAATCACAACATCAAAGGCAAGACACGAAATTGAATACCCTACTCCACTCAAGGTGAGTCCGGATAAACCCATTTACTTGTAAATTTTTAAGATATGCCCAAAATAGAAATTTGCTATATTTTGTTAAAAAAAAAGAAAAAGAAAAGAGAAAACTGTTATATAATAAACTTACGTATGCATGAGATATCATTAAAATTGTTGACGATGATCATATAAACATCATCTCATAAAATGTGAATTCCGGTGATTCCCTGACCGCTGGGGGTGTGACAAGCAGTGGTTCGATACAAGGTTGGGTCCCACGGCCAGGTGGCATCGGATGACGTCATGCCAAATGTGTGTTATATTTCAAAGGGTAGTTCCCTTAATCCAGTTTTGGCATATACACCGAAGAATCAACTCTTGAATTTATTTCATTGATTATTTCTGTTTAAAACACAACAAATCGTTAATTCCAGTATTGATATAACCCACGGGTTATGGAAATTATATATTATTTATATATACGTCCTCGGCCACGGCCTATGGATCCAATCATAAGCATTGTCAATTTACTAATAAATTATCTTATTTTATTTTGTCGTGTAAAATCTGTAAAATAGTATATCTAGATTCATACTAGCTGTAAGCTAATGGGTGTTGCGTTGCAACACAACAGGACCCGTGGCAGGACTTGGCGGACAATGAAGAACTAATCAGTTAAATTTTACGCTTTCAATTTTGTAGTTGTAAACTTATGTACATATAGAGTTCTATTTCGTTATGTTGAGGTCATGCTAGGCCAGTACTGCGGTTTGTAATAAGTATCGGATAAGTATGCTTTTAATTCAATAATAATTGTCAGGTTTACGCGTCCTTGATGTTATTTTATTATTGAAAAAACAACGTTTCCGCTAAACTCTGCAGCATGTCAAGGGTTAAATAAGATAATTCGATAAAGTTCATAAACTCTTAAATTAACGTAGGAGGCCTCAGCGAGTATAATCGTTGGCCGGTCACTAATTCGTTCCAGTTTGAAATGGATCGTGTCAGTAATATATGTCTATATATACTATATGTATAATAGACATTGTATGTATGCATATGTAATATATACTATATACTGCAAAAGGGTAAAATAGGCAGTGAGTTAGATCATTAGTTAATTTTTCTTTGTTGGCTAGAATTCTGGGAAGAAATGAGTTATTATTGAGATTCTGGCTAGTTCAATTTATAGTTAAGCTATTCAAAATTTTGTGAATTATCGAGAATTAGGTTTTTGGGAAAAGTTAGAGTGAACCTTGTGATAATTGGAGTACGGAATAATGAACCAGATCGGATAACTTTGATTTCGATCGTGGTGTCACTAAGGTTTGTTTGAGTGTCGGTCGAAGTGCTGGACAATCCGGATACATTGAATTGTACCTGTCATAGTGCTGGACAGTCTTGACGTTTTGAACCATACTTGATCGGGTTGTTGAATGGTCCAAATTTGTTGACCTGTACTCGTGGTGTTGGACTATCTTGGCATGCACGTTGAACTATACTCGTTGTAGACAGGGGCGGAGCTAGGAATGAAATTCGGGAGTGACAAAATTTGAATAAATCAATTATCAATGGTCACCACTTTCTCTAATTGATTTTTCCCATAAGGCTGCAAATGTGCTACAACAACTAAGAACAACGAAAAAAAAACAGAATAAAAATCTGTGACGATGTGTAATATAAAAAAGATTATTAGGTGATCTCGACACCGTCATGTGGATCCCCATATAGGGTGTGGTATTAAATATAAGAACTTTACATGAATGTGTAGCGAGTGTTAGCACACCACATGATGGTGTTTCAAGATTATTTAATAATTACTCGTGACATGGTGATAAGTTAAAAATAAAATATATAGATTTAGATTGCATCCATAAATTATAATCCATTGAAAATATGTATATTATGAGGTCGCGTGTTAAATGTAAGAACTAGTACAAAACAAAACTTAAAAAAAAAGTTAAATTGGTTTCTGGAAAATCTGGAAAATTCGTTGGCTAGAATTCTGGGAAGAAATGAGTTATTATTGAGATTCTGGCTAGTTCAATTTATAGCTGTTATGCTATTCAAAATTTTGTGAATTATCAAGAATTAGGTTTTTGGGAAAACTTAGAGTGAACCTTGTGATAATTGGAGTATGGAATAATGAACCAGATCGGATAACTTCGGTTTCGACCGTGGTATCACTAAGGTTTATATGAGTGTCAGTCGAAGTGCTGGACAATTCGGATACGTTGAATTGTACCTGTCATAGTGCTGGACAGTCTTGACGCGTTGTACCGTACTTGATTGGGGTGTTGAATGGTCCAAATTTGTTGACTTGTACTCGTGGTGTTGGACTATCTTGGCATGCACGTTGACCTATACTCGTGCATGTAAGTAATATTGAAGCACTGTCGAATCAATTTCGAGAATGTTGTCGAAACGCTCTTGAACTCGCGATCATGGTAGGATTTACTCACTAAACCTCTTAATCATGTTGCATTGTTAGTAATTTGTAGAAAGTTGCATGAAAATCAAACCACATAGCTGTCTGCTAGAACCCAACTGAACCTGCGAATGACCAGTCGAGGTTGTGTGGTTGATCAATTGAGGGAGGTAGAATCGGCTAATGTTTTTGGTTGACAGGTTGAGCTGCTATAGATAGGTTGTGGAATCATGTTCAATTGATAAAACTTAAAATCGTACTTCTCATATACCTTGCACATGCCTAGATGTCACACCATAATTATGTCCATGAGTCTCATTGGGATTGCGTGAGAGCATAATGCCAACTTGGACATGTTGGCAGACCTAATGAACCATAACGATTAGTTCTATATTGAAGGGCCCTAACTAGAAGGAGAAGTGGTATGGTGGAGGGTGATTTTGGAATCGGTTGTGAAGGTAGCGCATCTCGAAGGGGTGGCGGTCAGGGTTCTAACAATCTTGAGTTGGAACATGAGGCAATTAAAATATGCGGTCTTGAACTTGAACGTGCGATAGTAAGATGCGTTGGCTAGACCTGATATGCAGAGATCTTGGTGAGATAAGGTCGGAATTGACTTGAATGGACAGTAAAAGGTCACAACCTTGCAAGATCAGTGGTGACTTGGCAAGGTATATAGCTTAGAAATGAGTTCACCAAGGGTTCGTTGTAGGTAAGGATTGGTCAATCCTAACCAAGACCCTTAAGCTAGGATCTGAGGGTAAGACGGATCTTCGAGAAGGAGATCCTAGATTCACCTAAGTTAAAGACAAAAAATCAATCAAACATTTTTTTTTCTCTTTTTCTATATTCTGTTATATCATGTTGATGTTGCATATTTATGTTGGGTTTGTTGTGTAGTGTTTCATACTGAGTATCACAACTCATGGTGTAATTTCTATGCTCTTGCCATATCACGCCAGGCATAGAGGAGCAGTAGGAGACACAAGATACGTTTCAACTTGAGCAGGAGAATCTAGGCTATAGTGAAGAAGATTACAATGAGACATGGACCCCGCACTCTTAGAAGGCTCTGTAAAGATTGGTTATTTAAAACTGAGGGTTCACATGTTATACATAGATGGGGTGTTTTAGTAATTTAATACACATGTAACGTGAGATTTTGTTTTCACAATTATTATGATCTTTAAATAAAAAGATATTATTTCTTTTAAAATATTTGTTTATTTAACAAACTATTAAAATTTTTTTTTTTAATGTTGCTGAAAATCAAAACGTTACACGTTGCTCAAGATTGCCGATGTTCATGCTCATGCTATTGCTGTAAGATGGATGTTATTGCTTAGATGTTTTCGTTTTGTTTTGTCTATAGAATCATCTCTTGTCTAGTCCCAGACATGTGATTTGTCAGGTATTGAGGTGCCAATTTGGTTTGAATTTCCTCATCCCATTGTAATTAATGTCGCCGTGTCTATGATCCCTTCAATTTTTAGTTCATGGCTCAAGTTCTTTTTGTATCTACAAAAAAAATAGGAATAATCACATCATCATAGAAAAATAACCTCAAACATCTTTCCATTACAAGAAAAATGGCGATTATCGCTTTAGTCGCCCTTTGTTATGACTAAAGCGGTAAATCATTTTGGTCGGCTACCAATTTGGTTTTCCATAAGGCGACTAAATCACTTTTGGTCAGCGAATGTTTAGTTTATTGCGACCAAATATTATGTAGTCGGCAAATGCAGTCACCAAATGTGCTTTTCCTTCTAGTGTTTGCCTTGAAACTCTCTCTTAGGTTGTGTTTTGCCTGACTCGATTATTTGATTATTTTTTTGTCCTTATGTGAATTTTGTTTAATTTTTTGTCTTTCATCAAATTTTTATGGATTATTGGTCCGTTTGGATGAGAAGTTTCAGAAAAGTTAAAAATGATAGATCAAATTTAGAAAAAGTTCAAAAAAGACAAAAAAAAAAAATGGTATTTTTGTGCTTCTTCATTGTCTTTGGTATTTTTTTTTAAAATTTCTGGATATAATTTATATTTTTTAGATTCATTTCATCGAGACGGACCAATAATTCACAAAAATTTGAAGCCAAAACAACAAATTCAAAATAAATTGGATAGACCAACAATTCACATTTAGTATCAAATCGCAAAACCAATGAAAGAATTTTGTGCTATCATAATTAATATTAAAATTACAAATTAGTAAGAAATTTTTATATTACCGTATATAATACGAGTACCACACATATACAGACTAACTGATATGTATTAAAATTGTGAACAAAGTTGATTCGGTGACGGTATAACCACGGGCGGTGTAATGAGTCAACACTTCTATGTATAACTTCACAAGTGTCCAGCAACATTGTATAATAATTTAAACCCAAGTTATATGCTTATTCAGATAAGTGAAAAGTTGTCCAAATTATATGCACAGGTATTTTGAATGAATTAGGAAATCAATTGGTATGAAAAGTGAGTTTTGTTTAATATATGTGTGTGGGTGGCAGGCCCCCCTCTCTCTCTCTCTCTCTCTCTCCGCACACCCAACAACAATGGAGTGTTGTCTTTCATTCTTAAATCAATGTTGACTTGATTCCCCAGTTTATAAGATTTGACATTTCTTCAGATACACACACATATATTCGTAATTGAGTGGTGTATTAGTTCAGACGAGGGGAGAAGAACTGGACATTGTTGTCATTTTAGTAGCATTGGAATTGGACATTAGTGGCCAGAGTCAAAGAGGGGCCAACAGGGACGGTCACTCTTGTAAAGAAAAAAACCTTTATCATTATATAGAAGAAGAAAAATCCTATAAAGTATATAGGGTCACTCCTGCTAAATATTTTGGAGAAACAATTCGTTCCTGCGTAGTGAAATTCCAGGCTCCGTCCCTGTTAGTAGTGTACAGAGCATCTCCAACAAATATGTCAAATCCAATGTAGCTAGTTAATTAGTTTTTAAACAATGGCATCAATACTTACTCTAGAAAAAATATCAGAAGTATTGTCAAATTTTTACATGGCAATTAAAAAATGTTACTTGATATCAAATTCCTTTTTGCCTCAAATGTCTTAATTTGATATCATTGTTGGAGATCAAAAAATTTGAATATCAAATTTAAAGATGTCAAATTGTTACATAGGCCATCAAAAAAGTTTGATATCCCAAAATTTGACATATTTCTTGGAGATGCTCCACAAGACACAGGGAGTTATCTGCTAATAATTGAATGTGAAGGGGTGTCTCTGAATATCAAGCATACAATAGGGGTGCAAATGAAGTTCACTGCTCCGGGATCGTTGCTTCAGGGCCTTTTCTCACTAGATATAAGTGTGTTTGAATTACTAACCTCTAGCTCTAAGGATAGGGGTAGTATTTCAAGCCAAGTGGCATGGCAGCCAATTAGAAGGGTAACGTCTCCCAAGGTACTTCTCTATATCTTAGCTTATTTGCCCAGTTGTAAGCTCTACAAATGGGTTTCAAGAAGGGTAACTTTCATAGCATTATACGCAAGTTTAGGGACGGAACCAAAATTCAATTTTTGGAGGGGCTGAATTTTTTTTCCGGAAAAGAAAGAGGGCTGAAATGTAAATTTCTATATAATTTTAAAAATTTATTCTTAGGTCTTAAATGTTTTTGAATTTTTTTAAGAGGTCCTAACTCTCCGATCTTCATGTAGTTCAGCCCATGTGTACCTTGATAATCACACCAAATTTAATATTGCGACATGCATGTGTCAAACAGAGCAATGCATGGCGAATTTTAAGCCATAGCAACTCCCCCATTCTAATAAACCTAGCCTACTACTCAGACTCCTTTTGAAGGTTCCAAGTGCATACCCATGGTGATAGGGGAAAGTCAGAAATTTTAGCTTATGAGTCAAAAACTAAAACTACAAGATTTTATTTTGAAGAATTATTGTTTCTTTGTAGAAGTTGAGCATAATTTTACTTAAACAATTTTTTTAAAAAAAATTAGGAACAACATAATAATTTAATACACCAAATTTTTTAAACTAGACAAAACGTCATGACTACATTTCTAAGAACTCATTTTTCAAATAAGAGTTAGCCCAGAAAAAACAAAAAGATAGAGAGAGAACATGGTCAATTTGCGTCTAATTTGAGAATACGTCGCGTTTGATTTGTGTCGAGATGAAATGCTTATAAATTAGAGATTCTATGTAGCATTTAAAACTTTCTAAGTCTTGCGTATTTAAAATAACTTGGGATTAAATGAAGAGTTTTAGAGTAGAGTCAAAATAATAAATTTTATTACAAAATATAAATTTGGGCTCTTGAAAAGTAAAAATAAATAGAGTTAGGTAACTCTCCTCTAGTAGTGCCTCCACCCATGCTTGGCCATACGTGTATACATAATAATGTACATATATATATACACACACACACTCCAAAGAATTTAGAATTTATAAAAATATTATATTCTCTCTTTTTGACTTAAACTAACGGCATAAACCTCTCAGAATTGTTTATGATATCTGAACCAAATTACTCCTACTCGATTCGTGTTCGTCTCGATAAAAATTTGTAAAAGGTAATGGGGTTTTAAATTTAAACCCGATACATTAATGTATTATGAACCTCCTAAGTTTGATTTGCATCATGCATGAAAAACTCACTACTCAGCTCGATAAATTTATCTTGCTTAAAAAAATCAAGTTGGTTTAACCCCGACTCCTGATATCATCTTGATCCTTGATGAGAGAAACAGACCTGATCTGTAAATCAAACCTTGATAATTAACTCCGTCTCGCCTTTGAGCCTTTTCAAGAAGCCCTTGAGCTTCAAGGACAATGTTGCAAGGCAATTATTTAACTGTCGATATACTTCATAAAAAATAAAAAAAGGGATAACAAATTTCTGCTCAATTTAATACTTCTTGTGTTTTATTGGAAATTGAGAAAATCAAAACTACCATGCTTACTAATCTGAATATACATCGAAATGATAATATTTTTAAGTTTATATTACAAGTAAATTAGCAGCTGTTTTGTCTGGACAAGCAAACTGGCACAAGAGTAATTTGTATTTGAGCCCACCAATATGTTGAATACGATTGGAGGTGGCTCAAAAGGATTGCTTGGGCCTCCATATGATCATCCCAGGTCAAATTTGGAGCAGTTAAGGCTATTGGATATCCACTGCTCTAAGAAAAATTCTAGAGTTCCATAATTTAAATTTAAAATTTTTTCCCGAATTCAAAATGAATGGTATTACTGGGATACAAACGCTTTTGAATATCAAAGCTGGCAGGGAAGGAAAAAAAGAAAAAGAAATCCACAAACAGGAAAACAATTTGGGTTTGTATAGTTCACTTTACATGTTCACATTATGCATCTGGGAGCTGTCCGTCTCAATTGAAGTGTGGATAGGAAAACAATGGAGTATTAAGTTGTGGGCACGGAAAGAAATTAAAAAGGAAAATTCTTTATTGCAATAACTGGAGTATGGCTTATTTCCAAAATCAAGGAGTTCAATAAGAAAAAATACAAAATAGAAGAGTTTTAATCTCATTCGTAGTTTTGAATGTTGAGATTCTGTGTTTTTTATTGTGTTTTTTCATATGTCCCCAGATCTGGCCCTATTATAAAAAGCTTGTTTGAATTTTTCTTCAAGAACGGCAAAAGAAATTAATATGAGTAGGTGGATATCGTTTCTATAATTTAAAAATATCAATTCCCTAAATAAAAGTTTGATTTCTGTACACATATATACAAGGATGATAATATACGGATGGAAGAAGAGAGAGACAAATAATTCTCAAAAATTTTATCAGGAAATTTGAAGGAGTATACAAAAAATTTAGTTTTTTATGTCAAGTACTTACCGATATTCAATTGAGCTGAATTTTTTTGTCATAGTTAAATAAATAAATTAAAACAAAATAGACGAAATTAATTACCGAAGAAAAATCTCAAAATATTCTCACACGATAGAAGGCGAACAAAACTTATTCACCATAGATGAACAAAATTAAACTCGGATTGCAAGTTTTGCATCGGTTCCAGGATTATTCAAAATCAAACACGCCTAAATCTCTAGCGAACCTCAGCATTTAACGTTTGGACGGCACACCATTGACACGCCAACTTATGAACTAAGACAACGTTTGTTAGTACTTTTTTCCATTTTTATAATTTTAAGAAAAGGATTGGTTATGCTGTTCAAGGACAGGACTTAATAGAAATAACATTTGAAGTAATGTTTTCAGGACAGCTAGGCCCGGTTTTGCCTTTTGCCTTTTTGTTTGTTTTTGTTTTTGGGCTTTTTGGATTAGTCAAGGGGCAAAATGCTCATACATTTGACTTAACTAAATTATTGCATTATTTTTTCGTCTTTAAAAATATTTTGAAGGTTTCAAGATCGAGGTATCATAAGTCGAAGAAGACCCTTGATTAGGGGTTTCGGGATCGAAGTATGATAAGTCGAAGAAGACACATGACCAATCCATGTGGCCTGATCAACGAATGTCAGTGATAGAGACATAGTAAATTGGTCCCGTGGACATTGCGATAAGTCTATTCTACTACATGTGCCGCAAACAGCCTTCACCAAAACTGCACGATCGTTGACCACCAGATCTGTTGGTCGGCAATGCTAACTTTAGCCCATAAACACAAATCTTCGGCACAAAATATAATCTCAAAGTCCCAAATATAGTTAATCAAGACGATGGGAAGAGCCTTGTAAAGTTCCCCACTAGCATAGGGCTTGGAAAGTTCGGAGCTGGCTCACTAACTTTGCCTAGGGATACCTATTAATTATTCAGCAACAGTCCGGTGTACCCCTACTATACTATACAAAATTGGCCTCGACTCACTTAAAGGATGTTGCTTAATTACGAAGGAAATCTTTTTGAATCTAGAGAGTTCCTTTTTGATAACATATGTTGTTTCGCTGGTATGCCACTAGGTCCCTTTGAACAAGGGGACAAGTGAATCAATGTTTTACGGCGAAGACAACCTCTCTAATATCTATATCTCATTGGATTCCATCGCTTCAAACTCTAGATTCTTCAAGATTTAAATGTCCATGGATAGAATAGAAATTAGGTCATTTCGTCAAGGGCGGCTTCTGCGATGTCTTTCCATATTCTCATCTAAGATAGTGTCTCGTTAAAAAATTCAAAATGTTTATTTTGAGTTTTAATTTTTGTGGATTGTTGGTTCATTTTGACGAGAAAAATTAAACAAATAAATATTATGTGCAAAAGATAAAAAAAATTCACTAAAGAAAAAATAATTTAAAATAAACAGATATTTTAAATTATTTTAATCTTTTCTAAATTTTTTTAAAAATTTAGTTTAGATTTTCTTATTTTTTAAAAAAGTTCTCATCAAAATGATCTAATAATCTACAAAAATTTACGCAAAATAAAAAATAAAAAAAACAAAATTTAAATAAAGACAAAAATAATTGAAAAAAAATTTATGTCAAATTCAGACTTAATCATTCAAATTCAGATACGGTGAAGATTAGTACAAAAATTTATTCAATATTTATGAAGTAATACTCTAGTTGTTTTTCTCATCATACATGCGACCTACAAACAAAGTGTGTGGATCTCAATGAAGGAGAAGGAAAGATGATAAATATATAGTGAGGATTGTCACGACGACGGTTTACTAGTATTTTCTCTATTTATGCCAAATCATACAAATTCGCCACTCCTAGACTTTTAACAATAGATATAATTTACTTGTAACGCTTCGATATTAATGATTTTCGAGCTATGAAGTAAGTGGTGGTGGTCGCCACCTCGATCGACGTTAATTTTACAAAACTCTCGTACTCTACTGATATTTTCACTATAATTGTTCTAAATTTACAAGTTCGTCACCTGCAAGACTTCAAACAATAGAGATAAAACTTTTAATCCACTCAATGTTAATAATTTTTCAAGTATGAAGTACGGGTGCTCTGATAGTGGTCCCTTAGGTGAACTAAGATTTAATTTCGATTCTTGTGGTATATAAACGTTTACCCTACTAGATAAATTTAGGAGATCTGTTACATAGCATAACTTTTTGCCAGTTTAAAATCTTAGCTCTGTTCCTGATGAAGTTCACATAAAAATATGGGGAGAAAGAACAGTCGAATAATGCTCTTAAAGCACTGAATAATTTCTCTTATCTAATAAGCTAATGGAAACTTATATCATGGGTCCTTCTTGTTGTTACCTAGTATGTCGAAAGAGTAATCCTAGGAACAAAAATTATTCAGACACATCCGGATATAGATGTGTTTAGAACCGTTGGATGTATGTAGGGGTCTTCAATAATTTAAAAATTCCATATGCATCCAACAGTTTAGAAAACATCTGTATTCGAATGTGATGATTGGTCTGTGTTTCAAAACTTTTCCATTTCAAAATTAATTTCATTAGTTGATTCAAACTTCTATTCTGCCTTCTTAGGAAACAATCTTAAATATTTATACGGTGTTCGGGCCAACCTGAGACAAAAAGAGCTACCAACTTTAACAATGTCCTTTTTTAAGATCTCACGGTTTGCTCTATGTGTTAACAATTAGGTTTCGTCCTAAGAGTACGTGAACTAAACATTAAACTAACGACTTGGTGGTACCAACTGAACCAAATTATACTAATAACTTAAATTATTGAGAAATAATATATATATATATATATATATATATATATATATATATATATATATATATAGAGTGAGCTTCTAATAAGAGATCTCTTACTTTGCTACGGTGCGGATCTCTTATATATATATATATATATATATATATATATATATATATATATATAGAGAGAGAGAGAGAGAGAGAGAGAGATTCTATTAAAGGATCTTTCATTTTACTAAAATGCAGACTTTTCATTTCCTAATCAAATTTTGATGATCTGAATCGTTTAACGTGTATAAAACATGTTTTTAGTGGTACCCTAGAGAAGTCAACTTAAAATATTACCGGGAATGACTTAGTCCGAACAATTATATGAAAAACTATTTGTGTCAATATTTATGAAAAATTACTTAGATCAAACACTTTTCGATATTATTTTGAGTTAATTTCTCATGAGTAGAGAGCCCTCATTTTGCTAAAATTCGAACCTCTTATTTCCTGATTAAATTTTGACGATCCAAACCGTTCAATATGTTTAAAATATATTTTTAAAGGTATCTAAGAGAAATCAGCTGAAAATATTATCGGATAGGATTTAATTCAATCAATTTCTTTATAAAATTGTTCCTGTCAGCATTTATAAAAAACTGTTTGGATCAAGCTCTTTCGGGTATTTTTTTAACCAATTTTTTTGCGGGAATTCTTAAAAACATATTTTTAGCACATTGAACAGTTTGGATCATCAAAATTTGATCAAAAAAATGAGAAGTTTTGAATTTAACAAAATAAAGAATCCCTTGTTAGAAGTTTATATTTCCCGATTGTTTTGAAAAAATTCCTTTTTTCTTGTTTGTTTAAAATACGATTACCCGCTTTCTTTAACAACTTGAGTTCTATTAATAAATTATAAATGCTGATTAAAAACAGTCAGCGGATCATGTGTGTAAGTAACAAAATACGCAAGGCATGATGCATGCATGCTATAGATAAAAATTCACAGTAAAGTCAACTTAGAGTTGAATGCTTAGGTTTAGTTTTATATTTGGAATAAATTAAGTACCGATACGATGAACGTCATTTATTAGCTCTACGGCTATAAAAATAAGAGTAACATTAAGTACATAGATGTTTCGAACACACTTTTAGATTTTTTTATCAAATAAATCGATAATAAAAAATTAGTGATACTATTCCGGAAAGATTTATTTGCTATCATTCCCCTACACTTACAGTTTTTAAATTTTTTTTCCCGGTAAATATGCGCTTACAGTCGATTGCAAATACGTTGAAAATTTCCAAGCACGCGGTTTCTAACACCATTGAATAATTACTCCTTTTTCAGTTCATCTCTTTTGGTACATGAATATGTGATGAAAAAGAGGTATTTGAGCACCATGTGCGGTACTCTAAGATCACTGAATAATTTTTTCTAAAGATGAATGTTAACGAATCTCAAATCACCTATGTTGATTTTCTTTCCTCTGCTGATAAGCTTTGGGCAACTCTTACCTTACAAATCGATTTTCAAAGGTTGAGTTAGGCCATGGGTTTCTAACATAGTATTACAGTTGGGTCTGCTACGCATTCATCATGTACTCAGATCCTCTCGTCTAACCCTCCCACTTGGATCCTTTCAAGCTCGATCGTTTTCGAGATTGAGTTAGGCTTATGAGTTTTCTAACATGGTATCAGAGTTAGGTCCATTACACACTCATCACACAATCGGATCCTCTCATATAACCCTCCGCCATCCTCACATATGGAATTCACGCTTCGCGTGAGGGAGAGTGTTAGCGAGTCCCAAATCACATATGTTGGTCTTTCTTCTTTTGCTTATCAACCTTGGGCAACTTTTATCTTACAAGTCAGTTTTCAAAATTGAGTTAAGCTCATAAATTCCTAAGAATGAAATTCTAAAAACATATGAGCATGTAGTCTTGTTTGATGGATATATGCATAAAAATAAATCAAATAAAGCTTATAATTTTTGTCAACGTATTTCTTAGTCTTACCAGTTATGCGACTAAAAATTTCATAGCTAAGCAGGGGGCGGACTTGAATAGAGGGGAGAGTGGCACCTGCAGCCACTAAATTTTTTTGAAAACAAAAATTTTATTTTAAGTTTTCATATTTATCTCTTTGATGATTTTCTCCCAACCCCCAAATTTATAGAAAACAACCGAAAATAAAAACCAATAGGAGCCTGCCGACGAGACCAGACATCTAATGTCAGCAAGATTCGATGTTGTCCCCGACCGACATATTATGATGCTGCAATTTGAAGTCGCCACCTTTTCCAATGGTGGGGTGTTACATGGGTTATCCCTTCATCCATCGATCTGATGCTCATCGGACAACTTGGACTGCGGTTGAATCAGTTTGGGAAGAGTCTCTGGATTACGTCTATATCTGCAACCATCTGGTCAATTTAGATTGCACGAAATGTTCGAGTCTTCCGAAGCGAAGAGATGGCTTGCGAACAAGTTTTCTCCCTAATTCAACTACGAGCAGCCACTTGGGCGAAGAGTAAGATGGGAGATAATCGGTATTCCATTCAAGACATTATTAGATGTCCTCAAGGTGTGTGTTGCAACTTCCATGGTTAAGACAGATTTTTTGGCGATTTAGGGATTCAGTTTTGGGTGTCTGGGAGATGTCTTGAAACAGGATTAGGGATTTGGTGTTGTATATCTAATTAGGAATTTGGGTGGTTCCAGCGGCTGAGGATCCCCCATCCGGCCAGCTTCAATTCTTTGTAATTTGGTTTATAATTCAAATCTTTTCTTATCAAAAAAAAAAAAAACTTGCAAGAGATATTGCAAAGGGCGATATGACCTGACGATCTAACTGTGACACTCCGACCTGACTTGGTGAAAGTTAAAAATTAAAAATCTTGTAACTCACGTATGTATTCTTTGATGGAGTACTTTAATTGGTGAAACCTATGCATTCTTCATCACCTTGTTCCTTGTCCGTACTAAGTGTTGAATTTGCATAAACTATGCAGAATATGTCACCTAGTTCTTTGTTCCAACCCCACTTAGTATTAAATGGACACATAGAGCTTGTTTGGTAACACTTTCTGTTTTCTGTTTTGTGTTTTCTATTTTTGTTTCCTAATTTTTGTTTTTGTTTTTAAAAAAACAAAAATAAAAAACTTGTTTGTGTTAACCTGTTTTTAGTTTGTTATACATATAGACTCTATAGTGTGTATGTATAAAGACTTATGTACATATATACATGTATATAAGAATATATCAAAGTTTATATATATTTATTTAAGTATAATATACTTATAATATATATAAAGTGTATACATGTATATATAGGTATATATATACATGTATATAAGTACATATATATGTATAAGTATATATATACTTATACTTATATATATACATATATAATTATACATATACATTATACATATACATATGTGTTATAACATACATATATATGTATATACATGTATAATGTATTATAATATATATACATCTACATATTTAATATATATTATACATATATATACATACTTGTAATATATTAATATATAATATATATAAGTATGTATACATATGTATACACTTATATATATAATACATATTTATATAAATAATACGTATATAATACTATATGATTATATATACGTATAACTATATAATTATACATATACATTATACATATGCATATGTATTATAATATATATGTATATACATATAATGTATACATATAATGTATTATAATGTATATACATAAAATATTTATTATATATTATAATATATCTAAGTGTATACATATATATACATACATATATATGTATTATATATTAGTATATTACAAGTATATATTGTAATATATCTAAGTGTGTACATATATATACATAGATGTATATATTATATTAGTATATTACAAGTGTGTGTGTGTGTGTGTGTATATATATATATATATATATATAATGTACATGTATATACATATAATGTAAATGTATATGTATAATGTATTATAACGTATATACATAAACATATTTATTATGTATTATACATATATATACATACTTGTAATATACTAATATATAATATATATATATATATATATAAGTATGTATATATATGTATACACTTAGATATACATATATATATATATTGTATATATACACTTAGATATATTAATATATATACATACATACATACATACATATATATATAATGTATGTATATGTACACTTAGATATATTAATATATATACATAATATGTACACTTAGATATATTAATATATGTATATATATATGTATGTATGTATGTATATGTATATGTGTGTGTGTGTGTGTGTGTGATATATGTATATAAGTGTGTGTATATATACATGTATATAAGTACATATACACAAATATGTATAAATATACATACATATGTATATGTATATACATATATGTATAATTATATATAATATATATATATGTATGTATAATTATATACATATATGTATAATTATACATAATATATATATGTATGTATAATTATATACATATATGTATATGTATATAAGTATGTACTTATAAGTATATATATTATACATATTATATAAAAAAATGTATATTATATGTATAATAAATATATATATATGTATATATAAATAAATATATAATATGCGAATATATAATTATATATATGTCTAGTGTATATATATACATGCATATATATACATATACACATAGTTGGTTTTTGAAAATAATGAAAACTGTTTTTGAAATAAATGAAAGCTCACTTTTCATACTTTCACTTTTTTTGAAAATAATGAAAACTGTTTTCAATTTTTTGGAAGTAAAATATTAACCAAACATATTTTTTTCTTAAAAAACAGAAAATTCAGGAAATAAAAACAGAAAACAGAAAACGGAATGGTTACCAAACATAGCCATAATATTTTATGATAATATGCATATTCTGCTTAACTATTGATGTCACACCCCACCTAGTGTCAAATACCTGAATGGACATATTCTTATTAAATAATCAGAGATTGTGTCCTATTTTTTTATTACCTTCTATTGTTGTAACATAATTGTTTTATAGTCTTATAGAAAAAATCAATATATTGGATAGCGAATCCCGCCACTAGCGGTGAAATATTAATTTTCGGAAGTTGTCCTCACACATTATTGTCCACCATCGGTGGTAATATTTCGTATTAATTTTTTTTTTTTTGGTACACTTGCTAAAGGAGAAAGAAGAAAGTTAGATGCATCCCCCCTTGAAATGTGTCAATTTTCTTTGCTGAGCCGTTGGTGCTTGCTAAGGGAGAAGTGGATGTAGCGGCTCCCTTGCTTTTGGTTATTGAGTAATCATTATGTGATTGCCGATTAGTGCTTTTGGATTATTCAGTACTAAGTACTGAATATTAATTAGGTCTTGGTGCTGAAGTTTTTTAGTTATTGATACGGTATGTACGTTTTGGTTAATTTGTAGATGGGAAAGACACATTTTATTGATGAATATTTCAAAAGAAAGAATGACAAAAATTCAGAAACTGAGTCATCAATGCCAACTTGTATTGTTGACACACTAATTTTTCCAACCCCTATCATTGATTTTTTAATTTTTGGAAATGGTCCCTTCAAAACTCGAAGAACCGATATCAATAAAGGTGATATTAGTTCTCTAAAGCATGATTTAAGATTGCGTAGACGTATGTATTTTCAATTATTATGCTGATCAACATGATGGAATTCGACGACTTTAGATCAACACAGGTCCAATCTAACTTTTGCTTCCAAACCATCGAAGAACTGAAACACAAATTAACTAAATCTTTGTAGCTTTGTAGCTTCGTGTTTTAATTTACATCCTTCATGACACTAGAATACTCTTCTGAAGACACAATTTTATGTCTGTCATGCTATCTGTATAGTCCACCATCAGGGAATGTGGAAATACTACATTCATTGTTGATGGATTTCGAACTTCAAATAAAACGACCGACGAGAAATGGTGCTTTGTCGAATCATGTGGGCAAAGATCCTAACTCATTTCATAAATTTTTTTAATGTGAGGAATTGATGAATCCACCTCAACATATAGTACATGTCTAGAGAAATAGCAAGCTATCGGCTATGAGTTACAACCTCAATTCAAGAAGCCTAAGATCTTGCATCTCATGTGATTGCTTTTTCACGATTCACTAAGTCATAAAAATTTTCTTTACTTGGTAGCTTGTATAGTTGTATGGTGAATATAGTAAAAAGATTGTTGAGATTGTGTCAGATAAAACTCCAAAAAATTCACCTACACATCACCAAAGATTCAAAAAATTGCATCCAAAAGTGAAGAAAGCGATTTCATAACGAGATTGGTGATGCAAAATTCTCTATAATTGTTGATGAAGATCAGGATGAGGCAAAAGAGGTAGCAAATGTCTATAGTTTGAGATTTGTGAACAAAGAAAATCTTGTTTGTAAGCATTTTTTGGGGGCTTATTCATGTTCCCAATACTATAGCATTGACTCTAAAAAATAAAATATATTCGATTTTGTCCAATCACAGTCTTGATATTCAAAGTATTCGAGGACAGGAATATGATGGTGTAAGCAACATGCGCGGTGATGGAATGGATTACAAGTTTTGATTTTGCGTGATTGTCCAAGTATATATACTATGCACATTGCTTACCACATTGTTTACAATTGACACTTGTTGCAATCTAAAGAAGATTTCCCCATCTTTCATGTCTTTGGAAAATTTTCTTCTATTGTCAATTCCATTGGTAGCTCATGCAAACACGATGATGAATTGACAACTGCTAAAGTTAAATATTTGATTGCAATTGATGAGCTTGATACCAGAATGGTACTTAATCAAATTGACATGTTACAACGAGTAGCCAATACTAGTCAGAGTTTTCATTTGAAATCTGTTTATATTTCATTAAAAATGTTTAGTCCAACATGTGAAATTCTAGTTAATATCATTGAAGATGGAACAACTTTGCAAGATCGGGAAGTAATAGATGCATCACGTGAGTCATTAACTACATTTGAATTTGTCTTCATCATGCATCTTATGAAAGAAATCATGAAGATTACTGATATACTTTGTCAAGTTTTTCAATGTATATCTCAAAACATCATCCTATTTGTTTTGTCTCGTCATTTAAAGCTCTTCTTTAGAAATTGAGAGATGATAGATTTGACACTTTACTTGCTATAGTGAGATTATTTTCCGATGCACAGAATATATATAGATGTCCCATATAGGGGTGGAGCTAGAATTTAATATAGGGAGTGTCACCACTAACAAACTTTGAAAGTTGAAACCATGAAGTTACGACAGTGGGAGGTCGGCGTGGTGCCCGCCGGACTCGGCGGAGTCACTGTATATTGTGATTTGTATTCTCTGATATAGGTAAGCCACGATTTTACCGTGGAGTCAAATAAGACAACCTTAACCTTTAAATCGAAATACCCTGATTGGTATATAGATATAACCCTTTACACATAAATATAATATACTGAGAACTAGAGAGTTCCCATTTAAGACCTAATTTGACAATGTCTCAGTAATTAGATATAGACCTAATTTCTTCTTTTTTTTTTTTTTTTTTTTTGAAGTTGGACTTGGGGGTGGCACGTTCCACTCACCTAGTTCTGTTCCAAGATGAGACTCGTTGTCATCCAGGTGAATTTTTAATTAGGCATTATCATCGAGTAGGTATCTCTTACAGTGCAATTGCTTCTGAAATATTATAGCTAAATGGTCTTTTAATGATCACTCAATGGATTTGATTACTCTTGTTGGAAATTTAAGTTTTATAAATTTAATAATAATGATTTTTGAAGAGACGTGTCTTTTAATTAAATTGTACTTTTTATTAATGGACATAACATTTTAAATCATATAATATTAATACCAAAAGACACATGGAGTACTATAAATATAAGGTTGTCCCATAAGTGTTTGGGTAGATTGAAATTCTATATATTCTATATTCTTTTTCACACAGATTTTTTATATTATTTTGGATAATTTGAAAAAGATTTGGCATACCCGTCTTCCATAGATCATGTAGCGTGAAGACATTTTGTGAGATTCTGGGTTGTATTTTAGAGCGGTATTCTTGAGTTTTAAGTCTCTGTCATGTATTTCTTATTTGTGTGAGTGAATGGTGAAAACTAGAAAATCAACAATACATCACCTAATTTTTCAAGTTATTGTATTATGTATCTAGCAATGGTCAATATCTTCTCTGACTTTTTAAAATGGACAAAAAAAAAACAATTAGCGATGGTATTTTGCCATAAATAATTGAGCCGAATTGGTCTTTTTTTTTTGGTAACTGTAATCCAATTTTTTTTTCCGAGAATATGGACATGGTAATGGTCGAGAAATATTCGCTTGGTATAGTTTGAATATGATTTAAATTAATATCCGAACCGCTATCCAAGCCAAATTGTTTAGTTACGTATATAATGCTAAAAAAAAATATTTTTGAATGACAAAAATAATCATGACTTGTTATATTTTATTTTTGGTAACTATTCAACTAATATGAGAGTAAAAATGGTGGAATGTCTATGTTTACAATAACCCAATAATTCTATTTTTGATTTTCCTAAAATGAAGGATTATCAAACCATGTCGAAAATTCATACCTTTCAGCATTTTATGAGAGTATGTGCTTTTAAGAAAATGTATGAATATTAATAACAAGACTTCGATATTGTACCAAGTATTGTCCATATCTTTGGTTTTTCAAATATTGATAATTAAGACTCAATGGTTATTTTAAAATATTGGTGGTGTATTATCCTATTATTTGATTTTTGATATTTTAAATATATTATTTTGTTGTTTGATTTTTTTAATAAATTATGAGTGCTTTCATTTGATTATTTTTGTAAGATTGTTATTTTTTGGCAAGGTATGGATGATTTGGCTATTTACATATTTTAAGTATGTTATCTATATGATCTCACATGTCTAAATTTAAAAAAAAAAGAATAATATTGGCATTATAAAAAATATCACAAATATTTATTATTACTAGTCTTAAAAAGTATTGTTTTGAAAATTACCATAAATACAAATTACCTAAATAAACATATTTAGTGCATCTTAACTTGTGCCCCTTTAGCAGAACCGATATTTTAAATATGTAATTATATGATTACAATAGTTCTATAATTATTATGTTACCAAATCGAAGTACTGTGACGTTATCATATAGAGAGTGGATCGAATCAGGACGGGATGGATTTGAGAAAAATAAAATTACTAATATCTATTCGGTTCGATTAATATTCTTTATCCGTTTGGTACGATCGCAAATACAAATATTATATACAGTTTGAATATCGAATATATCCAACGATATCCGCCTCTTTGTCACTCTTACAAATAATCACTATCCAAGCCCGATATAGGTTCGGTGTGCAAGTATTTTTTCGGCGGGCTAAACGGATCTGATTTTGTTGAAAGACTAGCCCAGGCCCAGACCACGGGCTAGGGTTACATGGGCTAGTAGGCGAGCTTTTTCAAAACTCTTGCAAGGTTTTGAGATTGGTTGTATTATGTTTCTTATTTGGTTGAATACTTCGATAATTTAAATGGCCATCAAAAGTTAATTTTATATCAAATTTCTATAAATATTTAATATAAATTTTAAATTTCAAATGACTAGCCTACTTAGTTCGGCAATTAAATTAGCTCTTCTAGACAAAGCTTTCGGTATTATTTAAAAATTGAAATGCAAACATTAATTTTAAGACTTGTTAAATTATGAAAATAGATTGTTAGAAGGAAATAAAATAATATAAATTAGTTTACCAAAAAAGAAAGAATATAACTTATCCGGATCTATTCTTATACAAAAGGGTTTTAAAAGTAGTTTAGAATTATCGTAACATTGCATAATTTCTTGTCTATTTTTTTATTGTTGATACTACATTTGTTGTGCAAAGAATCAATTAGAGTCGCGTTAGAACCTGTTTCTTATAGTTATGTTGATTCAATCCTTTCAAGTTGCCTAATTTCGGAAACCTAATTTTGGTTAAAACTTGTATTACCATAATTTATGGGTAAATTACATAAAAATCCTTTCATTATTACTCAATTTCACTTAATCCTTTTAATTTTTTAATTGTCCCAATGTTGAATTATTTGACCTTTTTTGTCCTTATAGTGAATAATTTTATTAAGAATGATTTGTCAGTACAATGTAACATCTACTGTGCTATCTATGAGACTATCAAACTTAAAAGAAATCCGACTATAAAAATAGCAAGAGGTGATGACTCAAGTGGAGCAGCATTGTCCATCACTGGTGCTTCGACAACCACAGTAGTTGTATCCATGGGTACGGTTGTGCAGCAAATGGATGTGGGTATAGGTTGGTTGGTCAGGTCGTGCGCCATAAATGCAATCTATGCTTCTTCGTAAGTCCTGAATTTCTTGTGATGATAATTGCTATGTCCAAATACTTGGATTTTGCATTCGTCCCAAGAGACGTAAATCCCGACCCTCCGATTGACAAAGACGATATAGGACCACATATCTATGTACGCGGCTCATATTACAATCTCTCATGGAATAGAGCGTACCAGGTTGCATAAATTCATGTCCTGTTAAGCATACCTACTCTCTTACCCATTGCATCCGTACTAGTCATCACAGTCAATGTGGATGCATCAACATGATATTAGGAGTCATTGATGGACAAACACATGCTATCCAAGAAGCGACATCACTAAAGAAAATTCTAAAATTCATCATAGCTCGAGGCTTAGAATATGTGAATATCTATTAGTCATCATATCCCAATTGTAGCACATCTACAGTGGCGGAACTATGGGAGGGCTATCTTGGGCTATAGCCCATGTGAAACACAACCCTACCCAATTCTATCCTAATTTATTTTAATGAAACAAAAACTATAATTTTAAATCATACAAAGATTGATCATCAAATGAAAAATTGGGTAGAGGTTTTAGCTCAGAATTAATCATTCCTACAGCTCTATACCCGTCTGTATCCAGCACTAATTGAGGTATTTTGTATGAATAATATTACTATTTCTTTCATGTTCCTAGGAGATAGAAATTTTATAGAATCTGATTTTCTCTTTAGAATTTCAATGATTTATGTTCTGAGTTTTGTTTGGCTGATGATAACTAATAAAGATTTTGGTAAAATTTGTGTTTTTTTGTGTTGAAACTTGAAAATTGTCTATGGATTGTAATTGAACGAAATCGGTGATAATTTTTAATGTATTCAATTCTATATTTCTAGAAACAATGGAAGAATTGGTTGACCTTTAGGCTCTAACTTCAAATGAATATATAAAACAATCACACATGGTAGATGATTTTGATGATTCTTCTTGCGGGTCTGTCTTGTTTGGTGTTAAATTTTATGGGATTTTGGAGAAATTTTGTGTTTCTGATGTATTGGAACTAAAAAATGATACAAATAATTACAATAGAGTGGATATCCAGTCTATTTCTAATAAAAGATCCCTTATTTTGTTACAATGCAAAAATCGGCTCAAAAAAATATCAAGAATGACTTAATCTAAACAGTTTTTGGTAAATGTTGACATAAATAATTTTATGAAAAATTAAATGGATTAAGCCTTTTCGAATAACATTTTGAGCTTATTTCTTGCTTTAACCCTTAAAAATATGTTTTAAACACATTAAACGGTTCGAATCAGCAAAATTTGATTAGAAAATAAGAGATCTGGACCGTAGCAAAAAAGGAATCCTTTATTAGAAGCTTTATCTATATATGTGTGTGTGTGTGAGTCCCCTTGTAATGAGAGATCCATTATTTTGCTAAAATAAGAACCTCCTATTTTCTGATCAAATTTTAATGATTCAAACAGTTCAATGTGTTTAAAATATATTTTTAAGAGTACCCGTAAGAAACCAGCTCAAGAAAATATCAGGAAAGGTTTGATCTAAGCATTTTTAATAAATGTTGACAGAAACAGTTTTATGAAAAAATGCTTGGATCAAGTCCTTTCCGGTAATATATAATTGGTGAATATATATAATACTTTATTAAATTTTAAGTTAACCCGGGGTAGATTACAATCTTGGTTCTGTCCTTGCACATCAATACTTAATTTGGGCTCCGTGTATATATATGTCTCTAAGCGTTGATTTGTTACATAGTTCTTTGTTTCTTACCCGAGTGATCTCACACAATTCACACGCACGCATGCATCCAATTCACACACACATAACGTGGACCACAAATTTCACGACGAACCCAGAAATAAGAACCGAAAATGAACTAAAAAGTCATACACTGCTCTCAAAACTAAATATCAGAACAAAACTACGAAACAAAAATCTCAAGTCGTGACATACAGAAGTTCAAAGCAAACGAACTCACAGCCGAATGGAAAAACTCACCAGAAAAAAATCACAAATAAAAAAATCAAAACGAAGACGAACACAACTAAGGCAAAAAACGAACTCAACTCAAAGATAAAAAATCGCAAACAAATACAACCAAGGCCGAAGACGAACTCAAGGCAAAGATCAATAATCACAAACAAATTCACAATCAAAGCAAACAAACTCACAATTAAAAAAAATCAAAACACATTTCAAATTGAACACAATTAAAAACCAAAACATGGGTGTGAAAATCAGAACAATACCAAATTTGCATAGGAACTCAGTGCCGAAAAAATGAGAAACAAACCAACAACCAGAGCAGTACCAAGTATATGAAGACCTCAAGTTGAAATTGTATTCGTACGAATCGAAGAATAGTACCATGGAGAACCCAAAAACAAGAATTAGACATGAATTGAGAAGTCACACCTCGCTCTCAAAACCCAAGCCGCAGCCCGCAGCGGTAGTTTTGAAATCCAAACATGGTTCGTAAAGAACACCTCCCAAAATCCTAATCGGCAAGGGGCAGTGAGACGAATCGCAAGGGGAGGAAGCACCAAAACGAACGAGGAATGAAGAAGCAAAGCAGAAAAAATCATTTACTCAAGGCATGTTAAATAACAACACCCTTTGGGAGTGTTATGTAAAAATGTTGTGAGGTGTTAAATAGTCCGGTGTTATTTAACTCTCTTATATTTTACCAATCAAATTATGACTTAAAAATTGAGGAGTGTAAAAAATAACACTCCTCTACACCTCTCTTACATAACACCCCTTCTAAGATGCCAAACAAACCGTCCGTAAACTGTCATACAATTTTGTATTGGGGATAAAATGTATGGAAATAATGACTAATATTTTTCTCCGAGTTGTGGTAATTATTAAGTTATTATCTGATTATTTTTTATTTTTATTTAAAAATATTTATAATTTTTTATTTTACATCCATTTTTTATTGTTTGTTTGTTCGTCTTGACGAAATAAATCTAAAAAGTATAACATTATATTCAAAAGTTAATTTTTTTTTTAACTAAAGACGAATAATAACCCTCTAAAATCTTGTTAAAAAAAAAGTGAATCAAATGTACAAATTACTCATGTCTCAATTTTTATATAGATTTACAATTTTGCATTTGAGCCATATATGAAATACCTAAAAATGGAATCTCTTTTTGACTCTGCGTCACTGATTCTCTATTATTAGTGAGTAATAATGAAATAATCTCTTCATATTCATCGAAATAGGGGACCTTATGAAACTTTCGTTATTGGGTTAGCCATACACGATCACATGTTTCAAGCGATCGTTTTGACTTATTTTTCGTCTTTTATATTTTTTTTAAATTTTTGAATATAACTTTATACTTTTTAGATTCCTTAACTAATAAACATCAAAAAATTGATGAAAACATAACAAATATAAAAAAACTAAATAAAAACAAAATAAATACTATAAGCCAAATAGAGTGTCTATCTTCACAAAATAAATTTTGTTCACCCTAGAGTGAAAATTATGCTCTCTTTTATTGGTTGAAATGATCAAATCATTGCTAAAAAGTGAAAAAGTATATTGAAGATGCGGGACTTATAGTATCTCAACCAATGAAAGTGAAGATGATAACGATCAACAAAATTGCATTCCTACCCTCGGACGCCTATGATCTGGTGATCTCGCGACCATCACAGTGACAGAAGGATTGTCTTACCAGAATTTTTTATAAGAATAGGGCTCTCGCCCAAACTATTAAGCAAAATGGGGCAGAACTCAAACAATTTGTAAAAATAGAGGAAAACGCTATTGGGATTCGCGTTTTATGTTTGCGTGGCACATGTTGACACGCTGGCGTACCACGTCGGGTGAACGCGAATGGGATTCGCGTTTTATTGTACGCGACTTTCATTTGCGTTTTAAAACAAGCACCCAGACATGTACATGGCTGACCCAATGTCTGCACAGTTTGCCCAACCCAGGGCATCGCAAGTCTTTCGGAGATGGTACCATTGGATTTGAACCATTATAATTTATTTGGTATTGTTCACATTCTTTGGTATTGTTAACATTGGACACATTATATTTTATGTACCATTGGCATTTTTGTATTATAAAAGTATTATGTTTTTCGTATTCTTAACAATAAACACATATATGAAAAATGAAGATGTTATGTAGTAAAAAATTTGTTGCAATTAATTTTTGTCCTTTGAATATTAAATTGCAATTCATGGTTAGAAGCATTAACAAATTACCCATGATAAGAAGAGGGATAAAATATATTCCACAAGTTATACATTAGCTGAAAGAGGGTACAACGTTGTTGAATAAACATAGAGAAAATAGAAAAGAAGCCCAACTGAAAAGGAAACGTTTGTCGCAGGAAAAAGTAATTTTGTTTAATTGCTTGGACCTGGTTTACTCTTTGCAAATTTGCATGTACGTCGATTGTGTCCAGGTAGGCCACAGAGCTTGCAAGTTTGTACCTCAGATGGTGTTGACTCATGGAAGTCCATCCCTGCTGAGTTAATGTGTCTAGTCTTAGACCTCCCTTTTCTGCGTTCACAATGCATAGGTGGGAATATAGGAACTCCGGTATAGGGAGGCCAATACTTGGGGTCTCTTAGTGGTGAAAAATTATTCATAGTATAGGTTTCAAGGTATCTTTTGACTGTCCACATTGGGTCCACGTAATATAAATGGTTCAAGGACATTTTGTTGCAGCAAGCTATGGCGTGGGAGCAGGGAATCTTCCACTGATCTCATTTTTAACACGTGCACGTGCACTGATTAAGTCTCACAGTTTGTTTGCGGTTACCTTTGTAGGGTGATCTTGGATGCGTTGCTGAAATTACCTCGAAAGTACCATGAAGTCGATTGTATTCAATTACTCTATGATACCTTGCCTTTCTGCTCCACCTCGTAAGAATGCCAATTGCGAAGTTGCTATAAACTTGCCCGAGTACGTCCATTGTTGTGGAAATTTCCCCCTTGTAGCAAAAGTACCCGATACATTTGTAGAACGTCACCGTGACTGTCACGACCGAAACCCGTAGGTTAAAGGATCAATGACCGGCCAGTGCGTTTAAGTCACCCTAGGCCTGATTATAAAATAGTTGAGGAACATTTACTTAAAAGCTACCAATATACATGTCTATATATCTCTTTCTTTCTTTTTGTATTTTGAAAGAAGTACATCTCAAAACTCCATTATTTATTCCATAGGACAACCAGAGTTCTATGTGTAAGATCAAAGTTAGTACATAACAACACTATTGTACAATAGTTTAACCAAACTTGACCGGGACAAACCGGCTAACAAAAACAAGTCTAACAGACTACATAATCACATATACACATTGTAACTAACATTAAAAAATAGAGACTTCAACTTGAGGGTAAAGCCAAGCCCTTCTACTCTTGTTGACCTGAAAAATATATTTTTGAAAATTCCATAAGCCGAGGCTCGTGTGAAACACACCGTATCCAGTAATACATTAAAACATGGATACTACTAACTCATATAGAAAACGTTGTCATGTTTTCTAGTTCCAAACATGTTAAATGTTCTTTCAGGATATTCAAGATATCATCTTTCACTATTAATGTCGATTTCACACATACTTCGCGAACAAGTTTTAACCAGAATTCTAGAGGAGCGACCTCTAAAGCGTAAAAGGGAATGACGTCAAACCATCGGAATATCTGGTTAATATTCCCCAACCTTATTACTCCAATCTACTTTGTCTTTTTACCGTCCTCAAGTAAGGACACTTGCTCTGATGTATCGACAAAAGAAAGAAAATATGCATTTCATCAAATTGAGTAATATCCATGATTTCTATTTAGGAAAAGAATTACATTTCTAAAATACTTCAACATCATAGTTCTTTTAAATGAAAACATGTAAACAAGATATGTATGTTTCACCTTGTTCTTGGAGACGAAGCTAACGGCGCACGTTCGCACTATTTCTAACTCAACGATCAATGGTTCCTAAGACAAAGAAATAAAATAAATTTGTTACTTTCAAAGGTAACACAAACAACTATTCTCCTATCTCAAGATTTCAAGTAACTTAGTCCATTAAGGGTAAAATGGTCATATTCTCTTCCTTTTCCAACCCTAGAAAATCTGGTCCAGAAAATTAACATAGGTATAGCAATTCAGTTGTTCATTCATAGAATCAATCAAAACATTAAGACCATTACTTGATCTGTTTTGAAAAATCTGCCACCCTTTGTTTGTAAAAATCATAACTTATTCATACTAAGTCCAAAAATCATGAAACTAAAGCCCAGAATTTCATAACTCAAAGGACTATTCTCAGTAAAATCTCAGTTTCATAAGTGGAAGGAATGTTCCCCAGGAATTAGAACAAAACTGGTCCTGGTCAGTTTCTGTTTTTCACCCAGACAACTTCACTTTTAAAATTCACCAAAAATTGTACATTTATCCAAAAAACTTGATTCTAACACGAAAATACTCCTAATTTAAGGATATAGCTCCTGTAAAAATATTATATTCATTCAGATTGTAGAAAATTCCCAGAAGCAAAAATAAGTCAGTCAGTCCCAGATTCCGTTTTCCAGATATAGTCAGAATTGAAAAATTCATAACTAATTCCATATTACTCCAATTTTCACGTTTTGGGTACCAAAATCTTCGTATTGAAACGTACTATAAAAGTTGTGAAGACATGAAAATTAGATTCATAGCTTAAGAGGTTATAAATTATGAATTTCTAGACAGGTCTCAAACTGTCCTGTAAACTCCTATTGTTCTAACTAAATTTCTTTCATAGTAATGAACTGATAACACCCTAAGACCATGCATAGATGCTAAGAAAACATAGATTTATAATGTCTTAATCTCAGTTATTCACATGAAATTAGTTAGGAGAGAAACTACCAAATTGAATCCAAAGTTTTCTTACTTTTCCTTCTTCTTCCTCTGATTTTTCTGTTTCATTTTTCTGTTTCCTTCTTCTTCTGGTTTTTCTTTTCCCTTTTTCTTTTTGGCCGTGCTTCCTATTCAGCTGGTATGGTTTGTTAGTCTTTTTCTTTATTTTTTTTAATTATGTATATAATTCATCTAAAGATATATATGCACTATTACACTTGTCACCTAAAACATCTACAAGTGGCAAAAACCTAGTGACTCAGCTCTTTGACATTTAGCCATAAACGTATGGCTAACTTCGGAGCCAGGTTCGCTCGCGGCTCGAAAAACTGTTCAGGTTCTAAACTCAGAAAAATATGAAATTTGCGCACTAACAGAAATAAATTATTCTACGGATATTTCTATTCTCAAAATTTCAAAAAAAGAAAAAATATAATAAAATTCGAAACATCTAGATTAAAATAGGCTAGTCTTTCAACTTTAAAGAGTATCTGTGTCTCTATTTCCGACCGATGTGTCATGTCGGTCACGAATTCTCTTCGCACTAATATTTCTAACGTGAGGGATCTCACAGTGACGGCCGCTGTAACTGGCAGATGGCGGGCATCTTTCATTACCCCGTTGAAACACTCTGCAACATTTGTTGTCATTGACCCGTATAGCCTCCCCCCGTCATGGGCCAATGTCCATTTCTCCTTATCCATCTCATCGAGAAGTTTGCCAACTTGTCCTTCTTCGAGGGGACGAATTTTTTCGAGCGACATGTTTAATTTAGACACCTGTAATTGGCTAGCAGCGAACTTGACTTGATTGCCTACTCTCTTGTTGAATTTGCTGGCGAAGTTGGCCCCAACGTGCCTGGAACAGTATCGGTGATATGCTCGTGGAGGCCTCCAATCCGGATCTATACATAGGTACGACAATAGACCTGAGTTCTTGTCAGATATTAAGCAAATACTTGTTCTATCGGTAACACATGCCCTTATTTGCCGAAGAAACCATCCCTATGTGTCGGTTGATTCGCTTTCAACGATGGCAAAGCAAACGGGAATGACCGAGTTTTGTGAGTCTTGTGTGATAGCAATTAGAAGGGTGTGTTTGTATTTTCCACTCCTAAAGGTACCATGAGCACAAAGAACAGGCCTACAATGTTTGAAAGCTTCAATGCAAGGTCCGAAAGCCCAAAACAACCTATCAAATGGAATTCCGCCTCCACCCCTCGTGGGACCATTTTCTGTCTCTAGTCTCCACACCGTACCAGGATTTGCCAAGGCTACCTCGCTGAAGAATTGCTCTAGCAAGTTATAAGACTCGTCCCAATCACCGTATATTGCGGCGATTGCCTTTTGTATTGCTGCCCAGCATTTGGAATAAGACGCCTCGTATCCCCCGCAGTCCTTTCTGATTGTTTCAATTAGGCTCTTTATTTTTATTGCAGGGTCAGATTGAACAATTGCTCTAATAAAGTTAACGATAAAACTTGCATCCAACATGGGGTGATCAGTGGTCATCCTAGTCGTCACACACGTGCATATTTCGAAACAACCCATATGCCACATTCTTTTGGCTTCGAGTGTGCACATAGGCGCCATTGACAAGGCTCTCGATTGTTGCATTGGTAAGAAATTGATTTGGTATTTGATTTTGACACTTTTGCTGTGTGATTTTGATCCATGTTGTACAGTTTGATGGCTCCCTGTAGTGCAACTTTCGAATGGAATACCATCCCCTTATGAAGTTCAGCCCTCTTGTCCCATCCGACTACATCCATGTCTGGCAATGTTGGGTGATGGATCTACAATGTTCATCCAAGTGTCTTGAGTGAAAATATGGGAAGGTGGGACGTACAAATCAAAGTCATCGTTGTTGTCGTCATCAGCACCGCCATCAGCTTTAGGCCGGCATCCACGTCCTCGTCAGAGGTAACTGCGTCGCTCACTACCTCTTGCACAGTGCCTGAATCTACATGGCATGAAGACATTAAGGAATAAAGTTATTTGTACGAACAATATTAAAATATTTTATGTTTCAAGACAATATGTAATATATCCATACCGTCGCACCCCATCTCCAACTGCTCCAATCCAGGTGGCGAAATTGGCACATTGTTGTCATATGACACATAACCTTGCATGATCTCTTCAGAAATGGGACAGGCGGTAGTCAAATTTCTCCTACTCACTTCCTCCCCCTCCATAGCAACGTGTTGACGACCAGAAGGCCTTCGCGTACTAGCCCTCGAGTCAACGTAAATCTCTGGTGTGTAACCATTAATTGTTTCTGCTAGCTCGAACATTACATCTACCGTTGCATCGTCAACAAGGTCTAACCCTGTGTACGTATATTGTGTGTGTGGGAAACTCAATATTGGATAACGAAACGTCAATTTCATACTTTCGCCCCTTAAATTTGTAGCACACTGCACTCGTTCTCGTAAGTCGTCAATTCTGATTCCCCTCCGAAGTAATATACAAGCGTTGAACCACCATTGTAATGTGGGCCATCTACTTTGTTTCGTATCTTTCCACCAAAATGGACTAATATCCTAGATATCATATTTGCATAGTGGGTAAAAAACTGGTTGGCTTCGACGGTTGTATAAATACTACGATAAAACGCAGTTGTGAATAGCGTCTTGAAAAACGCGTATAAGAATCGCGTTTCACAAAACGCGTATCCCAATCGCGTTTTCCTTTTTGGTTTTTTATTTGCATACTTCACTGCTAAATTAATTTACAAACGGTATATAAATGGTAAGAACTTGACAATTACAAATGGTACACATATAAAATTACAAATTCGCTTCCAAATAAGTACTGTTAGCTAATATAATTTTCGACAATTACAACATATCTTCGTAAAAATGATATTACATTGAGAGAACTACGGCCATCAATTTTATGCGTAAACACAGGTATTATCTCCGTACGTATCAGTTTTCCGAGTATCAATTTTACGCAAAAATGAACATTCTTCTTGTGCATGCTGCACAAATGTTGACAGTGGTATTGGTGGAGGAAGAGAACCTTCGCTTACATATTTGTTCCACATGCGTGAAAACATGGCCGTAATCATTGTATGTGGTTGAATTTCCACTCATTAGTCCATGCATGTAGATTGATATAAATAACACGTTGGCAAGACTCGTAACGAATGTGGGAGGGATGATTGATATCAATATCGGAAGATAACACAAAAGTGTTCTCCATATTGCGTATGGATAAAAAAATTCGCGAAATAATGTTAGAATTTATAGTCGAACCAAAGTGAAAAAAAATATGACCAAGTAAAATGCCTGTGAAAGCCAAGATTGGACAAAAGATTCGGCCAGAACACACTACTGACTGTTGTTCAGACCAATACAAATACGCGTATGGTAGTCGCATTTCTTGGCAATATACGCGAATAACATACGCGTTTTTGGGACAGGTGTCGTTTTCCACGTGTGTATACACGACGACCATACGCGTTTTGTGACACGTGTCGTATTCGTACTGACAACGCGTTTGGTAGTAGCGTTTTCCGTACAGAACTGCTCGCTAAGGACTGACTGCCGTACAGGTATGCGCGTCTACCATTTGCATATTTTTACAGAGACCCAACACCTGCCATAAGACGCTAAATGCAAGCACTGTATTTCCATGCAAGCAGTGTATTTCCGTACTATAATTGCAAGCAGTACGCTTCAGCAGGCCTTTATGTCGAAAAGATGCACATTGCATTCGCGTTTTCATATGTGTATAAATAGAGCCAATGTCGTAGTGTTGTCAAAGAAATGCACATTTTGGTTCATTACGTTCTACTAGGGTTTAAGGTTTAGGGTTTAGAGGTTGTGATCTCCGAATGTGTCCCATGTCTGATGGAAGTATGAATTATCCTGCTATTGTTGGGAACACTTGTAAGAATCCACTATTGCTATTCATGTACGTGCGTACAATATTAATTGTACGTTATACAAGTTCGAGAGGTTTTTTATGAACACCGATCCACATGCATTGCATGGATTAATGATGCATGTGGATCGATAAATTTTTCGCTTCAGCAGAGTGGTTGATGGACCTTACATCATCACTCTGTAACATTTTCGCCAATGAGGCCACGACATGGAGATCCTAAACATCGGGCAAAGGCAGATGATGCTTTAAAGTCCAGATGGTAAATCGCTTGCTTGGAGAAACTGGATAAACCGAGTACGAGATTGAAGTGCAATTTATTCAAAATGCAGGCCATATGTGTAATGTTTCATTGATTGTGTATAAAATTATTCAGAAATTAGTCATTTATTTATAAAAATAGCCATGTTTTGTTTTTATTATTAACTAAGGTTGGTCCTGCACCATAATTCCCAAAACATTGAGATTACTTGTCAGATATGTTGATTCTTCGTACGAGGGCAAATTCCATACGTAGCATATGAAAATTAAGTAATTCTAACAGCATATGAAAATAAGTAGTTCTAACAGCATACTAATACAAGAAATAAATAACTATCACCCATCATGTCCCCCATCTGGTCGGTGGACCCGATGACCACCAGTGCCGCACATAGTAGGTCTCCTCTTTCTCTTAGGTCGAGTGGGCTCGAATGGGGCCGCCGGTGAACCACTACCCTCCTGCTCAACTTGTGTAACAATACCTAGCGAGCCACCGGTAGCCACAACATCTTTAGGTGAAGCGGTAGTAACGTCTTCAGTAGACAAACCTCTCAACATCGCCCAGTCCAAGTCAAACGGGACGGGGCTTAGAACATGGTCGAACGTCGAGACATGAGGAGGCATGGCTGAGTCCGAAGCTCCCACGTCATCCGCTGTGGTCGATGATGGGGGGTCATGTACCCCCGCTGCAGGTGGTGGAGAGGCAGCGGGGCCCTCAGCATCAGGTACTGGAACTTCGGGAATAGCCTGTACAGGTGGAGCCTCGTCGTCCACATCGTCGTCTGGTGCAGCTGCTTGAGGTGGAGGTGGTGGTCGACATACAAGACTTCGATAGATCGACATTAGCTCCATGCCTTTATGTCCAACCTCTTGAGAATGGGGGGGATGCATGGGCCCAAACAACTCCTCAAAACATTGAAGCTGCAACATAGCAATTTTTGCACCAATTATATAATAAATGCAGATAACGAAAATAAAAAAAAATTATACAACGGTGTACTCAGATTAGTCTTACCATCCCGCCACTACATGCACCTTTCCTACTAATGAAGCGTCGTGTGATCCTGTTGTACCATACACGGTAGGGGTCGTCCAAATGGTACACTCCATCGTCCAGCACCCCAACAGGCAACACATGTCGCATCCTCTCGTCCCATACAACTATTTCCTTTGTCCCAGCCCGGCTCCAGTCCTTTGTCCCAGCCCGCATATCCTGCCCGTGTGGAGGAGTGAGTGAACAAGACGGACCAGGAACACCTTGTCTATACCCAAACTGCCGCTGTACCCGATCCGGCTAGTGAAGCTCAACGGTAGCAAAACGTATGAGGGGGACACAGGCTGTCCACACTCGTACGCCCGCCCAACAAAATGGTGGGAGGCCAGCAATAAGCTCTGCACTATATGGAACCCATACAAACTGCAAAATAAAACCGAAATTTAGCCCCGTAATATAATAAAAGAATACCTAAATAAAACAAGAATCCGCAAAACAAAATTGTAAAACACAAACAAATCACCTCGGTGTCGACTCCTATGTCCAGCGTGTAACTGTGAGAACTAACAACATGCATCGCAAAATCTATGGCATTGAAGTCGTCCCGCCACCTACAACATCAACCACTTCTATTTCAAACACAATTTTACCTAATTAAACAAAGTGAAATACTAAACTGAATGAAATTGTCATAAACATTGCGCGATATTGAGTACTAACCTAGCCAATAAAGCCCGATCTGGAGGTGGATGCACCCTGCCTAAACGCCATGGGGCTAAGTGTGGAAGGCGATCCCATGCCCATATTTGTAGCAAAATAAATGACCCATCTACGTCCTTCGTCCCAATCGTGGCTCCGTGGCAAAGTTGGTTGTATAGTACAGCCAAGGCAGCGGCCCCCCAGGCATAGGTCCCCGCTACTGTGAAATTTTCCAACAAAGGCAAGTAACATAGATGAACGAAAGTGGATGAGTGATCTGCAAATATGGTGCCACCTAGAAGTTGAAGCAAGTACCCGCGTGCCTGCTGTTCTACGACCACTGCTGGCGCATCATTGGCCACCACACCATTAAAATGTTCTCGTAACCAGCCAATCCTCAACCTACCCCCCTTCCTCATTGCGGTAGGAGGCCGAATCCCCAACAGGTTCTGGCACAAATCATCCCAATCGTGGTCGGTCTTCCCAGTCACTGCTCTTCCATCTACAGGTAATCCTAATATCAACTCTACATCTTGGAGGGTCACGGTCGCCTCCCCAGACCTAAGGTGGAAGGTGTGAGTCTTTGGTCTCCACCGCTCAACCAGTGCTGTAACTACGCCACAATCAAGTGACCAAAATGGGACCTCATGCAAGCCCACCAACCCTGCTCGCTGAACCAACTCTAGAACTCGGGGTGAAATCTCTCCACGACGTCAAAGTTTAGATTCACACCTCCAAAATGCGAGAACAGTTGAGTCCAGTACACCATGTCCCTATAATAAAAGTTATTCACCAACAAGCATCACATTAGACAAATATCTACAATAAATCATGAACATAATTTAAATATCCCAAACTCCCATATACCCCTCGAACGGTGCTGTTGCTGTAGCGTCAACACTGACTCATCAACTGGACTAGGATCCATAACTGTTCCAAATCATAACACATTGTTCATGTATAACAAATCGCAAATAAAAAAGTTCACTTCGTAGTATTGGTGTGGACGGTGACTACATATATGTGGATATTTCAACAAATCAACCCACAAAATTACTATGCATGTGCACAAATTATATCCGATGATGGAGACATGACAGATAGAACCAAAATTTACATACGTACCATCTACTTATATGCAAAAATATACAAAAAAAAGTTAAATTAACTCATTACAATGGGTTAGTGTCGTGACAAATGTACATGCCAATTCTTACAAAAATAACTCCTTAGATTTTGGGTTAGTGTCATCAAACTAACTCATTATATTTTGTTAGTTTCACAGTGCGTGTGCATGTCGAAGATCTATAATATACAAAAATAAACTTTACTTGTTTATTTCTTTCGTACATAACAAAGGCCATATCTATTATCTATCTATTATCTATTAATATTGTAAAGGGAATACCCAACTTGGTATAAACAAAATTTTCTTAAAAACTAAATATTTATTTGTATGCCAAAAAAGCCCTAAATAGTATACTAAATAATCTTCAAGTGTATAATCTTTTTTGTTGTTTTATTTTAAAAGTATTTTTTATTAGTTTAATATTTTTGAAAGAGAATGTACGAAGTCCTATTTTGCGATCTCGCTTACGGTCCTCAAAATTCGAAGGCCAACTATGCATCCACTAATTAACAATCTCTCCAATTACTACATCTCTCGATATTATACAACCATTACACGTGTCTTAACAGTTGACACCTTGCAAAGTGCAAGTGAGTCTATGTATCATTAATTAAACACCTTGCACGAAATGGATGCCCACTTACAAGAATGTTGAGTGAATTTTTGTCATGGCTGTTATATGCCTATTTGCTCAAGTAGGTTAAGCACTATAAGCAAGCAAAAGCTTCAATGCAGTATGAATATTGTGCACATGTTCAAACGTTTTGAAAATTTATGTAAAGTAAAATCATTTCAGTTTGTATGTGCTTATATTTTATTATAGCAGGGCCGTTTGGCAAAGTACAAAAGACGAAGACATCTGTTAACCAACACAGCACTAACAATTAGAACTTCCTTCTCTTGACTACTATGTATAATTGACAACACGTCTTTTTTATATAGTTGACTACTATGTATAATTGACTACTATACATCTCTCGATATCCACTGACTGATTTATATGACAACACGTCTTTTTTATATTTGTTTTACTAATATACACAGTTAATAAAAATGGAAACGAAAGAGGTCTTCTAAATTCCAATGACTACAATACCCTTTGTACAAGATCAAAATTGAAATTTTTTAATTACACGAAGCTCTTTAAAATAATATAAATTTCATATATATTGAATAGACACGAATATATTTAATCTGTCTATAAAAATTGTGGGTAGTCTTGCTCATTCAAAAAATAGACATTCATTCATGAAAAATATATTTTTTGGTTCAATGTCAAGCTTACTCATGAAAAACCCAACCTGGGATGCGGAAGCAAGTAAAGCCCAACCAGCACAGCCACCACCTCAAATGCATATATAATTTATATGTATACATATATACACACAGTACGGTATACATATATACATTATGCATTTAAAAACCAAAGTCCACAATATATACATGTATATACATACAGGGCGGCCTTGAGTTTTCTGGGACCCTAGGCGAAATTTAAAAAAGGGGCCCTTTATATTTTCTAAACGTGAAAAGAAATTATAATAATTTTGAAAACATCATAAAAAATACTTTGCATTATAGATAAAAAAATACAAGTTCAAAATTTTAAATATTACATTTCATTACAAGAAGTCAGTCATATCACTTAAATATTACTCTTCTAGCATTTCTAGAAGCAAAAGTATCAATTAGATTTGTATAATCTAACTCTCCCACTAAGTCATTTTCTATGGATAACATAGATAACTCATTTAATTTTTTTTGTGACATGGTTGATCGAAGGTAAAATTAATTTAAGATACCTTAAATTCTACTATAATTCATCAAAATTCTAATTCTTCAAGTATTCAAGAGACCTTAAAAGTTGTAATTTATTTAACAAATAATAAAATAACTTATACTCTTATACAATATAGAAGGATAAGAAAACCTCATTTACCAACTAATATGTAATATGCATCTATATACATAATTTTTTTAATTGATTTGTATATCTATATATGTAATAGATAATAACTCATACACACAATCAAAAGTCCTAATTTCTTCAATCAAGACCCTTAATTTTTTCTAACTTTTTGTTTCTCTCGTTGAGACAAATTAAGAAGGTAAAAAATAAACGATCCAAAACTTAATTAAAAATATTGAAAAACCATGAAAATATTATCACAATCTTACTTTTTAAAACATTAGACTTGCCAAACTAAGAAATTTATGTCCTTAATCTTCTTTGATTCTTATTTCCTTAACCATTAACCACACAATTATAGAGTTGGGCTTGTAATTTTTGGGCCCTAAAACTAATTGTTTGGACCACAAAATAAATTAGGTATAAATGGACAATTTATTGGGCTATGGACTTAAAAAATAGATTTTTTTATTCCTATTCAAGCCCATACTTGATTTTTAGTGGGGGCCCTATATTTGGGCTGATTTTGGGGGGCCCTAGGCAATGGCCTCTTGGGCCTTGCCCTAGGGCCGGGCCTGTATACATATATACGTTACGGTATAGATATATACATACATATATACACACATTACGGTATACACATTTTAAACGAGTCTACAATACGGACAATATATGAATACAATACAAGATTCTACGCCACAGAATATACGGCTGCAATATACAAAAAAAAAACGCACCAAAGAGGGTCGCAGTTACCTGATGATCGACGGAGAAGACGCCGGATCGACGGAGAAGACAATGCGATCGACGGCTCAGGCGCTCACTCGCTCTGAGACGGAGAAGACAGAAAGACTGTCAAAACGGTCAGGGTTGACGCGTATTGTGTACTCCAAATACAATACGCGATTTCCATTAGTGTTTTACTAAAACTAAAACGCGAATCCCATTCGCGTTCACCCGACGTGGTACGCCAGCGTGTCAATCTGTGCCACGCAAACATAAAACGCGAATCCCAATAGCATTTTGCTCTATTTTTACAAATTATTTGGTTCTATCCCATTTTGCTAAATAGTTTGGGCGAGAGCCCTGTTCTTGTAAAAAATTCTGTCTCACCATTGGTTATTTTTCCGTCTCACGTATAAAACGTACTCCGGATAAGATCGCGAGAGGTATAGCATCCTGTGCCGAAGTAACAGAGAGAGAGAGAGAGAGAGAGAGAGAGAGAGAACAAGACCAGTGAGTTGTGGCAATGTTGTCGACAGCAGCGACTGTATCATGGACTTCTTCGTCGTGGCATAATGTTCATAAGTGGGGAAAATTCACAAACCAAACTACCGGAGGCTCGGTCTTCGTGGTTGTGGCTCAGAAGAAAGTGAAGAAATTGCGGAAGGTATTTGGTGCACACTGATCCAAAACTGGTTCATCTCAGTTTCAGATTATTTCCTGTGTTTTCGGTCAATTTTCGGACTTAATGTTAATGGGTTTCTGGTGGATAATCAGATAATACTGAAGGAGGATGTGACCGACTTGGGAAACAAAGGTCAACTTCTGGATGTCAGAGCTGGGTATTTCAGGAACTATCTGCTGCCAATGGGCATGGCCGATGTTGTCACTCCTCGCTTGCTCAAGTACTGAACCACTTGAACCATTTTCATTTGCAAATTGTATTATTGATTTTTGTTGCTTTACTTCATGTATTGGGCTTTCCTTTCTCTTTATGCATCACTTTCGGTCTCCACGCATAACAATTCTGTATTTACAGTGTGTTTTGTTGGCATATCTCTTGTTTGTGGAGTATGCAAGGTGTTCGTTGAAATGATTTTTAGGGTTATAGCTTGGCGTAGTTGATTGAAAACGCCAATGTTATGATTTATATTTCCTACTTATAACTGAAACTTGTCGGGTGGGTTCCTTCTTTTTTGTGAACTGGATGAACTCGTAATGGAGTTGCAATTGGAATGTCCTCAGCTTTTAGGTATCCTTGGCAGAAGTGTTGCATATATGAGTTGTATGATGTTATGATTGGGTTTTCTTAAGAAGAGGAAGTTTGAACTCATTTGTTAGAAACAGAAACCATTGAAATATAGATAATGAAGTTATATCTCACTCTAAAAGCTCTATAAGATTGTTAATCACTAACTCATCTGAAAAATTTCAGAAGCTTTTAAGCTGTTAATGAGAGGCTTAATTTTATTGTTATGTTCTCATCACAACCTCTCACGTGCAACCAGACTTTTCTGCATAAGGTGGTTGCAATGACCAGGTCCGGGCGACTGCTCACAAAAAGCACAGGTCTCCGCAGAGAGCGAGCTAAACACGTGCAAGTATTTCAATCACAAAGTAGGCAGTGAGATTCAAACAGCGGATCTATTGATTGCTTTGATACCACATTAGGATTTTAACAACGAACTCATCTGTAAATCTTAAGCTGTTAGAGAGATAAATAAATTTATTATTTTATTTTCTCAATAGAAACGAAAGGAAAATAAAACAATGTAGCTTATTTTATGCGTAATACGACAATAGTAAGTCTGCTGATGTCAAAATTGTTGGAATATTTAGGCTTGTTGATATATCCACTATTTTATTCCATGAAGAAGGTGGAAATGTACAGAAACCACAAAATTGGATTAACATTTGCTTTCCTACTACAGGGAAAGGTTTTACCGTGTAGGATAGCAGTAATGCCATGACCAGCCCATTAACTACTTTTTGTCCCGAACTAGTGGTATGATACTACTTGGTAGCATTTTCTCGAGGTTTTCATCTCAGACTTTACAAGATATTCATGTGGAGAATGATACCGTGCTTAGGGTCCTACTTACTAGGTAGTAAACTTTGTGTTTCAAATGCTTCTGAATATTCTGCAAGACTCACTGTTTGCTGATAATTTAAGTACGGTATGGGTGCATAATCAATATTGAACATTTTGGAGATTCAAACAGCCCTGTTATTAAAGGGCACAGAATATCTGATGGTTCTGATTGTGGCTTTAGATGACTGGTGCACCTATTGTGATAGTGGAAGAGATTTATCTGGATCAGGTGTTCACTTTTCTTATTTCCTTTCTTCCAGGGAAATGCGTATGGAAGAGGAGAGAATTGAAGCTGAGAAAAGACGGGTAATGAAGTGCTTTGTGGATTTTTGGATTACATCGTGAAAAAACTGTTTTATTAATGTGGATGATGGGCATATGACTGCAATAAAAAAAGTATACTTTTCAAATGCCTGCCTGTAGTATTATTATGTGCATTCTAACTATTATTATGTGCATTCTAACTGTAAACTAAATGCAGTAGTTTGGATTCACAGAGTTGCCCATATGTGACACCACGTGATTAGTCTTTTCTGTGATTTGTATTATGGGCTGCATGTCTTAATGGTGCAACCTATATCTTTTTCAAGGGTCTGTGTGGACAGATTGGGCTTTGATATTAACTTGTATGCAGGTAAAAGAAGAGGCACAACAGCTTGCTATACTTTTTGAAACAGTTGGTGCATTCAAGGTGAAGCGCAAGGCTGGCAAAGGAAAGCAAATCTTTGGCACGTGAGTTTCTTCTAGCACTATTTTTTTTTTCCGCAGAATCTATTAATTTGTGTGCATGATTCCTATATGTCCTTATTCTGCAGTGTTACTGCTCAAGATCTTGTTGACATAATCAAGGCACAGCTTCAAAGGTATTGTCTTTCAATCTACTCAGGCTACAGATGTTTGTCACCGCTACAAGGGATTGTAATATGTTGAAAGTTCACCAGTTTATGCGTTCTTTTCGTAGTCTTGTCATCTTTTGTAAAGCTCAATTTTCTTGCATGGGCTACAGTATTGATAACCAATTTCGTAGATAAACTTGTAGCAGTTAAAATAGCTTTGTTCCTCTTTTCCTCTTTCTCAAAGATTTGTTTGTGCTCCCAATATCAGTGCTAGATTTTGTTATTCCCACTACACCTCCAACCTGTCCGACATTCTTATTAGTTAGCAGTATCATTTACTTTATGTGGAAACCCAAGTCCTGCCATGGTTACAAGATGCAGATTGGCTTATTGTGGATTACCAGATGATGGACAAGTAGGGTTATAGTCCATTTGAGCTTAATGATGTGAAGTCTTGTAACTAGATGCTGCTATTCTGTACTTGAGGAATATCTCATGGCTCCATATAGAGGCATTCAATGCAACGGGACCTGGGGCTATCCTTTTACCTCAATGCTCTTCGTATTGACAAACTGGATTTTTCCGCGTCTGGGCCAGAAGCTGGATAGCGATTCTTATAGAAGTCTTAGCATTATTTTGTTGATCATGGGCCTTCAGTATTGAGTTAGCTTTGTTCTCGCCGTCATCTTTCTCCATGGATTAAGTCGTCATGTGCACAACAATAAGTAACATACTACTTTCCTTTTACGTGTTGTGACTTCTATACTTTTATTTATTTGCTGCATTTCTCTTATCCTTAGGGATGTAGACAAAAGACTTATTACTCTACCAGAGATCCGGGAAATAGGGGAATATGTTGCGGAACTGAAGCTTCACCCAGAAGTCGCAGCTCGAGTAAGAGTGATTGTTTCTGGCAACTAAGGACATATATCTTCTGAAGCACACGGAGAGGGAATCGGATTGATATGTGCCAAGGTATGCAATCATTTGGTAGGTGTTCATTCCAAGAAGGGGAAGACAAAGTCCGTAACAATATCATAACTCAATTACTGATAAAAAAAAAAAAAATTATGAATCTGAAATCAACTGATGAGAGCCCTCTGGTCTCGATGCCTTCAACCTAATTTCTTCAAACTTTTGCTCTACAACTCCTTATCATGGCACTCCTGCGTTAATTGTCCTATCTTCTCTTTTTGGTATTCTGGTTTGACATTCACGGGTGTAAATCAGAATGGTTTTCGAGCTGGTATGGAAAAAAAAAAACACATATTTCTTGCTTTACAGAGCCTGGTTTACTGGCTTGACCAAAGCAGCAGGTTACGGTTTTTTGAGAGAACGGCCAAAAAAATTAATTAATGGAGCGGAACTTCTGCATGTAGCAAGTATATCTATTTGGTTTGGAAATCAAGTTTGACTTGTCCTTTTTCCAGCTTTCTTTAAGCGATGCTTAACTAAGAATTTCAGCAAATATTCTACTTGTGACGTACAGAAAGATGCAGGATCCTAAACTTCAGATGACTTTTTGCTACCAACAGTTACATAATTTGTAATATCTCCCTTTTCACCTGCTTATAATTAAATTAGGGGGGAAATTTACAATACAATCTACAGTACAGATTTGTAATTTTGCAATTCAATTATCCTCTATAATAACAACCCCCATAGTTTCGTATACTGAATACTTCTATTTAGATTTATTGTTGCAGGCTGCCAAGGCATTACTGGAATCATAGAAAAGGCTGTTGCAGCACATCCAATGTGTTCATCGTTTTTTTGCTCTTGGTTCGTTTATTCTGTCGTATCATCTTCAGATTATTGTGGAGGATGGTAGAAAGTAGATTTATCTCTATTCCAATGTAGTACAGTCTGTGATTTCGGATTCAGGAATTTGGCGTCTTTGTGCTTTAATGACTTCGATAAGAAGATTCATACATATGACAGTGTAAGAAGGGAGGCAATACCACATCATCGAGCGATTTATAACCCATGAATAGATTTTGAATCAAAATGTATAACTCGCTTGAAATTTCGCATTGAAATCTTTGTGCATTATTTCGCTCTACTGTTTTGGGTTTTCAAATAGCTTTATATTGAGTTATGACATACTTCATTATTCTGAATTCTGCCCAGAAAAGGGTATTATGACCTATCCACTTATGACTGAACCATCAATAGCCTTTAATCATTTTTGTTACTTGGCCAAGCTGGGAAGCGAATCAGTTCAGTTACCCCCATGGTAGTTTATCTTCATGGTGATCAAACCCTTGGAAGATAGTTGAATCTGACTCTGCACAATTAATAATTTTTTCAAGTGTCGTGACAATTTGAGAGTGGATTTGAGGCATAGTGCCAAAAAAGGCAAATAACTATTATATTTGATGCTTTTCTTCTTTTGAGTTTCTTTTTCCCAAGGCAAATCCTATCTATCTTATCTATACCTATCTATCTATACTTGTATCTGTGCTATCTCTCTGTCAATCTATATTATATATTGAATTCGTGTTTGACACACAACAATCTCTTTTTTAAAAGAATACTATGGAAATTCATAACACTAATGGGATTATTATTTCTTTTGTGGGTAAGGTGGTTATTATTTTTTATACTATTTGTTTTGGGATTATTTTCGAACATAATACCATGAGTTTTATTTTTACAGATTTATCGGATTATATGAATTGACTTGTCTTATCTTGTGTATTTTACTATTGATTTTGAAGACTCAAAAAAGTAATAAAATCGCCAAATTATTATTATTATTATATTTGCGACTTCATGCATTTATGACAGGAAAAAAATTATCTCCCAAAGTTCGTCAATTGCACAAGTAATTAGTTAGTAAGAGCAAATATTTACGCATCATAGGGATAATTTCATTTGGTATGTGGGAATCACAGTTGCAAAATTTGAGTAGCAGAAAACATAATGATTGAAGAATAAAATAAAATAGAATTTGTTTTTAGTTGCTTCTTTTTTATTTTTTATTTACTCAAATTTTTTTTATTAATCACAGTAATAGGATATAATGATTAAAAGGACTCCAAACACGATTGCATCACTACAAGCGGGCTCGCATACCTACAATGTTGGCCCCTGAGTGTTTGATTATAATTTTAATATATTTTTTACAATAATGCTATTGACTAGGGGTGAAAGAAAAATCGAAAAAACCGAACCGACCGAAAAAACCGACCGTTCGGTTCGGTCTTCGGTCGGTCCACAATGGAATTCGGTCGGTTTCGGTCCATGAAAGGGTTTTCGAAACATATTCGGTTCGGTCTCAGTTTTCTAGAATTTTAACAGGACCGAACCGAACCGAACCGATAGTGGACCGAATGATATTGGACCGAACCGATTTGGACCGAACTAACTTGGACCGAACCGAAAGTTAGTGATGCGTTTGGCTTTTGTTATTTTTAATTATGTGTTTTTTACTATTTTGGTGGAAAAATAGATTAATTTTTTTTTTTAAAAGTGTGCCCATTTGATATTTGATGGAAAACAATTCGAATGGAGGCCAATTTGGTAATACATTTTCTATATTAGTGGCGAATTTGGACCGAACGGACTCAAAATTAATTTTTAACCTTGCCCATTTGGGGCGGACCGAAATCCCCGAACTCCCCGAAATAATTTGACCCCGCCCCGAACCGAACTGAACCGAAAATAAATCGGTCGGGGTCGGTTTGGAAAAAAAATGGACTGAACCGAATCGGTCCGTGAAAATATTGGACCGAACCGACCGACCCCGAACCGATTTCACCCCTACTACTGACACTTCTTTTTGTATTTCATTTTTTATCACAAGTTAAGGTGGCATCACTTCTCCCATTCTCTTCTCCCATATGAATTGTCATCTTAACATGAGAGATACATTAATGAAGTGTTAATAATATTATTGTACAAACAAACATGAAATTATCATTATCAAGGAATACTAATCCAATTCAATGACCTAATAGCACTAAATTACAAGCCCAAAAAGATTAAAGATGTGACATATAGCATCCACGCTCCATGGTATCATCTGTATTTTATAAGTTTGGTGATTGTTTTACACGTGTATGTGTGTGTACGTATACATATCAGTCCTCTTTCAATGACGAATCTCTTATTTTATTAAAATACGGACCTCTCTTTTTCTGATTACATTTTGATTATCCGAATCGTTCAATATGTTTAAAACATATTTTTTTTTGGGAACTCGCGTGGAATCGGCTAAAAAACATATATAGAAAGACTTGATCCGAACAGTTTTTCATAAATGCTAACAGAAATAATTTTATAAAAAACTGCATGGATCAATATCTTTCTGGTAAAATTTTGAGTTGATTTCTTCTGGGTACTATTAAAAGCATATTTTAAACACATTTAACGTTTTTTTCTCGAGACAACATAATTCAACTTTTGGAAAGAAAAAAAAAAGGAAAAGGTACTAATCGTTATCACTAGCCAATGCTTTGTGAGATCCCTTTCCATGTAGTAGTGGAGGAGTATGTATTTCGCCTTTGTCATGGGACTACTGTGACACTGATCAGTAATCAAAAGCAGTCTATTTTTCTACGAAGCCATTTATAATTAGATACCCCTTAAATATTATCTCCCCAAAGGAAAAATAAAACAAAAAAGAGAGAGAGGATATATATATTTGTTGTGATGTGTTTGTTCGTTAGTTTTATATTTATCATGAAGTTATCAGACTTTATAACTATATAACTAATTGTCTATCATAATATGATATATTCGTATATAACATTTATAGATATTTCTCTATGTATGGAAAAAAAAAAAAGAGAGAGGATACATTTGCAAATCTAGACCACAAAAAATTAGAATTATTAAAAAAAAAAAAAAAAAAAGGGAATTAGGACAAATGGGGAGTTGAGGTTATGGGACAAGGACAGGTCACGAGCTTGTTCAAACAACTTGAGGCCTAAATTTGTCTTCATCACTAAGCAGAGAGCATATGCCATGTTGCCAACTAGAAGTAGCATAGTGATCCGCTACTTAAGATTTTGAATACCGAATTGGTTTAAGTATCGATTTATTTATACGTACGATACATACCGATATCGGTCATATATCAGGTACATGATAAGCCATAGAGAGAGTAAAAAAAATTAAACTTTTTTTCACAACTATAAAAAAAAAAAATCCAATATTGGCTAATATGATTGGTATTAGCCGATCTGGGTCGATATTTATAATGATATGGTGTTAGAGGTATTTGATACTATTTTTACGTCAAAACAGTACGTACCAATTGGTACGATACGGTACAGTATTGATAACCTTGTCAGCTACACAACAATATAATTCAAGGACTTCAATTTATCTCTTTTTGATTCATTTTTCATAGCCAACCACCTGTCAATTGGGGGAAGCACTACCTCGACTGATTCAGGTAAAAAAAATATTTAAATTTTCCGTAACTTCTATTCGTATATTCTTAAAATACTTAAAGTCTACAAATATCGAATAATTGTCTTAAAGAACGCCATCAAAACTACAATTTTTGCTACCAAACTTGTCTATAATATTTGTGCAAGGGATTTAATAATTTGATCCCATTGTCCACAATTCGATTTCGGTTGGGATCAATTGTGTGGCCAATAAGAGGACTTCCCTAATTATGTTAGATCTTGTATTAATCTTTTAGAATTAGGTTGACAGCTTAGGCACCAACTACATGTGCCAATGTCAATGGCCTCTCTCTCTCTCTCTCTCTCTCTCTCTCTCACATTGTAACGTGCCCACATGCTTGGGCGTATCAATATACACCAAGACGTGCAGATAACAAACACTTGAATATGAGTGAGGAGCTAAAGTCCTCTCTCTCCCTCTCTCTCTCTCTCTCTCTCTCTCTCTCTCTCTCTCTATACATAAATAAGAACCTATTAACCACGACACCTGCTAACTGACGCAAGTTTAGTTGAAGCCTAATCAAGTTTATACTTCATACCATAGCGACCTACCAAACCCACGCGGGACAAAAGTTGGAAATTAGAGGATTTTCTGACATAAGATAGAGATTAATTTCTCCATTTGGAATAAATTTATCATCTTGGACTTATTTTTGTCGTTTCTTAATTTTTGTTAGTTTTGTAATTTGTCTTGAAGTAAAATATTATCACAAAGAAATTTACTAAAGAAAATAACTATTCATAGTATGCATTTTTTTTGAAATTATTTTTGTTTTTTAAATAAAAAATTGGACCACAAAATTAAATTAATCAGTAGGACAATGGATACGGATCAAACCTAAAATAATATATGTCGTAAAAAGGAGAGATGGATGAGGATGGAAATAACATGTAAAACCATTCATTATTGACGGTAATACTATTGTTTGGCTTATTTTACCCTACGGAATTGAGCGCAAAAGTATCAGAAAAAATTTACAATTATTTTTTTTGAATTTAATAAGACTTTGAAAAGCCAAAAACTAGGTATTGTGTTATCTTTTCTTTTACCTCGATCCAACTTAATAAGAAATTGAGGGATCAAGAATACAAAATAATTACTTAAATATTCTATTAAAAAAAAAAAAGGAACTTACAATCGAGTGGTTTTCCCAGATTCTAATTACTTTGAATACATCTACTAGCTACAACTACGATCTGCTGATATGAAACTAACTAAATCACTAAAGCTACCTCTACAATTAATTGCTATTTTTTTTTTTTTTTTGATAATCGAGGTATCCGACGACACGTGAGTCAGGCGGCATGGTGACCTTCGAACCTGACCCCAACACCCAGTCGATTAATGCGCGCTACTTCTACTGATACAAACTTGTCGCGCCCGGAAATTTTCCGGCCCCCCTCGCAAATATGTGGATTCTTTGAACGGGGCTGAATAATTTCTTGACTTGTAATGCGACGTTTAATGAAAATTATTTAACAGCTGGGACTTATTTAAAAACTCAGAGTCGCCACTTGACATGAATTTTAGGTGTGTCAAGACACCCTCTAAGGCCATTTTCAAAGAAGATGTCCTTAGAAAAATAATTTAATTTTAACTCAGAAATACGATTCTGTTTTATAAAAATGACTCCTTTAAAAGAAAACTGGTCTTGAAAACAGAGATGGGTTCGGGAATTTACTGTTACGAGTTGGGAAGGTGTTAGGCACCCAACATCGCCCTTTCGGTACTTTATTTTCCCAAATTATTTTATTTTATTATCCTTGGCCAAATTTAATAAATATCTAGTGATTGTTGTACAATTGGATCAAAAGTGAAAACAAGTGCGGGGACAGGACCCCGGCTTATGCAATTTTACTTTGCTGACAAAAAGGTTGGAACGGGTATATGTTAAACTTTGACCGAAACGTGGTATGCAAACTGGTATCTGCACGTCATGTTTCTATTCCCGTAGTGCCAGGTACCTTAAATCCCTGGCAGGAATTTTCAAGTTTAACAATGACTCGATTCCGTTTTATTAATGGATTATCATGTTATCCTTTTTTGGTTTTATTTATCTGCAATTCTTCATCCCGACAGCTACACAATCACTGGCGGTCCGAATTGCAGATTTTAATAAATGTTACTTCCTTTAACTGGTTTTATTTATCTGCAATTCTTCATCCCGACAGCTACACAATCACTGGCGGTCCAAATTGTAGAACTTAATAAATGTTACTTCAATCACGATATTCTGTCGTGAAAAGATAACGTGCATTGCCCGTTAAATTTTCATCCCAAAAACACTAACATGGGCTACCTATGTCACCCGCGTGTTTATGGAATTCCGAGATTATCGAGATCTTTAACCAAGTGATATGGATAGTGTGTCAGCGTGAACCAACAGCACTATTCATATAACTTAGCTATGAAGTAACGAGGTTTTTTTATTGATTTTACGTGAAATAAAAGTAAAAAGAAAAGGAAAATTGCGTTAGGTTAAATAACGAATTTTTTTCTTTTATTGATTTTTCGTGAAATAAAATAAAAAGAAAATAGCAGTAACTGTTACGGGGAACGGGAAAGGGATAAAAAAAAAAGAAAAAGTTACGGGATCTGGGAAAGGGAAAAAGTTAGAAGTTAGTTCCGACAGGGGCCGACGCAATCGAGCGATATGCCGGGAGTATTATTTTTATTTGAAGTGATTTTTGCTTAAATCAAGAAAAATAGTTGGCAGAGCCAAACACCGACTTTCGTGATTTAGCGGGCTAAATCCTGACATTCTAGAACTGCGGACTAGAGATGCGGATGCCCAATTAATATTGACATAAAAAAAAGAGACAAAAAGAATAAATAAAAATGTCCTGACATTCTAGAAGTGTGGACTGAAAATTTCTGGAACAGGACTAGAAATTTTCAGAGCCACGGACTAGAGATGCGAACATGGCTTAATAAGCCTAACTTTAATACTGATAACAGAAAAGAAAACGAATTTACAGAACAGAAAAATAGATACAGAGGCACTGAATTTAAAAACAATTACCTTATATTCACTGTGAAGATTACAACGGTAGGGGTGAAAAATACTTGAACGCCTAAATAAAACCATAACCTGGCATAACGTTGAATTTTAGAAATTCTTGTTATCCCGGGCTATGCTGATATAAACGGTCGCTCAAGCTTCACCAAAGGAAAATTGGGCAGAATTTCCTCTTGCTAAACTGAGCCTAGCAATCCTAAATTTGAAATATTGTTCTCTGTATCGATAGTTCGAAACTAAAAAGTTTAGAACTTATCAAATGAAGAACACTCTCTGCTCTCTGGAAATTAAACTCGCTCTAATATGGTTCTTATATTTTGATAGTTCAAAACTAAAAAGTTTAGAACTTATCAACGAAGAACACTCTCTGGAAATTAGACTTATTCTAAATGTTGTTCTTGTATATTGATAGTTCAAAACTAAGAAGTTTAGAACTGATCAAATTGAAGAACACTCTCTATCTCACTCTTTAAAGAAAGTGTTTTGCTTCTCACAAATTTTCTACTCTCAGAACCTTTCCTCCTTCACTGATTTTTTTTCTTTTGATTTTTCTGATCCCCTTTCGTTCTTCAGAGCTTCGGTATTTATAGGCAAACATTTGCCCCTTGGACGCGCAAAAAGGAAAGCAGCTGCCCCTTCGATTCAAACGAATAACGGCTGCCTGTTGTATGAACCAATCACGATTAAACCTCAGCCGGAAAAAACCGCAAGAGGAACCAATAAAACCCAAATGCGTCATCCGCCGTTAAATCAACAAATCCGATGATTCCGGCCGCCGTAATGCCTCAAACGCGACCAACAACCGAGGTAAACCACCTGAACCGGACAAGAACCGGACCAATCAGTCCAAAACCGGGCAGAAAACCCAACGAACCGGACAAAAACCGGGCCAAAAACCGGACGAAAAAACCGGGTCGGGAAGCCGGGCACGGCCCAAAAGCCAGGCACGGTCCAAATGCCGGGCACGGCCTAAGCGCCGGGCACGGCCCGCTTGCCGGGCACGGCCCAGCCCAATTAAAGAGAGAGAGAGAAGAGAGAGAGAGAAAAACGTGAGAGAAGAGAGAGAGAGAAGAGAGAGAGAGAGAGAGAGTGAAGAGAGAGAAAGAAGAGAGAGACGCGGGAAAAGGTGAGAGAGAGAGAGAGTTCGCCACGTGTCCCAACCGGAGTGGGACACGTGGCAGGAGAGAGAAAGGAGAGAGAAGAACCGGGGAGGGAGAAGATTGTGTGTGGGTGAGGTGAGACAGGCCTGGACACGTGGCATCCGGTGAGAGGACACGCGGGAGGAGAGAGAAAACGGGACGGAGCCAGCCAAAGGAGGAACGCCACGTCAGCGACCCCAATGCGCGCGCGTCACACTGGATCATTCCCGAAGCACGGCATTTAAGCCGGGCACGGCCCACGTGTCGTGCACGGCCGGCGCGTGCATCCCACGCGCGCGTGGTGGCGCGTCTGTCCGGCTGATGTCAGCTTATGTCAGCCTCTTTTTGGTAATTACAAAAATGCCCCTGGTTTAAAAATGCCTTCGCGCGCTATTTCTAATCTTTGGACGTGCAAACGAACTCGGATTTGACCACGGATACAGCCAATGGACTCGTATCGTCGAGAGGATCATTTTGAGTCTAACATTTGATTTATGGGCATGTCGGCTCGCAAACCTAACTCCCAAATAATCACCAGTACACCACCACCCTTCTTTAAAATGCCATTTCTTGAGCTACCGAACTCAGATTTGACCATGGATACAGCCGATGGACTCGTATTTCTGTGCTGATCAATAGCATGTGCCTCTCGATGTCTGAACATATCAGCTCATAACTTGTGCCTCCGAGACCCCATTCTGAGCAATCAAAAATCGTCGGCGTTGTCCGATTTCACCCCAATCACTGTCACTGGACTCGTGTCGTCGTACTGATCAATAGTATGAGGGTCTCATGACTTGATGAAGTGGTCTCGTGAACAGTACTCCCGAACCCCAGACTGTGCAAAGGCAAAATAGCCTTTTTGTGCACAAATTCTTTTAAATCCATTTCGATGGCATTTTTCATAATAATTGAGCGGTAGGGCCAAAATCTGGTATCAACAAAACTAAGAACCTAAACTTATGTACCATGCAAAAATTGAAAAAAAATCTAAGTTTAATATAGTCACTATTGGCTAACTCCCAACACTATGTGGTTAATTAACTAGGTATCTGTTCTATGGTATATTGCCTTTCATGCCCATAGAACAATTTGAAATCAGGGACCTTAAATTCCGTGGAAAATTCATATTTTCTATCAATCCATTCAGGGTATGATTTTCAATGAATTACGATTTGGACTTGCTGAGCTAATGACCCATGGACCTCCTGTATAATGTCTATGACTTGTTCTTGAAGCAATACATCCCTTCCCAAAGTAGCATTGCCTACATTTCTCTAGTTGAAGGCAACCATTGAGGGTGACTTTCTAGCAAAAGGCATCACTAAAAAAGGTTGTAAAGCCATGGATGTGAACTGTAATTAAATTGGGTATGTAGAGGTACAATAGGTGCAACGCCTCAATTTCTCTAGACATTAATTTAAATATTTTTTATTTTATTAATTAAAACATAAATCAAGGACACTTTTATTGTTAAAAACAACAGAAAATGTGATAAATCAAAGTTTTAAAATGCGAAAGTAAAATTAACAAAAATACCTTTTTGGATTTACATTTTATTGAAAAATAACTAAACAGAGCAACTAAAAGTAAGACAATCAAATGTAGCCAAAATCTTCTCTAGCAACTTCTGGCTCTTCCTACTGGGCAGATTCTTTATGTGAAAACCCGAAATTCGACCCTCTTGTTTTTATTATTTTTAGAATTCGTTGTTTTGAGTTTAATATTTAATTGTGACTTAATCGAAATGGATTGGAACGTTGGGACTCGACGCGAGAGTTGTAGTAGTTCGAGAGGGGTTAATATATAATTAATTCAATTATGAGTATAAAATGATTAGAAAATTAACCCTAAATCTACTTCTAAATTAACTGCTAATTAAATGGTATTAATTTCTAGTGATACAAACTAAGTAATTGCAAATAAAGTAAAAGTTGAGTCTTTCGTGAGGCTCTTTCCTCTTCAATGCCTTTCGATTTTTGTAGGCATAGGTTGTAACTGCTCCGTGGCCCTTTGCCCTTCCTATTTCATTTATTCAAAACCCTTAGCTAGTCATTTTCCTCCTTGAATCTCACTACTAGATCATTGCTCATGCAATTGTCCACGCCGCATGCCATCCCTTTGCCAAGCATTATTTATTTGCTGATCAACACCTATCTCTTGAAGAAGGAATTATATGTTTGGTCCCTGTGCTTTCTTCATCATAGATTTTAGAACAACTAATTGACAATAAGTGTTTTCTCCTTAAAACGGCATCGCATAATTATTTAATAACTCTTCCTTGATTATATGTGGGCAACTTTCTCATTAGAGGACGGATTTTGGACGTAAATAGCTATATATTTTCAGATTTTCAAATAAAATAGAAATTCCAATAAAATCGTACAAGTACTTTTCCCCCTTTTTTTTTTTAATTTGAAACCATTGTGCTTTATAAGTCCAAATTAAAATCATAGTTAGGTATCGTGAATTTTCATAATGTAACCCATTGGCCTATTGATCGTTTACGGTTAGTTAACTTGAGAAGAAATTAAAGGTGAAGAGTCTATTGTTGGTTAGGTATATTTGGTAGGCTGAGAGCTACAAGTGAGTTGAGTGAGCGGAACCACTAATTTTTAGCCTGAAAAAAGAAATAGTTTTCAACTTAAAGAAAAACTGAAAGCAAATGCCGATAGATAGACACGAGGAAGGCACAACCAACTCATCACCTTCTTATCCATTTATTCTTGTCATTTAACCAAACAGAACCCTATAGTGTTTTCAACAGCTCCGATGTTATGATAAAGTTGTCCCAACATAAATTATTATTTATAGATTTAAGCTATGAAAATATCAGTTACGAGTCTTCTATTTTCTGATCAAATTTTAATGATTTGAATTATTCAATGTGTTTAAAATATGTTTTTAAAGTTACACGCGAGAAATTGCCTCAAGAAAATATCGAGAAGATCTTGATCCAAATAGTTTTTTTTAAAGGCTAATAGGAATCGTTATATGAAAAACTATTTTGATCAAACTCTTTCTTATATTATTTTGAGTCGATTTTTCATGAGTACTTTTTAAAATATGTTTTCAACACATTGAACAATTTAGATTATCAAAATTTAATTAAAAATAAATCTATATTTTAACAAAATAAGAAATCTCTTATTAGTAATTAACAAGAGTCTCGGCAATTGATCGTCTTTTTTATTAGTTTAACGGAAGGAACCTAATCTTCGACTTTTGCTTGTGGTGCTGATGCTGCCAAACCCCATGGACGTGCCATGCAATCTCTCTCTCTCTCTCTCTCTCTCTCTTCAAGGGTCACACGTAACACATCGCTCTCCCACTAAGAAAGAGCTAAGATAAATTCCAAATGAGGAAAATAACTTTACACCCACTTTTCGTGAACAAAAGGCAACCATCAACACACTAACCACTTTCTCACTCAAAGTATTCAATTAAAATATCTAAGAAAAAAGAGACAACCAACAACTATAACAAACAAAAAATAAAAATAAAAATAAAAAATCAAAGAATTTAGTAACTATAACCAACATTTTATTAACAATAACGGGAACATAATTCACATTTGAGATCCATTATCAACTCAATTATTTGTAACAGGATGTTCGAACTAATTCGTGCACATCTCAACTAATTTAAAAAAATTTAACGATATATTCGAATTACGGCATATCAAACTTTGTCTCTCCTAGTAATAGCAATCCACCAACGCCGGACCTGATAGTACCAGATGCCTTTTATTATCTACGAACTCGTGAAAATCATCCTCCAGTGGTGCTGGTAAATTGAGATCTAGTGAGAGAAATTTTCTCTCCTTTTCACTTCCTCCACACAAATCAATACCGCTTTTGTCGCTGCTATCGGAAATCTGAGCCGTCGGAGGCGCCCTGTGCCGCCGCATGTGGCCCCCTAGGGCTTGGCCCGACGAAAACACCACCCCGCAAATCGAACACCCGTGTACCTTGGTCGACTTGTTGTCCATGTTTGGTGCCGGAAAAGGTGGGATAAGCTGATTGGTTAACGTTTTTGATGCTGCTTCTTTTTCTTCGTCTGATCTGAGGAAATTCGAATCTGCTAGCATGATAGTTTTGGGCCTCTTGTGGCTGGCCCGGTGTCCGCCTAGGGCTTGGAACGAAGGGAAAGTCCGGTTACATGTTTTGCAATCGTAGACGAATAAATCGGATTTTTTATCCCCTTGAGCCAAAAGGATTAGGCAGTTGGCCATGTCTTCGTCTTCCTCTTTGCTAGCTGAATTCTCGCTGGAAGTAGTTGGGGATTGAATAGGAAAATAAAAATCTCCCCTCCCGCCGCCGCCCATACTGCCTCCGCCGCCCGTGGATGAGCTAGATGTCATCGCTGCGCCAGGCGGAGAAAAAGGGGTTTTCCGCTTGGCCCGCATGCGTTTTGTTTGAAGGGAGTGATCGTTAGAGCATGTGAATTCTTCTGGGAGTTCCATGTATAACCCTATAAAGATGATTGATAGAGAGAGAGAGAGAGAGAGTAAAAGAAATTGGTGGAGTGGGAAAGAGGATTGGAGTTGGAGGAGAGAGGGTAGAGAGTAGGGGAAGCTATATAGTGTTTGGAGTCAAAGCTAAACCACTAATATTTCTTGCACTTCCCAATTTATGAACAGAAATTAGTTAGAATAAAGGAAAATTTATTCAACCATGGAGAATAAAAGGCGAGTAAATTTTTTAAAACAAATGGGCCGACTTTGTAATTATAAAAAATATATTCTAGTCGGTTCAGTGACTTCAGTCGGTTTATGGAGAAGGAAAAGTTGGTGGAAATTAGAGGCAAGTATTAGAGGAATAGTTATAGTGGTTACGGGACTTGAAACTTAGAGGTATATATTTTTTTACGTTTCAAGTTTTATTAATTTTTATAGGGTTAATTATACAAAATAGGAACTCTAATTTTAAATGGGACCGTTGCAAGTGGACAGTAAAATTGGTCCCTAATGAGTAATCAGTATTATTCCAAAACTGACTAAATACTTCGACTATTAAAAAAAAAAAAAAAGCTGTTGGAAGGAAGCTAGTTTCACACTACCTTTTCTGATCACGAAATAAAACAACTATTAAAGCAACGGATTGCACGTAAAAATCATGCCCCCACCTCACTCACTCACTCACTCTATGTCATCCTAAAGCAAAGTGGAGTACTATTTTAGAGAGAGAGAGAGAGAGAGGGTAGCCACTAAGATTCGGTTGGCTTTCAAGCAAACCCAATTACTTCATTTTCCCACAAAGGATTCTTCTGAGAGATGGATTGGATTGCAAGCCTTGTAGCCACGAGACTCTCTCTCTCTCTCTCTCTAAAAATATTTCTGTGTCACATAGAAAAAGGTCGTGGGGGCAATAAGGTCTATGTAGGTAGGGACACAATTAGTGGCGATGGCAAGTGGGCTAGAAGGTGAGGAGAGTGTGTGAGTCCACCATGGAGAGGTAACTGTCATGGCGTGGGCACTTAATAATTTTTTACCACTTGTTTGAATTAATTTAACTGTTGTCATCCTCCTTAATGGTGTCCACAGTGTCTTCCATCTCCTTCTTTAATTGTACTAACTGTTACTTTTAATTAACTACAGTACTCTTCTTTTAGCAAAACTATTGATTTTCTTATATTTTGATCACTCAATTGCTAATTAAGTTTTCCCATTGATTTCGCTACTACTCTGTGTAGTGCCGTGCCTGTGGAGTAATTATTCATTAGTTTTGAGACACCATTGCGTGGTGTCTCAACATTGATAATTTTTTGCGTCACATGCCTGACCTTTTTATTAGTTTTATATTCGGATTTTAGACACATTTAACTCAATGAGTCAAACATAAAGGTTGGATCTCTCGGTTAAATAATTTCATAGATATTTAAATTAAACAATTCTTGTGCTAAGTTTGGAGAAATAGCCGATCATTAAAGATCAATTTTTAAGACCTCTAATCACATAATAGTTTCGAATTGAGAAATGACATCTCATAGTTCAAGTCATAGTTCAGCTAATGTCATATTACAGTGAATGACATGCTAAATACATGCCACACTGGAGGAATAACAATTCTCAAAATCATCACCTCGGAGCTCTGAAAATTATATTGGGGAAGGTGAAGGCTTGTTTGCCAACAGTACGGAGGGTATCCAGCTAATGGTTGATTTACCCGGTGGCAATAACAGAAAAACTAGGAGGAGAATGGTGCAAGAATTAATACAGATTGTTGAATCTAGTTCTCAACATCAGTACATGTATGGAGATAACAAATCAGCATCAAGAAGGAATCCAAGGACCTTTAGTTCATACATCCAAATCTGACTTTCAAATTGAGGTGGAGCCTACCTTGGATGTGGGAAGGAAGATCGGAATGGACTTTGGAGGCAATGAACAACATATCATTCAGCAGATGATGGACAAAGAGGGGCAAGAAGTGCAAAGCAGAGTGGAAAATAAGGGGCAGCCTTGAAGTTCCAAGACAGTCAGGTGTCATTTCGTGTTATATTTTCCTAATGAAGCTTCTTTCCTGGAATTTGATAGGGTTGGCAGGCAATTTGAAGAGGAATTTCATAGCTAAATTGGTGAGGTCAAAGTCACCAGATATAGTATTCATCCAGGAAACTAAAATGGAGATAATAGACAGAGCAATGGTGTAGGAGTTATGGGGTAACTGCCAATGTGAATTTGCCTTTTCACCAGCAGTTAGAGCATCAGGAGGAATCCTATCTATGTGGGACAAGGAGGTGTTTGAACTTCAATCTCTCTGTATATCGAACTTCAATCTCTCAGTATATCGAACTTCAATCTCTCAGTATATCTAGACACTATATTTTTATGACAGGGAAAATCCAAAGGAACTTCCAATGTGCACTTATTAACACCTATACCCCGAATGATGTGATCCAAAGAGAGGGGGGGGGGGGGGGGGGGGGGGGGGAGGAGATCTTGGATCTAAAAATGCAAAATCAACTACCAACATGTGCAGGGGGACTTAAATGAGATATTAAGCGTGGGGGAAAGAACTGATTGCCGGGGTCTTTCCTCTGCTATGAAGGACTTTAGTCAATTTATAAGTTCTATGGAATATATGTACATTCCTATGGAAGGGAGGCAGTTCACCTAGAGTAATTTTCAAGCAAATCCAGTTCAAACTCAAAGTAGATTGGACAGGTTCATTCTTTCTAACGAATGGCTACAAAAAATTATTTTTACTCAATTAGGGCCTCCCTGTCCAATTTCAGATCATTGCCCAGTCATTATCCTTACTGATTCTAGGGATTGGGGTCCCAAGCCCTTTAAATTCTTGAATATGTGGCTATCTAATAGCAGTTGTTTGAAGGTCATCAAGGAGTGCTAGGATAACTGTGGGGTAGATGGCTGGGCAAGATTTCAAATCATGGAAAAACTACAGGCAATCAAGTTTGGGTTGAAAAAATAAAACTCTAAGGTGTTTGGGGACTTGGTAGCTAAGCCAAAAAAATGCTTGAGGATCAATTGCATGCCCTAGAACTCAAGGAAGAGAGCTTGGGCTTATTTGTGGAAGATAAGGGGATGAGATCTCTGGTTAGGGGCTGACTTGTGAAGAATAGCTAAGCTGAATGAGTGCTTGTAAAGGCAAAAATCAAGGGGTTGTTGGCTGCAAATTAGGGGATCGTTACACTGCTTTCTTCCAAGCTACTGTGAAGAATAGAATAAGGAGGAATCTCATAGGTAGTATTCTTTGCGGGGATAAAAGGGTGGAGGACCAAATCCTAATCAAACAAGAGGCAATGCAATATTTCACTGAGGCATATAGGGAAGATCTATTCAACAGACCAACTTTGGGAGGCAATCTATCCAGAATACTGGAATTAGGGGGAGCAATGCAAATGACTCAAACCTTTCAAGCAGGAAGAGATAGTAGTTTCCATTAAGGAATGTAACAATAACAAGTCTCCAGACTCAGATGGGTTAATTTTCTATTCATCCATATGGTTTCAAAATAAAGTTATCATACTCCAACTCTATATTCCAAATTGATCATAATGGTGTTGACATGATAATATATCTACCAACTGATACTAGTAATTTAGGGGTCAAAGTATAATTTATATAATTTAAGGATAAAAATATAATTATTGTAATTTAGGGTTAAATATGCAATAACCTAACATGAATAAATGTGTATTTAATAATTAAGGGTAAAATTGCAATAAAGGTGATCTAAGGACTAAATTATAATTAATTAATAGGTTCAAGGATCATGAGCGATCAATATAACAAATAGGGGTCAGTATGTAATTAATGAAATTCAAGGGTCAAAGTGCAATAATCATGTTTAGGGGTCAAACTGTAGTACAAAAGAGTTGTAAGGGTAATGGTCTAGTTTTTGCTTAGTGCATCAATCGGTCAATTGCTATTCCTTCAACTGGTCGACTACTCGACCTTAAGCGGTTGGTTATCTGGTTCAACAGTCGAACAATAGTGTTCACCATCTTCTTCACTTTTCTTGTCACCATTCCACTACGTGGAGCTTCAGGATCATAACCAATCATCAATTAATATGGTAACACAACTTACTTTAAATTCAAGGTTTTGACGAGAAAATAGATCGAATGGTAGGAAAATCAGAAAAGGCAGTGGACTCCTTCCTCTCTTTCTCTCTAAACAATAGAAGGTGTGAAGAATAAGGAAGGCTTGGTCGTTCCATTTATAGCCAGTCAAGGAGAAGGTTCATCAATGGCATGGGGAGGGATTTCGAGAGAATAGAGGGTGAGATGGAGGGTGGAGTGGGTGGTCTCCTCTACCATGGAAGGAGGTGAGGGGGTTGTAGAGGGAAGAGGGAAGCAAGTTGATCGCGCATGTGTTGGTTTGGGTGGGGGGGTGTTTGAGGGGATAAAGGGGTTTGGTTTTAATCGATAAGAGTGCGTAGGTGTGTATAGAGAGAGAGAGAGATGTGTGTATACATATGTATGTATATAATATGTGGAGTATAATGCATAATACAAGTACATATGTGGGCCATATGTATAAAATTACGTATAATGCATGTACAATGTATAAGTCAAAATTAAAATAAAAAACACAAAAAAAATTATTAATTTCTGAATTAATAAAATCAGACCCTTACATAATAAATTTTGTGGAATTTAGGCTGAGTTTGGCCGAACTTGATTATTTGATTCTTGTTTCGTCCTTATGTTAGAGAAAAATTTGTAATTTTTTATCTTTCTTCAATTTTTTATAAATTATTAGTTTGTCTCAACAATAGGTTTCAAAAATGTTATAAATAATTGACGAAATTTGAAAAAGAGTTCAAATAATTCAAAAATAAAGTCTTTTGTGCTTATTGGTCATCTTTACTGACTTTTTTTAGCTTTTGAATATAATTTTATACTTTTTAGATTCGTCTCATCGAAACGGACTAATAATTCATAAAAAAATTAAAGTCAAAATAACAAATACAAATAAAATTAAATAGAGACAAAATTTAAGTATTTTTAAGCAAGCCAGACTGTTTAGGGTAGTACATATCAGCACATGTCACCACTCACCAGTACTTGTCAATAAGTGGAGCCGTTGTTTGCGTGAATCCCATCTTTTTCATTTATTTCTCTTCAGTAGTACTCTTTTCTTGATCAATAGACTATCAAAAAGTTAATGATTCTCTATCCTTAATTTCCTCCTCCTTTCTCCTGTTTCCTGATTCTTCTTTTCTTCATTTACAAAAACTGCTTTTCAATTTTTCGGTAAGTTTTGTTTTTGACTGGTTTATTTAAAAAGTAAGTAATCTTGAAGCCATTAATAGAGCCCTCTTTGGTTATAGACTTAAGGTTCACTCCATAATCACAACAGAACGTCACATAATCGAACCAAATCTCTTATAATATATGCTTCAAATATACTCCAAAGCAACAACTACCAGCTTTTGGAATCCATGAAGTGGTAATAATCAGTCTATCTCTTATTCCTTCCGACCCATTTTCATTGGTCGGAGTACTTTTAATGAATCCTAACATAATTGCTTCGTCAATGCCTGAATTCAAGAGTGCTTACCTCTTGTTTTTCTTTCTTTGGTGTGTGACGTCTAATGTTCAGCTCTTACAGATTTCGAGATCCGATAATGGAAATTATGGACCTGAATATTAGCTCAAGTGATTTGTACCTCTTGACTTCAATGAGGATTTGGGATTCAAATTTGACTATTTAATTTATTAATATTTTAGAATAATATTTTAGAATTTAATTCATTAATTTATTAATATTTTATCGTGCAGGAAAAAAAAGAAGTTGGTTTTGCTAATAGTTAGTACCTTCATATGCGGTTTGATTTGGATGCTTATAATTTAAAAAGTCGTCCTTACCTGAGACTATTGAGGAGTCATCCGTTGTTTTATTTGTATCGATAAAATACTTTTGAACATAAAATACAAGATTAAAAAATAATAAGCATGGTGGACAAGTATATGAGCTCCCAATAATTATATGTCACTTGAAGAGACCGCGTTGGCAAGCTTGAGGAGTCAACCTTTCGTCACATTATTTAAACAAGTTAGTGACTAAAAACGGAGGTTCTGTTTTATGGCTTCTTTTTTTTTATAATCTAAAGAACAATGCTAGTGACACTACATTTTTTTATATCACGTTTTACTCCATGCTAAGGTGACACCCTTTTTCTCCTCTCTCTCTCTCTCTCTCTCTCTCTCACACACACACACACACACACACACTCACTAACCATTTATTCGGTAGTTCAAGTGACAATTTAATTGGGATTAGGTGTTTTTCCATTAAGCCAATTAAGCATACTTGGGCTTCGGTTAATTATCGTAGTTCTTTTAAAAATTAATAAATCTTTTTTTTACCGAGCACAAAATATATAAATTTCTCAAATGATTAATTAAAACACATACAAGTTGAGTTATTAAAAGATAAATGTGACATAAATAATATATATTGCGATAATTCATCGATTGAACATATAACTAATCGGTGTGACATGGTAACTATTGAATAGCACATGCTAGGAGTAGTGGTTGATTACCTATTAATGATGTAATTGGTACAATGTATGTAATTTGCGGCATGAATTTGACTTACACAATTAACGTAATCTAACCTTTATTGAGTAACGTGGGGAAAAACCCCTCTATTTAGCAATGGTTAGGTTTTTTTCCAACTGCATTAATTTATTAATTACTTGCTTTTCAGGCACATATACAATGCATGTATATGGAGGAAAGTGTTGCACTAACATATTACTCGTGTCTACGGCACTACCAATAACATTAAATTCATGTTAAATTTTTAATTCAGCTATTATTTAAGCTTTTAATATGTTGATGTAATTTTTTTTTTTGTAGTAAAGCTTAGCCATTAGATCAAAACTATCTCACCCACTGTTGTAAAATGTGTTTAGAGAGCCCCACATCCTTGTATATTGTAATATCTATTGGTTCGGATCTTGTAATATTTTTGGGAAAAAATATGTATTTACTATATCTTGGAAAGTAAATTTTCATAGAAATTAATTAACTTAAAAAAATACAGTATTTAACTGGATGAAGGGAGGGAGAGAGAGAGATAGCTAGTGAGCATTAATGTACCCTTTTATTACTTTTTAAAAATTATGGGATCAATAAATACTAGTTAAGATTGTTGTGTAACTTATTTTTAATAGGTATAAGCCATTAGATCAACACAATCTCAGTTGTTGTTGTGAAAATTATGTATTTGGAGGGTCTCATCATATTGTTATCAGGGGGGCGGAATTAGGATTCGAAGTTTGGGGGCGAGATTTATTTATTTTTTTGAGAAAGAGGAGGCAAAATGTAGTTTTTTTTATAAGTTTTAAATTTTATTTTTAGGTCCTAATTTTTTTTTTTGTGAAACTTTCTTATTTTATTTACTTAAAAACGTGTTTTAAAAAATTAAACGGCTCGTACCATCAAAATATAATCGAAAAAATAAAAAGTCCTTATTTTAGTAAAATGAGGAATCCCTCGTTAAAAAGAGACTTCTATGAACAGCATACTTATATGGATATATAAGGATAATCAGAAAAAATTGGATGGAGTTGTGATCCCTCTAGCAACTAGATAGCTATATGTTCTACTTCATAACATCGATCTTGCATTCACACTAAAATAAAAATTTGTAAAATGTACAAATAAATTTATAACATCAAATCATATAATTTTCTCTAGATTATGAATTTCTAAGAAATGTTAGGAGTTTAATATGATTCAAGAAAGTTTGTTCCGGACACACTAGTCATGTACGCATATGTATTGAAAAGTTTATGATTCATGAATACAGATGTTTTGTGCACATCTCAATATAGATATGTTCGGAATCGTCAAATTCACGTGGGATCTTTCGTAATTATGTGACCTCCACGTGCATTCGACGATTCTAAATACATTTGTGTCCGAATGTATACAAAACATCTGTACTTTTAGACTTGTTCATATTTGTCTTTGCTTTAAGTTAAGAATTAAGGGTAATTAAGGGCCGTTGGCTTTTATGCTTGATTTTATTAGTATAGATCTCTCTCTCTCTCTCTCTCTCTCTCTCTCTCCCCACGTCAAAAGGGATGTGGCAAAGTTTCACAGCCTAAAGTCAAAGAGATAGGGTTTTACAAACTTTGGAATATGGGGGGTTGGTTGTGTGTGAGGCACGTAAAGTAAGGGTTAGGGTGGTACGACGTGGCCCTTATTCTGCTGCTGTCCTTGTTCATTGCATCTGTTTTTAGTTGTGCAAGTTGTAAAGCTACTTATTAATTTCTCCCTCTATCCTTCTTCTGTTTTACCACCATCACTATGTAATTTAATAATACTAGTGCCCTCACATTTTCTCAAGCTTATCACGAACATACTTGGAATTCTGCCCCCAAATTTCTGTGAGATTTCGTAAGAGTAAGTTTATCACTTGAGACCTTAATAGTTATGTCATTATGCTGTTGAAATACCTAAAGTATCGTTATGTTGTGGCATAGTTGTTGAAGAACTTGCAATGTAGTCGTTATGATGATATATTGTTTTCGTTTAATTATAGCTGTTAAGTTGTTCATTTGACATTGAATATGTTTGTATGTTAATTTTGGAAAAACCTAGAGCTATATGTTAGGGACACAAGTGCGAATGATACTCAGACAAAGCAGCCGAGGGTGTTGAGTGATAATTATAAGAATCTCATGGATGGTGACACCTAAGTTAAGCAAAGGATTGTTAACCAGTTTGGGTGGCCCCATTATGGAGATTTGTTTGTTGGGAGTTGACCCGTTTATTTTATGTATTGAAAGGACCCAAACTTGGAGAAGCTAGACACGGTTGAGGGTGACTTCAGGATTGTGATCTGGAAAGGCAATTTTATACCCTGGAAGAGTGACAGTACAGTGTCTTGGGCGTCCTTGAGTTGGAAGGAAAAGCAGCTAAGGTTTATTAGTACCTGACTCGATATGTCACATTCGTTACAAGATCTAGGTAAGGTGAGATAGGAATTGATTTGAGTGAACAGTAGAAGGTCCTTTCTTTTGCAGAGTCGTCAATAATTTAGTTGGGTATATCACCTCAGACTATGGACCTAGGATTTGTGAGGACTAGTCAACCCCTACTGAGGTCCTTACACTAGCATTGGTGGGTAAGATTCGAAATTCTCGAGGTAGAGAATCTCATAAACATTAATTGAAGATTACTAATGAATGAACATATTTGCTTCTCTTGTTTTGCATATTCTGTTGTTATACATGTATATGTTGGGTTTTGTCGAATAATATTTTTTACTGAGTATCACAACTCATGAAGCAATTCATTTGTCTTTCATGATAGATGTAGAAAAGTAGCTAAAGATGCAATCCAAACTAGAAGAACTGGACTATGAAGATGGTGAATCCAACGAGACTTTTTTTTTTTTTGAAAAGTAAAAGTATACTGAAAGGAAAGAAAGAGCAAAGCCCACCCAAAGAAAGTGAGGACTGAGTCAGAAGATATTTACACGCTCACCTACAGAGATAAGTCTAATAAAAGCTAAATGCTAGGTGAAGATAAAAAACACTCCCAAAGCTCCGAAGCTCCCCAATTACTAAGATCGTCCCCATCGAAAAAGGTCGCACTGGACAATCGCTGAAGGATTATACATAACATCGATGAATGAAAATCTGTCTTGGTTGTGATGGTCCATCGTTCCTCATATCCATCGAAATCTGATTTCATCTTCCACAATGTTCCACTTTACCGATTTGTTTCTGAAGCGAATTTGGTTCCTAGTAACCCAGATTGAGTAGATGATGTAAGCCAACAACGACTGCCACAAAAGTTTCGATAATTTGATTGCACCTTTAGAAAACCTTCAACTTGACCACCAATTCAGGAGATCTGCTATGAATTTAGGGGAAACCCATTGGATTCTCCACGAGGACATAAGCTTATCCCAAATGGACCACACAGCTGGACAATGAAGAAAAAGGTGATCCAGTTACAGAAAGTGCACATCGCTTCCCTGATGCTCAACATATCCCAAAAGAATAGCTTTTGAGCCGCCTTTACACTCCCTCTCCATGTCAACTAGGTGAAAACTAAGTCTCCGGGGGAACAAAATTGAGCCAAACACCTATCAGAGGAGACATGTCCAGGTTAGAAACTGATGCTTCCACTTCTTTGTACAAAGCTTGCACTAAGAAGCCCATCTAATCCTCGGATTATTTGACTATAACAATGTGTTCTCCCTGTAATTGCTTGAATTGCTTGAATTTTGCCAGATTATTTGAATTTGTAGGAGATCTTCTTCTTCCCATCTGTATAGATTTCTCCTAAATGACTGACTCACTGAATTAGCTTGCACAATACTGGCTAGGTTAATATCCTTATCCACACATAATTGGAATAGTCTGGGGTAGAGGGTGGCTAAAAGCTATCGTGAGACTGTCCAAGGATCCCTCCAAGAAAAAATAGACTCCCCATCCCAACTTGCAACCTTATGGATCCCAAGTAGATGTTGTATACGTGCTGATGCGACTTTCTTAGATTGACAATATCTAACCATAGAGATGCACCAGATAGGGACCTAGGAGAGACTGGTCCAGGATCTGAAAGGAATTCTGTAAATGTCGCATATAATCTTTCTCCAGAGACTCTTCTTCTTATCCACTCCAAATTTCCACCACCATTTGAAAAGGAAGTATACATTTATCCACTACACATTTTTAATCCCTAGGCCCCCTTTGGCTTTGCTCAAAGAACCCTTATCTCGTTTGACCAGACAAAGATTCTTCTTATCCTCAGACCCATCCTCTGAAGAGCATTCAGTTGCTTTGCTAGTACTTTAGGTATCAGAAATAAAGATAGATAATATATAGGCAAACTCCCCCACACGGACTTAATGAGGACCAACCTACCACCAAAGGAAAGAAGTTTCCTTCTCCAAGAAGCAAGCTTGCTCTTAACCTTCTCCACAGTAGGCCTCCAAGTTTTGATTCTTCAAGGGTTTCTTCCAAGGGGTATGCCTAAATAATTGAAAGGGACGGATGACTATCTAAAACTCAGAATATCAAAGCACGATTTAACAAATGCGTCATCCCATCCCACCCCATACAATACGGACTTCTTAAAATTAAGTTTGAGCCCAGAGATTGCCTCAAACCCCCTAAGAATTCTTCTAATAGTCCTGACTTCCTTAACTCCGCTTTCACAGAATAGGATAGTGTCATCAGCAACTTGAAGGTGAGTAAGGCCTCCTGAGAGAGGGCCAATTTTAACACCTCCAATTAGTAGCAGCTCCCTAACTCTATGGAGCATGTAGTTGAGACCCTCAGTAGCAATGATGTATGAAAAGGGGGATAGAGGATCCCCCTGTCTCAATCTTTTACCCATAGGGAATAGGCCTGTAGGAGAACCATTGACTAGATAGAAAGTGAACAGGTGGAAATGCAATGAGGGAAGCCAAATTTCTCCATCATGAATAAAATAAAACTCCAGTTCAGATTATCATAGGCTTTTTTGAAATCAAGCTTCATGACTATACCTTTTCTTTTCTTAGATTTCCAAAGATGAACAATCTCATTAGCAATAAGAATCTCATCTTGGATCCCTCTATTTCCTATGAAGGCAGACTGAAATTTCCCAATAATAGAAAGAAGAGCAATAAAAATACGAATAGCAAGAATTTTAGCCAAAATTTTGTACAAACTTTCAATGAGGCTAATGGATCTATACTCTCTCAGAGAAGATGGATTAACTACTTTAGGAATGAGGGTAATAAAAGATGAATTAAGGACCCTAAGCAGTTTTCCATTAAAGTGAAATTCCTCAAAAATTTACTCACCAGAACTCTGCAGGTAGGCTAACATTTTTTGAAGAAGTTGATGTTGAATCCGTCATGCCCAAGATCCTTATTTCCTTCACATCTGGAATAGCCCCCCACATCTCTTTCGAGGAGAAAGGTCCTGATCAAAGAGGTAATTTGATCATGAACTAACTGTTTGAAGTAACCCGGAGATGGATTCCTCAAAACAGGTTTGTTAGGCTGTACTTCTGATGAAGCAGCTTTGAAATGGTCAAAAATGGCCTGTTTGATATCCTAAGGGTCCTCCAAGATAATATCCTCCTTCTCTACTGAAAAAATTGAATTCCTTCTTTGTCTAGTAGCAGCCACAATATAGAAGAATTTAGTATTTCTGTCCCTTTAAAAGACCAATTTAATATGGATTTTTAAAGAACCATCCATTCATGCATCTTGCTAAAGACCCAAAACTTCTTCCTAGCTTCCAGCTTCTGAAGAGCGAGGTGTTAGGGCAAGGGTCCTTCTGCCTTTAGGTCTAAAACATTAATAACCCCTTCAGCCTCCTCAACACTTAATATCTCCAAATTCGGACTTAGCCCATTCTTTGAGAGCAAGCTTAACTCCTTTAAGTTTATGATGAATCTAGTAAGCAGCCCACCACCTGTGAGTTAGACATCCAAGCTATCCTTACTAAATCCATAAAATGTGGATAAAGGTACCAAGCATTAAAGAACCTAAAAGGTTTTGGTCCCCAATTCCTATCATCCTGTTTAAGAATTACAGGACAATGATCAAATAGAATCCTACTCAAGCCCCGTTGTTTGAGGTTGAATCTGTCCAAAAATTGGCTCGAAAGAAGAAATCTATCCATCCTACTCCACAGATCCGAGGCTGGAGGTCCTGACCAAGTATACTTCCTACCAATCATAGGAATATCCAAGAGCTCCTTGACATTGACAAAGGAAATGAAGTCAAGCATACCTCTCTCCCACCTCAAACAGCCTTTTCGTTCCCCAACTTTGAGAACCTCATTGAAATCTCCCCACACACAGCAAGGGATGGAGTAGGTAGATTTGAAGTTGTAGATGGTATTCCAGGTTTTTCTTCTATTAACAACCTCATTAGAGATGTAGACGTTGGCCATGATACACTGAAACTCTCCCAAAATAAGCCTTTGTAGTGCTAAGAAACTCTTTAAAACAATACAACCACTCAACTGAAAGAAAGAGGAATCCCAAATCATCAATAAGCCTCCTGAAGTCCCTTGTGAACCCACATCCATATAATCAAAATGATCATCTCTCCATAAAGATTTAACCCAAACCCTGTCAACCTCTTCTCTCTTAGTTTCTTGATGCATAAGAAAGGCCACACTATTGTTGGAAATAACCTCCTTCACTTTCCTCCTTTTATTGGAACTACTCAAACCTCTAATATTCCAAGATAAAAAATTCATTAAACAGCAGAAAAAAAACACTCAATGACCTAATAACAGCAGCCTAACTTCTAAGCAACAGCTCTCTTATCCATCTCAGCTTCAGCCTGCTGAAAATTCATTTGCTCCATCCTCACTATCCTACTTATAACCTCCTCCTCATCGACATTGGAATCTATACCCAACCTTTTGCACAAATCCCAAGTTAACTCTGCTTCTCCCCGTATAATTTTGTTTCGATTTTCTATATCCACTGAAGAGGAAGAAATGGAAGCCAAAATCGTTGCCTTCCTGATCTTAGGAATGGATTTAATTCTTTGACCTTTCTAGCTTGTTTGAGTTTGAGTAGGTTGAGGTTCCCCATAACTTCTTGCAAAGCCCTCTTGTTCCTTGTGGAATTCAACAAGACTTGATTGTCATACCCTTATAAACTCTGTACCTTATTTTTCGCACACTTATAAATCCGATTTGAGATATTTTGAATGTATTTTTGCAACAAGGATGAGTTTCAATAAATGTTATTATTTCTTCTAAATATTTGTTTAAATTGCAAAATGTTTTATAATATATTTTATTAATGTATTGAGAAATCGGGGCGTTACATTGTGAACACCTGAAATGATAACACCATTTGTATTTTTTAATATCTTTAAGATACACAACCACTCAATGGAACAACATACATAATAGAATAATCAAACTATTATTTCTCATAAGCATATGGAAAAGCACACATCATATTAAATCCGTCAATAATCCGATCGCATCCCTCAACATTTGAATGAATACCAAAACACACTAAATATAATGGGAATTGTTATTCGCAAGGAAGTCCATAGAGAATCGCACAGGAATCATATGGCGGGATTTTTTTTGCTTGGAAAAATTTTCTTCTTTTCTCACCTCCGCCATGTAATCCCTGTAATTCTCCACGGATTTCCTTGCGAATAGCAATTTCCGTTATGGACAAATACAAGAAAGAGAACAAATTTCTTTTACCTATCACCTGGCATTACTTTCAATTGACACTAACATCGCGGTGGAAGACACTACATACGTACGTTATTCTCTCCATAATTATACAATTTTGCAATATGTACCATCAACTCATTTTATATTAAAATCATCAATCTTCTCAAATACTCTTATTGTCACCTCCATAATATATTGAAATGTTTTTCCTAAAACAATCAACCCCATATTTTGACTACATTCTGAACGTTTTCAGATTGGCCTCTTTTTTTCTTCCTGTGGTTGTAGGCTTACAAGAAAGAAAGAGCTATCCTATTGACCGACTTTTTTTTTCCCATTTTGTTTGAAGCAGACCAAATAGAGAATGAAATGCAGAAATCGAAGAAGGGTTCCAATTTAGTCTATATATACCTTGTCCACTTATCGTGCTTCTTTTATCCAATAACATGTCAAATATTTTTTGTTTTTCCAATCTATTAATTACTCTCTTGTTGGTTTACTTCATCATACTGAAATTTATCACTATATTTTTAAGTCTATAAATTAGATCCTAGCGCACGTAGCATTGATCAAACTAATATATATCTCATGGGTCCAATATTGCAATACACAGATCGATGTCACATTTTAAGCATAATAGTATGGGTCCCACTGTATCAGCCTCGATATTTGGGTTGTTCAAGTCCGACCTCAACTTGATTGTCCACTTAGTATTAGTAATATTTTTTTTGATGAATTTCTATTGTTTTTTTTATATTTATAAAAAAAATTATTACCCCGCACCGAGAGTTTACCCGAGCCCAGAGACTTGTGGGGCTTACGACCCATCCCAGGACCCGCTTCATTAAGATGCTGAAATAACACAAAATTTCATATGGCACATGACGGGTACAGCAACATAGTAACCAAGGGTATAATGGTCATTTTAAATGCATGCAGGAGATACACCCACCTTGTGAGAGTCATGCGGAGTCCTTTCATCTAGTAAGCGATATCGAAATTTCCCGAATGGTTTCTAAACGCCTAATTCTACAACCACAATTAAGGAGTTAGTGTTTTACTGACTGGAGTGGCCAAGAAGCACTTTGATGTGTAAGTCAGTATGTTGAGAAGATGGTGAAAAGTATTAAAGTAGAATTTCAAGATTACGCATATCTCTTTTCCTCCAAGTATTGTACCTTATATACACCTCTTGGCTTGGACTCCAATATTAGACTGGCGCGTGCGGAGCACATTTTCCGAAAATAGTGACTCATAATCAAATTATGTTATAACCTTTCTCAATGACATGATGAATAATAAACTCACACTTTACATGTTGATCCACCCGAACGCCAAGTGGAGATTTTGTTTTAATACAAAAGAGGTCGGCACCGTAATGTGACAACCTACTCACCCCGAACCCATGAAGTTCCCCTACCAAGGGAAAACACTTGATCCGGCTCGGACCCATCAGTTCTCCCCTTCTACTATGAATCGTGGACCTAGTCTGAGCTCGGCTCAGTTCGTTACCAATCTTAGACCTGATCCAGATCGAGCTCACATCAACTCGTCACGACTCGGCACCATACCGATCTCGTTTTCCACAAGTCACATGAATAATAACATTATAAAGTCGATCTTACATTGTAATAATTGTTTTTGTCAATTAACTGTTATTTTAATAATTCCTCAAAACATCAATAATTCGGTTTTCATTTTTTTTTTCTCTCCCTCCCCTATTCAGGAATACAAGTGGTATTGCTGCCTATGAAGTAATAGTACTTGCATGGCATGCTATTGGTAAAATAAGATATTAAAGCGTAAAAATAAACTGCTAAATATTATGTCGGCAGCCTTATATCTATATTTTTTTTTTTATGCTTGAACTTTTAAGATTCGACACTTGTAAAAAAATAAATTCTAGTTCCGCTCCTGTTAATATTGTTTGTCTTTGGTTGGCAAGTGATTGGGTAATTTGGGAAAGTTGTAACTGATACATTCACAAAAAGTGAAAGATAAGGTAGCCTTTACATAACATAGGTGACAAGGACTTGATGCCAAATTCCAACCAAATAAATTATGGTTCACATCACACACCTCTCCTACCATCTCCTCTTGCTTGTTGCCCTCACAACTCACACCTGCCTTGCCAACTAAACCTTTGTTAGGAAAATGAGATGCAAATGGAAATCTAGAAAGTAGAAACTATACACCACCTAGTTGCTTGGGCCAGCTCTTTACCTTGCTTCTACAAAGAAAATCCTTTAAAACTTGGTTTTCCAGGGTCGTCCTTGACATTTTTAAAGTTCAAAGCGAACTTCAATATCGCAACGCCTTACGTGCTTTAAGTAAATAAAATCTCTAAAAGATAATGATTATCATACGAACTTAAGAGTACACTTAAAACATCACTATTCTTGTTTTTAGCAATAAAACTAATAATTGTGCTATCATAATCAATCTTCTTCTGACCTCATTTTCAATAGATAGCATATCCAATTTATTCAACCGATTGATCAAAAACAAATTTTGCACAACTCAACTTTGAAAAGATCCTTCACTCTTTTATATACTATAGTTTTGTGTCAATCTTCTTCTGACTTTTAATGCATGTTATAACAGGTGCTTATAATATCTGGGGTCCTAGTTTTAAGCAAAACTTGAACGCTCAAAATCCAAGTTACTTTATACTTGCCTCAGGACGGTCACGTTCCAGAGTATCGATCCAAATGTGTAAATTCAAAATATAGCTGTAAAATGCTATACACAAAAGTAAGAGAACTGCAAAACCAGGTAGTCATCTTCCCTTGGATATGCAAAATGTCTTTCTAGTAAACTACTCATAATTGTGACTTGGAAAAGAAGTTCAATGACAACATTAACATGTACCTTCACTGTCAAGTCAATTAGGTTTAGAAACAATAATCATAGTACAAGTAACATGTCATACCTAAGAGGATGGTACAATCCAACTCGAATGCATTACCAACCTCAAATTTATTGGATAGGAAATTACAGAAAACATGGTTGGTCAAGTCTGCCAGTTTTATCAGTGAATATTGGCCGTACGTACAATCTGGAGAAAACCCGTGGCTTTGAATAAGACTGACCTCTACGTGAAATATGGAAAGGACCCAAAGAGTAGTGCACAATAGATCGATCGGAGACAATTATCTGTCCTTATATTGGAGTCAAACCGACCACACCTGCATGTTCAGGATCATAGTAAGTACTAGAAGCAAAGTTAAGACAGAAATATCAACCATTAACCAATCACTACATGTAAGGTATATATGTGTATATATTGCAGAGAGGATACTTTAGAGCAAGCATGTAGAAGCAATAGGATCACAAAAATAGAAGAAAATGGGAGAAGAACATTGAAAACAACAGTTATGACTGAACATGAATTTATAAATTGGAAGAAATGCAAATGTACCACCAAAAGTGCTAAAGGTGTGTACTTCTAGAGTGACACTGTTCTTCTACAGTGACCACTGTTGTTTGATATGGAAGGCACCATTATTGCGGTTTATTTTGCACCATTTGGAAGTAATTTCTACATACTAGATAACGGGTTAGCAAAAGTGGCAGCTTGTATCCGTAGAGTCTATATTAGTAACTGGAAATGGCAAGAGATCAAGAAATTAATTTTTGTTGGAGAAACTAACAGGGTACCAAAAGAAGAGTACTCCGATGTATATGGGAAAGAGTGGGTGAATGTACGAGGGTATATAGTTTCCCTCGAAGAAAGGATAACGGTGTAAAACAAATATCTATAAGCAAGGATTACTTGTCAATCTAACCCGATGTCCAACTTAATAGGAAATCCTTTCAAATTAGATTTTCTCCATTATCAGTTTCAGTTTAGAAACTGAAGATCAAATAAAATCTGAATCCGACAAGTTGCCATCTATGTCCGGATGCTTAGTCACTTTCTCGTACCCGTGGAGGACAGAATAGCACTACTTTGTGAGAAAATAAATACTTTGATTCTAGTCAGGAACTGTTGGCTGGGGTAAGCAAGGACAATTTGGAGCAATACACAATAAAAATAATACGCGCCACAATATGATAGCTTAGATAAAGTGAACGTAGTCAAGAGAGGGCCAAAAGAAGACGTTTCCTTCAACCTGTCATTGGGTCCTGCAAAAGATGCAAGTTTTATTTGACAATACAATATCCCTTGAAGAAACTTCACAACCCAGGTTCAAGTTTGAGAGTAGCCATTTACTCACTAAGAAATGTCTAGGTCTTTCGATACCCTAGCTGGCTGCAGTCAAAAAGAAGGAAATCTAGATTGACATTTTACACCATATGCTTGGAATCTGGTGGTTTCCTGTGTTTATCTGTGGAATTTCCCAATGTGAATCTTTACAACCATTCGCGGGCTTAAAGTCCATGTGCTTGAAAATATCAATGTCAAATAAGAGTCTAACCATCATGCCCCAAATTTCTTTTGAAACCACGCACATATGCCATACATTGTCAATCAAATAGCATGTCACCATCACTGAATAACTACTGGAAAAATATATACGCCACGATTTTGAGAAACCTACAACCATATAGCAACTTAGCACTCTTTCTAACTCTAGACCAGGCCCAGTGAATGTTGGGGAATGCAAATTAGCACTCTTTCCTATGATGCAACGCGAAGGGGCAATGACCATCTTGTCAATGTCAGGGAACCCATAAAATTTAATTGAATATCTTTATTGTAACCTTCATTCTTCCACAAGTGTCTAGGTTAGTCACCTCTCCAATTGTTCTTCAAGGGGAGTCGTGATTAGCAACCTACAAGTTTTTCCTTTATTTTTGCTTTTTCTCCTTTCCCACCTTGACGGAAGACAAATTAAGACCCAACTCCACCCTTCCCTTCTAAATACACACCAGCACATTTCTCACTGTGCTACAATAGCTTTTGAGCAAGAACACTCAAACAAGAAAAAGAATTAGGTTATTCTATCTCCAAGCTAGAAAAAACAAAGGAATAAACTGGGAAATAGTTAAAAGAATCTGAAGGTTATTAGCATACCACATGCCAATCTTCCACCTGCATTGCCAGTTGTAAGGCTCAGTTCGTGACCACCTACAAAAGAATAATAAGACGAGATTGAGAACAAAATACCATTAATAGACAGACACTGGTGATCCTTCAATACACACTGGTGAAAACAAACCATTTAGGCTAACAAGTAGTGTGATGACAACTACAGACGATCATGGCGAATGATTACAAATAAATAAAGAAGAATTGTTACCCTTTCCAAGGTCGTCTTCAAGCTCGTGAACCACAAGTGCCCTGCCAATTACTGCATTAGGTCCACTAAGCGGTATCTGCACATCTCAGACAATGTTAATAAGTAATGATTGCCAAGGATGTCTCCATATCCTAAAGAAGTAGTACCATAGAGTGCAACGACGATCAGATGCAAACATCACCTGACTATCCACAATTGTTGCCTCTGCCACCCCTGAATTATATCAAAGCACCAAAAAGTGTAATGATGGGTATGACCAAATGATTCAAAAAAAGTAAAAGAAAGATGCTAAAATCAAACATACCATCGGCATTGGCAATTATGTTTCCCAGGTCACCCGCATGACGGACTTCATCTTCAGGAGCACCATGTGTCATTTTGTTCGGATTAAAATGTGCTCCTGTACATACACAAACAGAAAAAAAAAGAAACGCAATAATACGCCAAAAAAACAAAAGACTTCAAGATTTCATTAATCAAAATAAAAGCAAAAACCAGCATTTCAACCAGATCAAATGTCGACTATCAATCGAACCTGTTGAAATGCATCCATTAGTCGTATCGCCATACTCGTGCTACACAATATCAAAAGAACAAAAAAAAATAAGTTTTACAAAGCTTCACTTATGTACTTCACTAGATCAAGCTAAAGACATAATTTTGAGGAGATACTCACTAAATGGAACCCATGAGGTCCCGGAGCAAGTCCGGTTATGCGAACATTCACAGTCGTTGAACCTGTAGGAAAACAATATGCACTTAAGTTCTCATTTCAACTGAATTACTTCTACACAAAACGCACATGTGTCAGACAATTGCAGTGGTGAATAGCATGTTGAAGAACAGTACCCATTTTAACTCAATTACTTTATATACACTCAATGAAAAAACACACGATATTCAAAAGTTTGGTAGTGGTGAATGGCAGTGGATATCAGCAACACCCGCTTCACAAATTCTCAATTCTAACTAAATTGCTCGTATAGACAGACAAAAGACAATAACCATTTCACCAATTCTCATTTTTAACTCAAACAGTTACATATACAAAACACCTATATGTTCATAAGAATTGCAGTGGTTAATCGCTTTGGGTATTTTTTTTAAAAACTACACCCATTTCACAAATTCCCATTTTCAGCTTAAATACTTATACATATAGAGTATGGCCTATACCAAACACGCACACATCTATCAGAATTGCAGTGGTCAATACTCAAGAGCTAAGAAGAGAACTTACCTTCGTTTTCTTGAGTGAGGGTGACGACGCCTTCGACATTGGAGTTTCCCTTGAGTACGGCAACGGCCTTCTTAGCGGAGGCGACGACAGTGAGGGGCTTTGGGGCGGTGGCGGCTAGGGTAATGGACTGGCGGGTGAGTTTTTTTAGGGAAACTCCGTGGAATGAAGAGAGGAGAGGTGAATTGTGAGGGGTTGACGATACTGAATTAAGCAGAATGTGGGATGGGGTAAATGAGAAGAGGATTGTGTGAGCGGCCATGGCTGCGATTGCGGCTTGCATTTGCTGAGGATGAGATATAGTGTACGAGAGCTTTCTCGAACTCTCCAACAGTTCCTCTGACTAATATCTATCTGGCCCCCCATTTAAAAGGAAATATCTATCTGGCCCTAAATATTTTTTTCTTTATTTTTTTTCTTAGTTTTTTGCGGTTGCCCTGACTGTTCAAGATCAGGAAGATGAATAAACTTTCAATTCAGTATTGCCCCATAAAAAGTCACATGGTTTTTCGAAAAAAAAAAAAGGAGAATCATATAGTTTCTGATGTTTCAAACCATTCAAATTTTTGCCTTACTAAAATATAAAGTTTGCTTGGTAGGGTTAATGATTTCATATATTGACATATTCAGGACTAGCCTCGAGATAAGTCCCGCAAACTTTTAAACTCGAGCAATTTCTCGGCATAGGGCAATATTTTTTTATAAATATAGACAAAAATAATATAAATTTATTAAAAAAATTATTATTAATACCAAGTGAACAATCAAATTAAGATCTGACTTGAACAATTTAAGTATCGGGACCGGCACTGAATATATGTCTAGTCACAGTGATTTTATAAAAAAAAAATTACAACTAACATTATAAAAGTCAATTGTCTGAATTGCTTAATACATTCATTTTTTACATTATAAAAGTCAATTATCTTGGGAAATTTTGAAAAGTAGTTGTATAATTTGGGGTGTTTTAAACAATTCATCAAACCCAAGTACCATTTAATGCAAAACTTAGAAGGTAAAATGTAATTCTGTTCGAAGAAAATGAGACAGAAGAAAAGGTTTGTGTACTAACATCTTATTCATTATCTTTGTTTTATAGCTTCAGATACATGCTCGGTTTACTGTCGACTTGTGTTCGGATGACTAATTTTATTGTCCGCTTCTGAGAGCCTATTAGTATTCAGTCGGTTTTAGAATTATCTCCAATCTAATGTCGACTAGTTTTCAAGAGATCAATTTCACCGTTTACTTGCGCGGGCCTATTTAAAATCAGGATTTAAAAAACAGTTATGTTTTGAAATAACTTTTATTCTCAACCAAAAAAAAAAAACTATAAAAGAAAAATAACTAAATACCTAATAAAAGCTTGAAAAAAGAGGTCATTGTTTTCCAAAAAAATTTACACCTTCAAAATACACATTCAAATATAAATATATCCAAAATTATTCAATATACATTAAAAATTTTAAAATAGTATAAGAGTTTGATTCAAACAGTTTTTAAAACATGTTTTTACTAAAATGAGGGATTCCTCATTTTACTTTTTATTTTTAGATTATATTTTGATGATCCGAAGTGTTCGATATTTTTAAAACATATTTTTAAGGGTACCCTCGAGAAATCGGCTTAAAAAAATCAGGAATGACTTGATCTAATTAGTTTTTCAAAATGTTGACAGGAACAGTTTTATGGGAAACTGCTTAGATCAAGATCTTTCCGGTAACATTTTAAACTGATTTTTCGGGAATATCCTTAAAAATATATTTTAAACACATTAAACGGTTCGAATCATTAAAATTTAATAAAAAAATAGGAAGTTCTCATTTTAACAAAATGAGAAATTCCTCATTAAAAACATACTCTATAGTTCATACTATTTATGTGTGTGTATCTATGTATAACAGTTCCAAATACATATAAGAAATTGTGTTTCGAGACTTTCGTGGGATTGTAAAACTGTTGCATGAGTCTTGCTAACACACGGAGCGAGACGGTTTTGGTCTTATGTCCAAAGTGCAGAAATCTCTCTCTTTCTCCCTCCCTCCCTCTTAAAGCTCTTAATCAACATTCATGTGGCAGCTAGTAGCGATTCAATCCCAATGCCAACAGCTAATGAGGGGGTTTGGTACCTAATGCCAACAGTGGCT